>CM050166.1:28074788-28572288 GCA_027410445.1 Discoglossus pictus | reverse complement strand
CAGTTTGCTTTATCTCTGTCTTCGACTAAATAACTATATAATCCAACTATTCCTTTATTGGCTTGTCCGTAATCTACCTAAAGATAATTGTGCAAAATGTTTTAATGGCCGTGCAATTTTTTGTTCTGCGTTTGTCTTGGTACATTTGGTAACATGTCTTGCCTGCTTCTGTTTGATTTTCTATACTCTAACGGAGTCTGTTTGCATTTTTTCTTGATTCTGTTTGCAACAGTACAGCATATATACTTCTAGGCAATGATAAGGTGTATGTATGTATATATTGTATATAATTATATATATATATATATATATAAGGTGTATATATATATATATATATATATATATATACACACACACATACATATACATACAGTATCTCACAAACGTGAGTACACCCCTCATATTTTTGTAAATATGTTATTATATCTTTTCATGTGACAACACTGAAGAAATGACACTATGCTACAATGTAAAGTAGTAAGTATACAGCCTGTATAACAGTGTAAATTTGCTGTCCCCTCAAAATAACTCAACACACAGCCATTAATGTCTAAACCGTTGGCAACACAAGTGGAGTACACCCCTAAGAGGAAATGTCCAAATTAGGCCCAAAGTATTAAAATTTTGTGTGGGCCACCATTATTTTCCAGCACTGCCTTAACCCTCATGGGCACGGAGTTCACCAGAGCTTCACAGGTTGCCACTGGCGTCCTCTTTCACTCCTCCATGATGACATCACAGAGCGGGTGAATGTTAGAGACCTTGCACTCCCCCACCTTCCATTTGAGGATGCCCCACAGATGCTCAATAGGGTTTAGGTCTGGTGACATGCTCGGCCAGTCCATCACATTTACCTTCAGCTTCTTTAGCAAGGCAGTGGTTGTCTTGGAGGTGTGTTTGGGGTCATTATGTTGGAATACTGCCCTGCAGCCTAGTCTCTGAAGGAAGAGGATTATGCTCTGGTTCAGTATGTCACTGTACATGATGGCATTCATGGTTCCCTCAATGAACTGTAGCTCCTGAATGCCGGCAGCACTGATGCAGGCCCAGAGCAAACATATATACACATATGTCTGTATGTGTATTTAGGTTTTCTATAATATGTTATATGTGGGGATGTGCAAGGTCTCTAACATCCACCAGCTCCGTGATGGCATCATAGAGGAGTGGAAGAGGACTCCAGTAGCAACCTGTGAGGCTCTGCTGAACTCCATGTCCATGAAGGTTAAGGCAGTGCTGGAAAATAATGATGGCCCACACAAAATATTGACACTTTGGGTCCAATGTGGACATTTCAACTTAGGGGTGTACTCACTTTTGTTGCCAATGCTTTAGATATTAATGGCTGTGTGTTGAGTTATTTGGAGGGGACAGCAAATTTACACTGTTAAACAGGCTGTACACTTACTACTTTACATTGTATCAGAGTGTCATTTCTTCAGTGTTGTCACATGAATATATGTAATAAGATAATTACAAAAATATGAGGGGTGTACTCACTTTTGTGATATATATAATTTATCAACAAAGAAAGAATATTTATATTTTATATTTTATATTTTATATTTTATATTTTATGATATTTTGCTTAAACTTGGTGCATAGCACCTAAATAGAAATATATAAAGAATAAAAAAATAAAAAAAAATAAACCCTAGGTAATATTGGGATACGTCTATGGTAAAGGTACAAATTAGATCAAAAAGAGGAAAATAAAATAAAATGAAAGGAGTATAAGTTAGCCCAAGCTTTGTATTGCTTAAGTAGTTATAAACTCCTTAATTATAAGTCCGCATACAACTGTAATAGTCAATCATAGGACTATGTCTATAGTAAAGTAGATTAAAGTAAATTGCACAAAAAAGAAAAGAAAGATTAGACACTAGTATACTATATTTATAACAAAAAGAAAACAACAAATAGGAAATTGTGTCTCCTAAATATATAGAGTAGGTATATAAGAGGCTATTAAATGGTGTACAGTTCACCATAGCATTGCGCTACGTGCTCTTGCTGAATCACAGAAGGAGTAAAGTCCCGCTCTATAGGCTCTTTTTTAGTTTTTCCCTGCCAATGGTTGCGTTTCTTGGTATTGCGCTCCCCTGCTTCCGGGTTTTGCGTGTGTAGGACGTCTTGACATAATCGACGCTCTCTGAGCTCCGCTCTCGTGTTCTTATTTGTAGTTGTTTATAACCGTTCTCAGTTTTCTCATTATTTTGTTTATTATTTCTTAATTTGTCCAGCTTTATTATCCTTTATTTTTCAATTATGACTTCTTAGAATGGAGAGATGTCAGATAAATGGACTGAAGGTGAATCCTTCATTCAGACCCCACGGGCCTTGGGCTCCCATCAGATAGATCCATTTGCATTCTTCTTGCGTCAATTTTTGATCGATATTTCCTCCTCTTACATTGATTTTGACGTCGTTTATGATGTGAAATTCTAGGCTTTTAACGTCACCTTGATGATAGAGTCTTACATGTCTAGACACTGAAGTCTCTAGTTCTTTAATTATAGAAGAAACGTGCTCCAGTATCCGTCTCCTTATCTGCCTAATAGATATTTTAATATGAATTTGCGGCACTTCCGCCATCAGTGGTACAAGCGTCACTGCCAGGAAACGTGTACATGACGCAAGACGCATCTACATCATTGAGAGGGACGCCTATGATGCCTGAGACTACGGGTAGCGAGCAGGAATGCGAGAGCGGAGCTCAGAGAGCGTTGATTGTGTCAAGACGTCCTACACACGCAAAACCCGGAAGCAGGGTAGCGCAATACCAAGAAACGCAAACACTGGCTTGGGAAAAACTAAAAAAGACCCGCGAAAACGACACAGGACTCATACCTCAACACAGCCTTGAGAAAGATAGTAATATATCTATCGAAACCGGTCGGCAGTTTGTTTTTAACTCTCTATTTTTGGATTTTTCTAACAAATAGGAGTGTCTCCCTTCTGTACCAATTTCCTTCTTTGTACAGGATGTAGAAGATAAGGTAAGAGCCTATAGAGCGGGACATTACTCCTTCTGTGATTCAGCAAGCGCAAGTAGGGCAATGCTATGGTGAACTGTACACCATTTAATAGCCTCTTATATACCTACTCTATATATTTAGGAGACACTATTTTCCTATTTGTTTTTTTCTTTTTGTTATAAATATACTATACTAGTGTCTAATTTTTCTTTTCTTTTTTTGTGCACTTTACTTTAATCTACTTTACTATAGACATAGTCCTATGAGTGACTATTACAGTTGTATGGGGACTTATAATTAGGGAGTTTATAACTACTTAAGCAATACAAAGCTTGGGCTAACTTATACTCCTTTCATTTTATTTTATTTTCCTCTTTTGATCTAATTTGTACCTTTGCCATAGACTTATCCCGATATTACCTAGGGTTCATTTCTTTTTCTTTTTTTATTATATATATATATTTTTTTTTTCTTTTATTATATGGAATATATACCATTTGCACTGGAAGATTATTGATTTGTATTTCAGAGTAGCTAATGAAATAATATGCTCCACGTCTCTGTGCTTTATTTATCAATGAATATATAAATAACTGCATGTCACTTAATTTGTGCAGATCAAAATGTGTATTTATGAATTACATATTATTTAAAAGCCATTCAACACATTATATTGAAAATTCAGTATAACTACCATATCCATTAGTAAAAGTGGTATAGGGTTCAAAAGCCATGAAATGATTCATCATATTAATATTCCTAACTCACATAAATTGTAGACAAAACAGTAATTTTATATAATTATTCCACTTTAGTTTGGTCATATAGTATTTGCTATGCAGAAATTGTTTTTAAAAAAAAGCCAATTTTACTCCAATTTAAATAATCTCATCATCCTAATGACTTTATGAAGTTAAGATACATGTTTAAAGTGCAACTTAAATTATGTTATTTCATGTTCAAATCAGTATATTATCATGAAAGTAACATTTTTCTCATGCACCTTTATGCCTCCGGTACGCTTAAAACAGAATCAATTACTATACTCCTGCTCATATCTTTAATTGAACCTTCTGGACACATATTTCATAAATAATCTACTTTAAGTGGCAAAATACATGCACTCATTAAACATGTTAGCGAAAGCTAATATGAAAAAAAAAAACATCTTTCTGAATAAAAAAAATGTATGTCAGTTCTCAAACTTTAATAAAAATCCAACTGATTCATAGCAACAATGTTGTGGATGAGATTAGGTTTTTGAAATTAAATAGAAAGGTTAAAGTGGAGTTATAAAACCCTTTTTTAGGGTTCATCACCTTTCTTTCTGACTTTATATAAGATACAGTATATACACGAAGATATGTTCCATTAATCAAAGAATGTTCTACACATTGTAAGGGCTTTAAAATGAAGCAATGTATCATCATTTTTAAAAGATGTACTGACATTTCAAGCATGGAACATACCATAGAGCAATCTAGATGACAAAAGACTATCTCAAGAAAATAGAGAAAAATGATCATTTGAAAGCAATTGTTATTTTCTTTGGAAATAAAAATGATTGTTAATGTTTCGAAGTTCTTGGAATTGGGAAATGGGCATTAAGAACACACACAATTCTTTATTCAAATTTAATGTGGATAGTTAATAAAATGAAGTTACCATGGACATGGTTTTTTTTCTAGTCTTTATATCCTATTTTTATCTTTGTAGCAAACTACGTCAATTATTTCATCATCTTTTCATGTATGAAACATCTTTAAATGCACATGATTCGGTCTAAACAGAATAGCTATGATGGAGAATACTATATAATACAACAGGGGAACTTATAATACAAATCTGGAGGATGTTAACTGAAATGTAACTCATGCAATTGTTTGGAATTTATTTTGGAAAAATAACTTTAAATGGACTCTTTAGGCAAAATGGATTTTTTTCATATAAATGTTTCAACAAGGTAACATAATTAATGTTATCCTTCATGTAATTGTCATATAAAAATAAGAGTTTTGTAACGGGACTTGAATATTAAATCCCCAGATTTTTTTTTTTTTAGCCTCCTCCGCTAAAAGTCTCATTACTTTCAGAATAATGTCAGCCGTTGGGTTCGGACCGAACCATGCTAGTTTCTCCCTCATTTCTTTGTTGGCTGGTGATTCCTCCTCCTGAATCACTGGTGTTTCCATCTCTTGTACAGCTGGCATTGCTGCAACCAAGTTCTCTCGGTCTAGCTCCATTAACTCTGCTATAATGACCTGCTTGGTTTTGTTGCTAGCAATCCTTCCACGAGCTTCCAGTAGCTCTTTCAGTGTATTTCTTTTAAGCAGGGTGTACCAGCCTTCCATTCACTGTTCCTAGTGTCTGCTTGGCATCCTGGTGTAACGGAAGTAGAAGGGAAAATCCCGTCGCTGCCAACCAGTTGTAACGGGACTTGAATATTAAATCCCCAGATTTCCGCTGGTATAGAAGGTAATATCCCACATCCCCCAGTAACCAGACGAAACACTGTTCAGGTAGTCAACTGAACTTCTTCTTTAATCCCCGCTCCAGCAGTAAACTGCCAACTGTCAACTTTTTTAAAAATGTTCTGCAATGCATTACACAAACATACCCTTGGTTCTTAAAGTGGTACATACATATTGAACCGAACAGATACAGGCATTTAAACAGCAGGGAGCATGTTTAACTGAGGGCCCACAGGCAAATTCATGAAAAATCCTTCACAATGGCCCCCCTTTTTCTCCCTGCTCCGGCAACTCGGTTGGACCTTTCCTGGTCCAATAGGGTTGACGGGACTTTCCAAAGTTTTTAATCTGAGGCCAAGTCTGTTTGGCGCGACAGTCCATCAGCATTCCCATTTTGCTTGCCTGGGCGATAATGAATAGTAAAGTCATAGGGCTGTAACGCCAGGCTCCAGCGCAGCAACCGGGCATTATCTCCTGAGACCCGGTTGACCCAAACTAGGGGATTGTGATCCATAATGAGGGTGAAGGCCCAGCCATAGAGATAGGGTGTGAGCTTTTTGAGTGCCCGATCGCCTTTGCATGCCACTTTCAGTCCTGTCTCTTGCTCTAGGTCTGTCTCTTGCTCTAGGTCTCTCTCCTGGCCTGGGTCTCCCTTCTGCTCTGGGCCTCCCTTCTGCTCTGGGCCTCCCTTCTGCTCTGGGTCTCCCTTCTGTTATGGGCCTCTCTCCTGCTCCTGGTTTCTCTTCTGATCTGGTCCTCTCTCCTGCCTTGTCTCTTGATCTAGGTCTCTCCTCTGCTCTGGGCCTCTCTCCTGCTCCTGGTCTCCCTCCTGCTCTGGGCCTCTCTCCTGCTCTGGGCCTCTTTCCTGCCCTGTCTCTTGCTCTGGGTCTCCCTTCTGGTCTGGGTCTCCCTTCTGCTCTGGGTCTCCCTTCTGCTATGCGTTGACATATCTCGCACGTCTGGCAATACCCTAGGCCAGAAAAAGTTCTGGGTTACCCGATATCCCGTCCTGCGCATTCCCAAGTGTCCTGCCAGAGGAACGTCGTGCCCAATTCTCAATAACTCCCGCCGTTATTTCCGTGGAACTACTAGATGGCGTTTTTGCCTAGGCCCAGGTGCGTTAACCCGTGTCTCGGTGAGCCTGTACAAGCAGCCTTTTTCTCAGATAAACTGTTCCTTCTCTAACCCCCCCCCACCGTTCCCCGCCTGGCCTTCTCTCGATACTTTCTGAGGGAAGGGTCTCCGGTCACCTCCCGCCCAAAGTCTTCTTGGGTGTCCCAGGGAAGGGATTCTATAGTCAGGGGTAGGTCGGGTTGGCTTACCTGGGTCTCAGTAGGAAGCGGATGGCTCTCGGCAGCGCGACTTTGTGCTCTGGTGGTTACTGCGTGGGCCTCCTGAGCGGTGGTTGAGGTGAACACTGAAGTCAGGGGCCCAATGTCATTGCCCAACACAACTTCAGAGGGTAAGTCTTTCATTACGCCCACTTGAACATTACCAGCCCCGCACCCCAGTCCAGGTGTACTTGTGCGGTAGGAATGCTGTACACTGCCCCCCCTGCCACTCTCACAGCAATTGATTTCCCCGGTTTCTCCGATGCATTAATGAGATTTCGTTGTACTAGCGTAATGGTCGCACCACTGTCTCTTAATCCCCGTGCTGTCTTGCCGTTAACCATGACCAGTTGGCAATGGTGTTTCCGATTGTCTGTGACGGTGGATTGCACCATGAGGGCTTCGTAAATGGTGCCCAATGGTTCTTCCTGACCCAGCTCCTTGAGATCCCAAGTCGAATCTACACAATGGGCTGCTGCTGGTGGTTGCTGGTGCCCAGGTCGAGACCAATTTGACCTGGTGTGGTTGTTCATGGGGCAATTCTGTCAGATGTGACCCAGCTGTCTGCACCGGAAGCAACGTAGCTTGCTTACATCCTGTCGTGGGTAGCGAGAGTTAGAAGTCACCGGTTGGTTATTTTTGTGAGTTTCCGCATACTCATCCGCCAACTTGGCGGCCTCTGGTAGAGACAGGGGCCTACGGTCTCTCACCTAGTCTTTGACATCCGCCTGGATATGGTTGTAAAACTGTTCCAGGAGTATCAGTTGCAAAATCTCCTCCGCGGTAGCGGCCTGGCTACTGTTAACCCAGTTCGGGGCCGACAGGGATAACTGGCATGCCCATTCCATGTAGAAATCTTTAGCGGTTTTGCGTGAGTCCCTGAACTTCTGTCGGTAGGACTCTGGGGTTACTGCATAACAGGCCAGGAGTGCTTCTTTAACCCTGGTGTAGCTATGGATCTCCTGTTCTGGTACAGCCCGGAAAGCATCAGAGGCTTTGCCTCACAGCTTTCCTGACAATATTGAAACCCATTCTTCCTTAGCTATCCGGTGCAGGTTACATTGTCGCTCAAAATCTGCTAAATAGTTATCAATCTCACAGTCTTTTTCGTCAAAAGCTTTAAAAGCGCTGAACGGAATTTTCTTTGTATCCGCTGTGTTTTACTCACTGTTTGGGGAGTGTGCTGCTGCCTGCTGGACCGCTGCCAGTTTTAATTGTAGCTCTGTGTCTCTTTTTTGTTTAGCCTCCTCCGCTAAAAGGCTCATTACTTTCAGAATAATGTCAGCAGTTGGGTTCGGACCGAACCATGCTATTTTCTCCCTCATTTCTTTGTTGGCTGGTGATTCCTCCTCCTGAATCACTGGTGTATCCATCTCTTGTACAGTTGGCATTGCTGCAACCAAGTTCTCTCGGTCTAGCTCCATTAACTCTGCTATAATGACCTGCTTGGTTTTGTTGCTAGCAATCCTTCCACGAGCTTCCAGTAGCTCTTTCAGTGTATTTCTTTTAAGCAGGGTGTACCAGCCTTCCATTCACTGTTCCCAGTGTCTGCTTGGCATCCTGGTGTAACGGAAGTAGAAGGGAAAATCCCGCCGCTGCCAACCAGTTGTAACGGGACTTGAATATTAAATCCCCAGATTTCCGCTGGTATAGAAGGTAATATCCCACATCCCCCAGTAACCAGACGAAACACCGTTCAGGTAGTCAACTGAACTTCCTCTTTAATCCCCGCTCCAGCAGTAAACTGCCAACTGTCAACTTTTTTAAAAATGTTCTGCAATGCATTACACACACATACCCTTGGTTCTTAAAGTGGTACATACATATTGAACCGAACAGATACAGGCATTTAAACAGCAGGGAGAAGGTTTAACTGAGGGCCCACAGGCAAATTCATGAAAAAGTTTTTATACAGTTAGTTTTCCCTCACTGTTGACTGGAGCATTTTTTGACACTGCAGGTTCTGAAAGCACCAAATATTACAAGATCCCTTCAAATGCCAAAGGACTGATTGCTTTAACAAAATATGGCAGGTTTTCTTCCCTTTAAGTCTGCTGGTGCAGTTAAACTATAGATAATACAGAAGATAAGTAAAAACGTGAGTGTAGTAAAATCCTAAAATGCAACATTTAAAAGAATTATAAAATTGAGAAAAGAGCTTCAAATTAAATATTTGTGCAACTTCTCCACTTGGATATGATAGTATAAAGAAGTATCCATGAGTTTATAATCTATAGCATCAATGTTAACTGGTAGAGTGGAGTCTGTAAGGCGTGAAGCTGGGAAAATGATGTTATCCCATGGTGCAGATTTACTATGTAGTGACATATTCAAAGGTCCATAAAATCCAAAACTAAAACATATTTCTGACAAACAAATAATATCAGTATTATCTAATAAAAGTGACATATCATAGGCCTTAATTTGTGTCTATCTTTACTTACATCTCCTTCTAAACTTATTTTTAACTCATTTGTTAAATATACCCAGTTATGTTCTGTAAAGACAGACAAAGGAAGACGGAAAGATAAGTTATGTAGAGACTAGCGAATTGCCAGTAAAAAAATTACAGCAATAAAACTGTAAGCCAGGCAATGCTGTTTGCCACACAATGTGAGTCTTTTGCTTCGCTGAGCACCTTCAGCGCTCATTGCAAGCCCCCGATTTCCTCCCGCCTACTTTACAGGGTGCTCATTGCAGGGTTCATTAACCAGCAAGCTTTGTGCTTGGGAATGCCATGTGTCTCTTTCCAGTATTTCCCCCTGTCCCTTCCCTGTGTCTTTCTGAATGAATGTTTGAGTGGCGCGCAGTGACTGCAGTTTGTTTTATTTACAAAGTCCTGTGTGCCAGTGTAAGTGTTAGTGTCTTTGCTGTTGTGTATTTTCTAAGTCCTGCGTGCCTGGCTTTGCTCAGCCTCGTTTTCATCCAGTTTCATTTTTTTTTACGTTTTTCGTCTGCCATTTTTTTTCTCACTTAGACGATTTTTGAGCGACGACGCACGGCAAATAAGGCCCAGAATCGCTTACAACCTCACTCCCAGGCTTCCTGGCTCTCCCCCTGTGCTGTGTGTGTTTTAATTTATTTTTACTTTTTTTCTTGTTTTTTATATTTTTTGATTTCCACTGTTTGGCCGTTAACTTTGTATTTTTCCGAGGTCAGATGTTTTGCCCCCGAGATTCCGAGGTTGGATGCCTCAACTGCTTGCCTCATTTCGCAAAGCTCACAGGAGTGCCTTCGGCGCTCATTTCAGACTAAGTCCCTCGTGCTTCAATGCCTCAACTGCTCAACTCGCTTCTTGAGGCTTGCAGTTGCGGCCCTCTGGGCAGCAAATGGCTTCCTCGCTTTGCGAAACTCACAAGGGTGACGAAAATTCGCAGGTTGACAACTATTATATGTGACTAGCGATTTGCCCGTCAAAAATGATGGGGCAATAAAATTTGAAGCCATGGCAATGCTGTTTGCTACACAATGTAAACCTTTTTCTGTCTTCGGAGCCTCTCCACTCGTGTACTTTTGCTCCTTCAGCGCTCATCACAAAGACAGATATATATATATTTTTTACATAATAATTAATTAATTAGTTACTTAATAAATTAATAAACTTTACCTCTTTACCTGTATCAATAGCCTGAAGAGCTAACAATCTGTTGTTATCTTCCTGTAGCATACAATGTACAGTTGGACTGTTGCTGCCCTGAGAAGAAAGTGTCATCAATGTGCCAATTGTGCAGTGTAAATAGGCTGCGTGCTCGAGGGCAAACCGCTGGTGAAGTTGGGTAAAGCGCCATTTTATGTTCGTAATGTTATTAGTTGCAAGTTAGTGTTGTAAAATGGCATTGGTGTTCTATGTGTTACACTGCTCGCAAGCATTTTCCGTGCTTTGTAATAGTGTATTTTGTACCTTGTACGTTCCTGGGTAAAAGTGGTATTTGGCTGGCGGTGTTTTGCCCTGTTTGGGGTCATGTAGCCTTGTTTTAATTTTTTTCAGGACGCAATTTCTTTCTCGCTTAGCTGATTTTGGAGTGCCGGCAAATTCTGCTTCAATTCACGTGCAACCTCACTTCCAGACGTCCTGGCTGTTCCCCCGTGCTGTGTGTGATTATTATTTTTTTTGGGGGGGGGGATTTGCGCGGTTCGGCCGTTAACTTCATATTTTTCCAACCTCGTAATGTTTATTTTCTAAGTCCTGCGTCTCACAATTTTATATTTCTAATTCCTGCGTCTCGTGATTTTTTTTTTCTAAGTCCCGTGTTCCTCAACTGCTTGCAGCCTAAAGAAATCCAGCGTTTCCTTACTGCTTGGAGGCTAAGTCCCGCGTTGTTCAATGCCACAACGTCTCGTCTCGCTTCATGATGCTCGCAGGAGCGCCTTGGACGCTCATTCCTGCCTAAGTTTCACGTGTTTCAATGCCTTAACTGCTCCCCTTGCTTCGCTCATCGCCTAAGTGCTCTGAGTTTCAATGCCTCAACTGCTTGTTGCGCTCATCGGCTAAGTGCTCTGAGCTCGGAAGACTTCTGTGCTTCAACAGCAAATTGAGAAAAGGGTGATTTAAAATTGGTCAAACGTTAAGAAAAAACAGGATTATATATGTGTAGGGCCTGGAAAAACATGTTTTGGAATGTGTTTTCAAACAAACAATTCGGAAAGTTGAAACGAGCAAACACATTGTATTATTATAGATACAAATTTTCTTAGTAATCGTGAAGAGCTAAAAATAATATGTACTAACAAGTTTACATAAGGAGAAGTGTTGAAAAAATACTATTTGCAATCGTGCACACGCACACCATGATTCGTAAGTAGCATTTCAGGTTGCATGATCATGTGATCTGTCAATAAATAATAAATAATAAATAATTAAGTAAGCCCATAAGTTACTTTTTAGATAGAGCCAATAGTAAACGAGAACGTCATCATGACATCAGTAAAATATGGAGTTTAAACTACAATTAATTAGTGTTTAGAAATACAATTTATGATCAGGCTTGCAATCCAGCAATCAGAAATCATTAAAGCAACTGTTCTAGTCCATTGATTCCCAGGTTTGATATAACACAGAAATAAAGCTTAAAAAATATATTTTTTATTGCAGATTTGTGAGCTTGAGGCTGTTGTGCAATTAATTCTAATGCCTTTCATTGCTTTCCCAGTATTTTAATGTACAGTAGAGTGTGCTTATTTGCTGCTGCAGCTATATGAACAGGTGTTTAACCCACTAGTACTCCTATAATTTTTTGCTACATTTGCCATTAACGGGTTTGAAGGCAATTGCAAGCTTATTGAATTTTTGTAATTGAATATTGATTTTGCGTCTTTTGAACTGGTAGCATTTGTGGGCTTAAAAAATTAATGGTGGGGTAGGACAGAGTTACGGTTCTGACAAGCCTGCATCGCTTTCGAGCCTATAACGCACATTTGGAATGAGAGTTGTTAAATGTATCCAATTGAATATCAGTAACATTTACGGGCTGCATTACAGGATCATGTAATTGAGATTTTGCCAATTGAATATGGCTCATTGTGCGTCCCTCCCTAATCATTTAGATATTTGCTTACTGTTAACTGCAGAAATATTGCTCAGCAAAGGAAAAATCAATAATTATAGTATTAAGTTTGAAGTATGCTGCATTGCGTATATGCAATTACTTTGTATGATTTGTTTATAATATGTTTTGCATATGAAAAAAAATAATTGTCTTCAGCCATAATTGTAAATAGGATAATTACATTTTAGTCCTAGAGACAGGAAATTGTAATTTTAGTTAAAGAATTTGAGCTCCTTATTTCTCCACCACTGAATTATGTCCAGGGGGCTATTTGTACATTGCTGGGAGCTCCTGTTATTAGTGTGTGTTTTACAGAGGGGTCTAAAAAGGTTCTCAAACTGGTACTTCCCCCTGGACAACTCCCACTCCAGAGACAATATATCATTCAGAGGGTGGAAAGATCTTGAGCTTATACAGCCTAGGACATGATTTAAAAAAAAAATGTTTATATGCACAGTAAAAGTGTAATAATGTCCTTTTTTTCTTATCGAGCCCTGTCTAACTATTTTTAGAGATCCCTTTAAAAAGATAATAAAATGGCCCTTTAAGCTAAAATTAAAAATTTAATTTCCTTCTGCATAATAGTATCTTCTTCCTTGGATTTACTCAAATATCACTTGTTTAGCTGGTTTGATTTAATAAAATAATTCATCCAACAAAATATTTTTAACATTAATTTATGTTAACTTATCCATCTGTTATTTCTATATGTTCCCATTTTAAAGAACATACAACTGAGTTAGGGTAAGGTCAGTGAAAACCAGCTGCCACAAATACAATTTATCATTGATGTATTACATTCGTTTTACATACTCTTAAAAATATTATTTTGGAAGTGCAGAAAATGAAATGTAATGTTTATTCAGAAATCATTTACCAGCAATCACTTCCCACACTTTAAAAAAAACTAAAAGAAATGCCCTCTGAATGCTGGTAAAGTGCCTAAAATTGTAACCCACAAGTACTTGTCTCATTGATATTTCCTAAAAGGCCATCACACAGTTGTGAAATCTCAGAGGTCCTAGGGTTGTTCATAAGTCCTTAGGAGTGATGAGATTTAGAAGTCTATATTTCCTTTCTCCCACCCGTAGAGGCACAAAATATGCCCTTGATAAGCCTAGGTGCTTAAATCTGATACTAAGATCAACCTAACACATTAACTGTGCAATTTCTGAGTCTTGATTCCTTATTTTCAACTTAATTAAGATGTTTGTAGCACCTACCTCCATGAGCTGGGAAATCCACTGGGATTCCCCTTCCCTCGCGCCTCTGCCTATGACCCCAGGGATCCCCCATGTAAACCACAACCCTGGGGGTCCCTATAGGCTCACATGGCACCTAATACCACAAGGGTCCACACCATATTGGAATCTAAATGTAACCCCTATTCCCCAGTAGTACACATCAAACCCCCATGGCATCTTAAAAATAATCCTGTATCACAGGGGTCCTCATCAGACCCTCAAGGCATCTACAATTTAACGACAATCGACCCCCATGGTTAAACTAAAATAACTCCTGTGCCATAGAGGTCCTTATGGACCCCTATAAGATCAAACAATAGCCCTTGTGACATTGGGGTCCTCAAGGACCACATGGCATCTTTCCTACCAAAACAAGGGTCCTTATTAGACCCCCATTTAACATGACCCAAATGGGGAACCATAATCAACCCCATAGTCCCTAACATTAAAACAAAAACACAAAACTATACCTGTTAAGGGGGACTTATGCTTTACCTATCCTTTGACACCCTCCAGTTACAAATAACAAAGCCCTTATCCTTACTCTTCTGCTTTGGATAAGAGGACCATCCATTTTTGATGGAGGAATCAGTCCTCTTCAGCCCTTTGAAATGGGGCTACTCCTAAAAAAACAGCTGTTCGATTCCCTAATGTCATAGGGATAGTGTGTGGGAAATGGGAATTCCAGGACATCCCCTGGCTCATACCAGGTATTAAGGGGGGAATTTCAGGGATCCCCTGGCTGAGAGGGGATAAAGGGTCATAGACAGAGGGGTCATAAATCCCCTACATTTATTTGTAGTGTTATTTATCTCCTTTCTCTGCCATGGTAAGGGGTTTATATAGATAGTTTAGGATCAAGGAGGATTTTAGGGCTACTGTATTGGGATCAATTAGGGCTCCATTCCATGACCTACATGTTGAATTTTAAAAGTTGTAAAGTTTACTCACAAATCACTACCAAGCAATGACTTTACACCACCCAAATAAAATTGTGAGAAATATCTGCTGAATGGCCATCAATATCCCAAGGGGTACATGTATGTCTTTATGAGTGCTGACATTTTGAAAAAACTATGTGTTCCCTCAACCACCCATAAAAAGTAAAGTTCTACAAAAAGCCTCAATTGCCCTTTAAATAGCTAGTACTGAAATAAATTTGCTCTGAAAGAGGATATAAGCACAGAATGGCTAACTTAGAATCCATTGCAAAGCCACAAATGTGGCATGCTAACCACAGAACAGGCTAGCATGATGTGTGAAATCTGAATACATCTGTGAACAGCATCTGTTGTCAATAATATATGTCATCTTCAGAATGATTAACTGCAATGGTAACACTGACTCCACTTACACAAGAGGTTAATACTAATCATTAAAGTCAAAGAACTAAAACAGCTGGTGTAATGCATGGCCTATAAAAAGCCCAGCAACACCGCAAACAACAGTCATTACCGTCATGGAACCAAATTACATAAGACTTATGAGAGCTGTTTTGAGTGTTCTGTTGATGAGGACCTGTGTAGTTTACACTGTATTGTGGTTTGAGGACTTGCAGTATATTGACACAGGGACATGACAAGGCATGCACATTCACCAATATGAGGGCCAGCCTTTTTAATAGGCACAGCAACCTCGGGAGGCTGGGGAGGAGTGGCCCGAGCCTCAGGAGGCTTCAGAGGATCAGCAGGAGCCCCATAATTAATGTCAGGGTTACTATATCATGTTATATGTACTGTAATATTATCTTACCGGTAAATAGTGGAGATACAGTTTCTGCCATGATTGTTAGTGGACAACAAAGGGTTACATTTCTACAAACATGTATATGGATAAATGACCCCTCTCTATGTCCTCAGATAGTTGTAAATGTTGATAAGCTCACCAGATAGATAACCCCCACCAGAACCTAATCAGCCACACCCTCCCCATGTCTGCTTTCCAGGCTTTAAAGTGAAGCTGCACCTGGACCAATTAGGAGTTCTTCAGGAGTTTAACTCTGTCACTCCTGTCAAGAACTCTTTACACTACTTTACCTGGCACCATCCTCTAGGGGGCAAACGGTCATAGCCCTCATTTGGAATATGGAGTACAATTTTGGGCACCACTTCATAAAAAGGACATTTTAGAGCTGGAAAAGGTACAGAGGAGGGCAACAAAACTAAGGGGAATAGAGGGGCTAAGTTATGAAGAAAGACTCTAGAAAAAAGGCGTCTAAGAGGGGATATGATTACCTTATATAAATACATCCAGGGTCAGTATAAAGATTTGTCAAGTGAGCTTTTTGTGCCAAGAGGTTTTCAACTGACAGAAAAGGGTTCTTCACAGTAAGTTAATCTGTGGAATTCTCTACCAAAGGAGGTGGTGACAGTGGATCCGATAGATAACTTAAAACTGCTAGAATTCTCTACCAAAGGAGGTGGCGACAGTGGATCCGATAGATAACTTAAAACTGCTAGTAAGTATGCGTACAAAATGCTCATGCCTAGGCCAAAATCCTTACGTTTAAATATGGTTATCTTTGTTTGTTTTATAATACTAATTTATACGAGATTACAAGAGGGTTTAATTTTCTATTTAAATAAACCTATTCTATTACTCCTTTGTAAATTGTTATACTATTTGTATTTTGGCATTCCTGCTAATTAATAAAACTGATTTGAAAAAAAAACTGGCCTGGATTTATTTATAATTAAAAAGGGATCCAGGGAGGAATTCGATCGCCAGTATCTGGGGTCAGGAAAGATTTTTTTCTTCCTTTGAGACGATTGGCTACGTTTTACTGTTTACCTTCCTCTGAATCAATTAATTAATAACTAATCCACATATTGCAGATCAGAGGAGAATTTAAAAGGTTGAACTTGATGGACTGAAAGTATTTTTTCAACCTCAATTACTATGTAACTATGTAACTATATACAGCTAGGTGAGTCTGTGGGTCTTTAAGCAGGACACAGTAGTTGAAGTATTCTGCATCCTCCAATCAGTCTCTAGGTAATGCGAGGCTAGGACAACCTCCAGCAGTGATATCACCTCTGTTTTAAATATGGTCGGTGTGTACAGCCACATTGCACCACACAATATGCAACCTATTATTACACACCCCTGGTCATTATAATTGGAGTATGGCTAACAGGAGCATCAGTGGCCCTATATCAGTAATTAGCATTGTAAAAGTAACCTTTAAAAAATGCATTCAGTTAGCAGTTATCAGTGCACATTCCTAGAGAATAGTTTTAATTGTTGCCTGTTCCATGTGCTTGTTCCGGTTAGATAATTATTATTTATCCGGAGCTCATTGCACGCCTTAATGAAACATGATAGTTGGATATTCCTTATCAGATAAAGCAAAAGCCTGGTTTTCTTAGTAGCTGTTGCCTTATTAAGTTTGTTACCTTAAATTGTTCTTTAGTTATACCATATTGGCCCGAATATAAGCCGCACCCGCATATAAGCCACACCTATGAAAGTCAAGTGGAAGAAAGAAAAAAAGATAATATCCCAATATAAGCCGCACCCTTAAAATTGGAGAGAAACAGGCTTTCTAATCAGTACCTATGGTAACTTCTTTTGCGGGTTACAGGCCGAAAATCGTAGCTCGCAAAATGTTACAATAGCTAAAATCGCAAATCGCTATTCAATTGCTACAATTCGGCAAGCAATCACACACGTAATCGGCAAATGTAAAAGAAAATCCTAGGTTCCAAATAGGACACGCAAGTGGGATAAATGTAGCACCATAAATGCAAATAAAAAATCAATACTGTACTGTAAAATACAGGGAAAGCGATGAATGACATTAGAATTAATTGCGCAACAGTATCAAGCCCGCAAATTGGCAATCTTTTTTTTTCCGGTCGCGAGTATAAGCTGCACCCATAATTTCCAAGCTCGGAAATGAGAAAAAAAGTGTGGCTTATATTCGGTAAAACTTAACATTCCAAAACTCTGCTAATAAATCATTTTTTAACAGTATTGAGTAAGTATTATTATATTATTATAGTAAGTGTTATTTTAATTTGTACAGTTAAAGGACAACTGTGGTATATTTTTATTCAACATTTTAAAATAAGTATGAACACATTTGTTTTAAAAAGAAAAAAAAATAAATGCAGCCTTTATATTTTGTAACTTCATATACAATTATTCTTTACATCATAATTTTTTTTTTCTGCTGTGTATTACTTTTTCATGAGTGTGTGTAAACTAATGAGACTCCTTTTAGCCCTGTTGAGAGCCCTGGTTTTACTTCCAAGTTGGCTGTACCATTTGTGATTTCAAATTCCAACTGTGCCGATTGGTACTGCCTGTGCATTCAAAATCCTCTAACACTATAGGAAGTTGATCTGCTGAAGGCAAAATTGAAGCATGTTGAATATAGAATATATTTATTTTTATACTCAAAAAACATTTTGATTAATTTCATGTGTAGTTCTTCAAAAGACTACGTTTTAAAAATGTGACCACTATGGTCCTTGAGCACCCACGCTATCTACTTTAAAAATAGATAAATTAATATAATGGTCTTCCAATGGTACTAATATGACCAGTTTCTGTGATGACTCATACATCAAAATGCAACCCATTATATTACAACAGTGAATATTACATATATTCCTTCCTTTATGAAAATAATATTATTGTGGTCATATTCAGTGTTTTAATAGTGATAACTAAGCTTATTTTCTTATGTGTTGCAAAATAAATTAAATCACAATATTAAAAAAAAAATAGTAGGGAAGTTGGTGTACATAAATAAAAAAATATCATCAGAAATATTAGCAAAAATTAGCCCTGTCATACATTTAATTTCCTACCATAGCTGTACCTTCATTAAAATACATCAAAGCATGTTATGGCTTGGGGCTGTTAGTATGATTTTACCATTTAGGATTACTCTGTATTCAGAGCATAGCAATAAGGGCTTATCAATCACATGAAAGAACACAGAAGTGACATGCTTCCATGTGATGTTTATGAAAACTGTTTGGATCAAGAATACATTATGATATGAGAATTTGCTCACAAGCTGTTACATACATATTTTGCTTTTGACACTGACCCTTGAAGAATAATAATAGTTAGACCTTTAGTTGTTGGTAGGACAAATTATTTATCTCTTTGGTTGTAAATTGTCCACATATTTTTTAAGTACAATTAGATTTCTTCAAACGAGTTAGTTTACAGATGAAAATAACTTAAGTACACTCTTAGCATTATTATTATTATTATTACAGTTATTATAAAGCACTAACATATTCCATAGCACTGTACAGAAATTAAGTATAAAGAAAAAAAAAATGAAAATACAATGTTAAACACATGCTGAAAAGTAGGGTGCCCTGTTTTTGAGTTGAAAATCTTATCTACATGGTGCATTTTTCAAAACACCAAACAAGATAGAAAACTCACAAACTTACAATCTAAAGAGATCATTAACACAAAATAAGTTATTAAAGAAAAAAAAGGGTTGGCAAGCAATCAAAAAGAGAGTACAGGATTAATTAGTGATTAAAGTTGAGGGTGTATCAGCCATGAAAAATGGAGGTGATAATACTAAACCTGCACTATATTACATAGTTACATAGTTACATAGTAATTGAGGTTGGAAAAAGACTTTCAGTCCATCAAGTTCAACCTTTTAAGATCTCCTCTGATCTGCTATATGTGGATTAGTTATTAATTAATTATTTGTTAATCAATTATTAATTAATTATTAATCAGCAATTATTTTTATTTATTTTTAATTAATAATTAATTGATCCAGTGGAAGGCAAACAGAAAAAAAAACAAGTGAAACTTAGCCAATCGTCTCAAAGGGAAAAAATATGAATTCCTTTCTATCCCCATAAACTGGCAATTTGATTCCTCCCTGGATCAATACTCTCTCTAATTATCCAGGATAACCCTGAATTCCCTTTTAATTAGAAATAAATCCAGTCCGCTTTTAAAGTTATCTATCGAACACACTGTCACACCTGCTCTGGTAGAGAACTCCACAGATTAACCACCACAGGGTGAACCCTTTTCTTTCTTTAATGTGGAATCTTTTGACTTCTAACCTCAAGGGATATCCTCATGTAAGTTAAAAACCTCTTGGCACAAAAAGCTCCCTTGACAAATCTTTATACTGACCCTGGATGTATTTATATAGGTAATCATATCTCCTCTTAGACATCTTTTTTCTTGAGAAAATAAGCTTTATTTGGTTAGTCTTTCTTCATAACTTAGCCCCTCCATTCCCTTTATTAGTTTTGTTGCCCTTTTTTGTACCTTTTACAGCTCTAAAATTTTATTTTTATGAAGAGGTGCCCAAAATTGTACTCCATATTCCAAATGAGGGCTACTTGAAATGTGTATAGTAGTAGAATTATATTTGCTTACCTTGCTTCTATACCCTTCTTAATACATGCTAATTTTTTTATTTGCCTTTGCAGCTGCTGCTTGATATTGATCACTGTCACCTAGGTGGTTGTCCACAAGCACTCCCAAATCCCTTTCAATGTACGATACCCCTATATTTGCTCCATTAACATTATAAATTGCATGACTATTTGACCTTCCCAGATGCATAACTTTACATGTATTCATATTAAATCTCAATGTGCCCCAACCACTGGTACCTCCATTGTGTATACAGAAGAAAATAACTTATTTAGCTCATCTGCCTTTTCCTGGTCACTAATTATCAGATGGCCTGTGTCACATTGTAATGTTCCTATTGCTTCCTTCCTCACCTTCTTCCCATTAATATACTTCAAAAATATTTTAGGATTGGTCTTACTCTCTTTTGCAACTAATTTTTAATTTTCTATTTTAGCCAGTCTAATAGCCCTTTTGCAAGCCTTGTTGATTTCCTTGTACTACCGTAAAGCAGTCTCTGTCCCCTCTTGTTGGTATAATTTAAATGCCTGTTTTTAACTCTTTAAATCATTGTTAAGCCACATTGGATGGGATTTACTCCTTTTACTTTTATTCCCACTTGGTATATGGTGATAAGTATGTATATTTAGTAAGTGTCATGAATCACCCAGGGGCCATATTGGATTTGGTGTGAACTATGCTGGGGCCATTTTGTGACTGGCAGCAGTGGCCATTTTGGGCTGGGTTATCTTCCACATGCTTTTGCCATGTGGAAGAACAAAAGGTTTGGGCTCACAGAGTCACTGCTGGTGAAGGGTATGAATAGGGGGTTCCACTGTCACCATTAAATAAAGTCAGCATTACTGCATAAAATGGATTGACGTGGAAAACATGCCCCACCCTGATACCATGTGGGAATGGGGAAATATGGTTTGGGTTGTAATGATTAATTACAGTATAAGCTTGTATATAGTATCATGGAGTGATTGTATTTAGTTAACCATCCCCCATTGTATAAACTCTCAGTCAGGAGTTGGCCATATGGTCCTTAGTGTAAACAAAGGAGATAGCAGAACAAAGAGATTTGCCAGACAGCCAGGCACCTAGATAACAATGGGGGGCCTAGGAGCTCAAACAGGAAGTTTCCACTGGGAGAGTCTGGGTTAGAATAAGCTTAATAGCCACGCCTGGGGTTGGCCCATGGGAGGGGTCTGGTGGTTCCCATAGCCTACCTCTGTTACATTGGACAGAGGTAATTAGGTTACTCTGGAGGTTACCCTATTGGCCAGAGAAAGGGGAAAGGTTGATCCACTCCCTCCACGGTGTGTGTGTGAAATGTTTTAAATATGTTGTTCCAAAATAAAACGTTGTTCATAATTTTCATCAATACGTGGTGTGTAGATGTATTATTTACCCGGGGACATATGCTTGCAGTAAGATTCGTCAGACTTACTGTCAATATTGCTCAGTCTAAACCAAGGGCTGAGACATGATGTTCCTGTAATCAAAACTGCTGAAGGCCAGAGTAACCCAAATCCGGTCAGCAGACCCCAGCCAGAGAGTGGGTCCTGACAATTGGTGGCAGTGGTGGGATACTCTGAGAAGGACCAGAAATGGAACAGCAGTATGAGGACATGTCCAAGGAGGCAAGACGCAGGTTCAGTATAGCCAGGGAGTTTTGCCCCGGGGAGATAACGCTGGAAGAGGCAATTAAAGGACTGAACCTAATAAAGCAGCAAATACAGGAAGAACGTACAGGGGTGAGTGTCCAAGCTCAGCAAAGGCTTGGGGTCAACCCTGCAGAAATGCCAGTAAGAGTCAAACTGGCAAATCAGAATTTTAAACAGTCACAGGATGATAAAGACAGCATTGACGGATTTATCCAAGAGGACTGCAGAGGAAGGGTCCTGCTAAATCAATGGATGGCATTCCTGCAATTATGGCATGGCCATGAGCTGGCAAGCTGGTTGGAGGAACTGGTAGAGAAAGAGATGGACTTGGAGGAACAGTATCTTGCCAGGGTAGAGCCGGAGAGAGGATCTCTATTTTCGTTTGGATCTACAATTTGGGGTTGAGGAGATTCTGAATGGTGATCCGGAATGTGGCATGGGAACTGCAAGGAGACATAATAACTTGTTTGTTGAACGCTGCCGGGGTCTGGGACTGGAACCATGGTTTCCGGAGGCTCCTTTGCTAGAACCCCTGGTTCGGCAAGAGCAGCAACTGGAGGCTGAGTATGTTCAATTGTGGGATGCGATACCCAAGAAGTATTTTGGCCCATCCGGATGGGAGGACGGCTCACCAGACCCTTACAACTCAGACGGTATGTACCAGAGTGAGTATGCTCACTGGAACTGGGGAGAGGCTTTTATAGACGGTAAACAAAGTGAGGAGTGGGGAGGGGTAAACACTGTTCCTTTGCCAACTCCTGGGGATGGAGAATGTTGTCCCCTAGAACATGCAGCTACTGTATCAGGGCCTAGTCACCAACCCAAAGAGCCAGAGACCCAGTGGAATGTTCCCTGGGTGGGGTCAGATAATCCATGTCTGCCCCCTGATACCCCAAGAGATTTAATCCCAGAGGAAGTGGGAACTGCTCACAAGCTAGGGCCAGATAAATTAAGTCTGCCCTCAGAAGTTCTAGGAAAAGTGTGTTGGCCAGAACTGCTAATGGAGCCAGAGGCTCGGGATGATTATGTGATGGACGGTGGGAAGGGAGCCTTAGAGGCCAGGCTGGGTGGGAATGATGAGATTCCCCAGCCTGCATCAGATAACCACTGTCTGTACCCTGACACCCCAGGGGAGTTGTTCCCAGAGGTGCTAGTGAAGCACAGAGCCCAGGAGGGTTGTTTAAGAGACTGTGGGGAGGGAAAGGAATTGGTTTCTGGCTACAGGGAACCTGACCTCACACAGCAAGAGAGTGCCAGGGGCACAAAGAGCCAGGCCGGGGCAGCAAGCATGCCAGCTTTGGCAAAAGCATTATGGGTGCAGAGTGGCACCATGATAGAGGGTGTACCAAGTGGGGAGATACCCTGGATAACCAGTGTCCAGTGGCCCACTGGAACAGACACCACTCCAAAGATCCAGTTCAACATAAAGGACTGGCATAAAGTTGCTCAACCCCGGGCAATGGAGGAGTCCGGCACTTCAGCTGGATGGGAGCAGCATAGCCCCCCAGCCAAGTCAGAGGAGTGTAAGCACAGCTTGGGTGGGAGCAGCGTAGCTCCCCAAGATGCAACGGAAACAGCTGGACCAGAGGAAGAAAGCCAAGAGGAGCTGTCCCTTTGTAGTCCCATAGGCCCAGGGACTGTTTTAGAGATCCCAGCCCAGCTGTGGGGACTGGCTGGGGGGAACAGGGTTGCTATGGGACAGAAACTGTGGCCCACCTGTTGTACTCTGGGATCCCAGACTATTGGGGTGGGACCCTGGACTATTTGGGTGGGTGTGAATGGGAAGAGCAATTTGCTCTATACAGTGGGTGCAAGGCCAAGGGCTGGGGGAGGTTTTTACTCTGCACTTTGGGACTGTTTTCTAAAGGACTTGAACGTGGAGAGAGTGCAGAGGGCCTAGCCAATCCAGAAGAGTCATGACTATCAGCGTAGCTGGGAAAATCCTAGGGGCATGGATGTTCCCTGCCACGCTTGGGGAGGTGTTGTCATGAATCACCTAGGGGCCATATTGGATTTGGTGTGAACTATGCTGGGGCCATTTTGTGACTGGCAGCAGTGGCCATTTTGGGCTGGGTTATCTTCCACATGCTTTTGCCATGTGGAAGAACAAAAGGTTTGGGCTCACAGAGTCACTGCTGGTGAAGGGTATGAATAGGGGGTTCCACTGTCACCATTAAATAAAGTCAGCATTACTGCATAAAATGGATTGACGTGGAAAACATGCCCCACCCTGATACCATGTGGGAATGGGGAAATATGGTTTGGGTTGTAATGATTAATTACAGTATAAGCTTGTATATAGTATCATGGAGTGATTGTATTTAGTTAACCATCCCCCATTGTATAAACTCTCAGTCAGGAGTTGGCCATATGGTCCTTAGTGTAAACAAAGGAGATAGCAGAACAAAGAGATTTGCCAGACAGCCAGGCACCTAGATAACAATGGGGGGCCTAGGAGCTCAAACAGGAAGTTTCCACTGGGAGAGTCTGGGTTAGAATAAGCTTAATAGCCACGCCTGGGGTTGGCCCATGGGAGGGGTCTGGTGGTTCCCATAGCCTACCTCTGTTACATTGGACAGAGGTAATTAGGTTACTCTGGAGGTTACCCTATTGGCCAGAGAAAGGGGAAAGGTTGATCCACTCCCTCCACGGTGTGTGTGTGAAATGTTTTAAATATGTTGTTCCAAAATAAAACGTTGTTCATAATTTTCATCAATACGTGGTGTGTAGATGTATTATTTACCCGGGGACATATGCTTGCAGTAAGATTCGTCAGACTTACTGTCAATATTGTTCAGTCTAAACCAAGGGCTGAGACATGATGTTCCTGTAATCAAAACTGCTGAAGGCCAGAGTAACCCAAATCCGGTCAGCAGACCCCAGCCAGAGAGTGGGTCCTGACAATTGGTGGCAGTGGTGGGATACTCTGAGAAGGACCAGAAATGGAACAGCAGTATGAGGACATGTCCAAGGAGGCAAGACGCAGGTTCAGTATAGCCAGGGAGTTTTGCCCCGGGGAGATAACGCTGGAAGAGGCAATTAAAGGACTGAACCTAATAAAGCAGCAAATACAGGAAGAACGTACAGGGGTGAGTGTCCAAGCTCAGCAAAGGCTTGGGGTCAACCCTGCAGAAATGCCAGTAAGAGTCAAACTGGCAAATCAGAATTTTAAACAGTCACAGGATGATAAAGACAGCATTGACGGATTTATCCAAGAGGACTGCAGAGGAAGGGTCCTGCTAAATCAATGGATGGCATTCCTGCAATTATGGCATGGCCATGAGCTGGCAAGCTGGTTGGAGGAACTGGTAGAGAAAGAGATGGACTTGGAGGAACAGTATCTTGCCAGGGTAGAGCCGGAGAGAGGATCTCTATTTTCGTTTGGATCTACAATTTGGGGTTGAGGAGATTCTGAATGGTGATCCGGAATGTGGCATGGGAACTGCAAGGAGACATAATAACTTGTTTGTTGAACGCTGCCGGGGTCTGGGACTGGAACCATGGTTTCCGGAGGCTCCTTTGCTAGAACCCCTGGTTCGGCAAGAGCAGCAACTGGAGGCTGAGTATGTTCAATTGTGGGATGCGATACCCAAGAAGTATTTTGGCCCATCCGGATGGGAGGACGGCTCACCAGACCCTTACAACTCAGACGGTATGTACCAGAGTGAGTATGCTCACTGGAACTGGGGAGAGGCTTTTATAGACGGTAAACAAAGTGAGGAGTGGGGAGGGGTAAACACTGTTCCTTTG
Source organism: Discoglossus pictus (assembly GCA_027410445.1). Classification (NCBI taxonomy): domain Eukaryota; kingdom Metazoa; phylum Chordata; class Amphibia; order Anura; family Alytidae; genus Discoglossus; species Discoglossus pictus. The sequence continues at coordinate 28,546,935 of CM050166.1, read as the reverse complement.
CCAACTCCTGGGGATGGAGAATGTTGTCCCCTAGAACATGCAGCTACTGTATCAGGGCCTAGTCACCAACCCAAAGAGCCAGAGACCCAGTGGAATGTTCCCTGGGTGGGGTCAGATAATCCATGTCTGCCCCCTGATACCCCAAGAGATTTAATCCCAGAGGAAGTGGGAACTGCTCACAAGCTAGGGCCAGATAAATTAAGTCTGCCCTCAGAAGTTCTAGGAAAAGTGTGTTGGCCAGAACTGCTAATGGAGCCAGAGGCTCGGGATGATTATGTGATGGACGGTGGGAAGGGAGCCTTAGAGGCCAGGCTGGGTGGGAATGATGAGATTCCCCAGCCTGCATCAGATAACCACTGTCTGTACCCTGACACCCCAGGGGAGTTGTTCCCAGAGGTGCTAGTGAAGCACAGAGCCCAGGAGGGTTGTTTAAGAGACTGTGGGGAGGGAAAGGAATTGGTTTCTGGCTACAGGGAACCTGACCTCACACAGCAAGAGAGTGCCAGGGGCACAAAGAGCCAGGCCGGGGCAGCAAGCATGCCAGCTTTGGCAAAAGCATTATGGGTGCAGAGTGGCACCATGATAGAGGGTGTACCAAGTGGGGAGATACCCTGGATAACCAGTGTCCAGTGGCCCACTGGAACAGACACCACTCCAAAGATCCAGTTCAACATAAAGGACTGGCATAAAGTTGCTCAACCCCGGGCAATGGAGGAGTCCGGCACTTCAGCTGGATGGGAGCAGCATAGCCCCCCAGCCAAGTCAGAGGAGTGTAAGCACAGCTTGGGTGGGAGCAGCGTAGCTCCCCAAGATGCAACGGAAACAGCTGGACCAGAGGAAGAAAGCCAAGAGGAGCTGTCCCTTTGTAGTCCCATAGGCCCAGGGACTGTTTTAGAGATCCCAGCCCAGCTGTGGGGACTGGCTGGGGGGAACAGGGTTGCTATGGGACAGAAACTGTGGCCCACCTGTTGTACTCTGGGATCCCAGACTATTGGGGTGGGACCCTGGACTATTTGGGTGGGTGTGAATGGGAAGAGCAATTTGCTCTATACAGTGGGTGCAAGGCCAAGGGCTGGGGGAGGTTTTTACTCTGCACTTTGGGACTGTTTTCTAAAGGACTTGAACGTGGAGAGAGTGCAGAGGGCCTAGCCAATCCAGAAGAGTCATGACTATCAGCGTAGCTGGGAAAATCCTAGGGGCATGGATGTTCCCTGCCACGCTTGGGGAGGTGTTGTCATGAATCACCTAGGGGCCATATTGGATTTGGTGTGAACTATGCTGGGGCCATTTTGTGACTGGCAGCAGTGGCCATTTTGGGCTGGGTTATCTTCCACATGCTTTTGCCATGTGGAAGAACAAAAGGTTTGGGCTCACAGAGTCACTGCTGGTGAAGGGTATGAATAGGGGGTTCCACTGTCACCATTAAATAAAGTCAGCATTACTGCATAAAATGGATTGACGTGGAAAACATGCCCCACCCTGATACCATGTGGGAATGGGGAAATATGGTTTGGGTTGTAATGATTAATTACAGTATAAGCTTGTATATAGTATCATGGAGTGATTGTATTTAGTTAACCATCCCCCATTGTATAAACTCTCAGTCAGGAGTTGGCCATATGGTCCTTAGTGTAAACAAAGGAGATAGCAGAACAAAGAGATTTGCCAGACAGCCAGGCACCTAGATAACAATGGGGGGCCTAGGAGCTCAAACAGGAAGTTTCCACTGGGAGAGTCTGGGTTAGAATGAGCTTAATAGCAACGCCTGGGGTTGGCCCATGGGAGGGGTCTGGTGGTTCCCATAGCCTACCTCTGTTACATTGGACAGAGGTAATTAGGTTACTCTGGAGGTTACCCTATTGGCCAGAGAAAGGGGAAAGGTTGATCCACTCCCTCCACGGTGTGTGTGTGAAATGTTTTAAATATGTTGTTCCAAAATAAAACGTTGTTCATAATTTTCATCAATACGTGGTGTGTAGATGTATTATTTACCCGGGGACATATGCTTGCAGTAAGATTCGTCAGACTTACTGTCAATATTGCTCAGTCTAAACCAAGGGCTGAGACATGATGTTCCTGTAATCAAAACTGCTGAAGGTCCAGAGTAACCCAAATCCGGTCAGCAGACCCCAGCCAGAGAGTGGGTTGTGACAGTAAGGATTTAAATGTTGTCCATTTATATTCAGTATTTTTACCTATCAGTTCTCTGTCCCAGTCTATACTTTGTATTGCTGCCCTTAGACTGTTAAAATTTGCATAGAAAAATATGCCAATATTAAAAAATTGGTATCTACATGGTGCCAAAACCAGATCAAGAATAAGAGTGGTATAATAAAACTACAAAGGGCAGTCAATTCAGCAGGCAATACTTCTGTGTATATGCGTTACCAAGGTAATGGTTTATGTTTACGTCGTTTAGCCTCTCCCTCTCTAAGTATCAAATGATACGCCTTAGCCAATAGTGGCATTTCATCACATTAGGAGGTATCAGTATCATGGGACATTTTTTAACCAATAATGATTGGTGAAGTGATGCACAATTGGTGAGCCAGTGTACTTTGGACGGACACTGATGACATATGCACTTATTATATAGGCTATTTAAACCCATGAGACACTAAAGTCCATCGATGACACCATAGCCTTTCAGGAAGTTGATGTTCCCATTCCACGGCCATTAGGCAGTGGGTGACAAAGTCTGATTTTCTCTTGTCTTAACTGGATATTGTGGTAAGGTGCCGTGATGTTCCCTATGTTAGGGCCACATGTTATATTGTGGGTACAGTATTATTAGACAAACAGTTTTAAGACTCTCCAACCATTTATTTGAGTATGTGAATTGCATCATTTAAAGAGCCCATGTTTAAAAAGCCCATGCTTATGCATACATTGGTTATTGATAGCGCTTTATCTTTATTGCACCTTTGATCTGAATTGAATTTATTATTGCCTTATTAGTGCTTTATCTATATTTCACCTCTCATTGTATTGTATGTATCTCTCCATACTTGTAGTTGTCTATTTTTACAATTATTTTTAATTACTGGTATCTTCTGATAGTACCCTGACCCAGTTGAGTGGTATCCTAGGAACGTTTTGTTTCCTTCTGTTTGGGAGCATGTGACAACCAGCTTTCTCCCTGAGTTGTGGGGTGTTTAGCCAGAAAGGGGTATCAACATTTGTTGTATCCTTCAGGTAGGAGGCATCCTTTTAGATCATAGGTTTTTTCTTCTCTTACCTGTGGTGTGGGGGTCTATTTGCACGTTTATTTTGTCACGTTTCGCCCCCTGTGTAGTTTTGTTATACCACTCTTATTATTGCTCTGGTTTTGACAAAATGTACATACCAATTTTTTTATATTGGTATATTTTTGTGTGCAATAAAGTTTCTATTTTTTCCTTGGTTTATTCAGTATTGCTAGTGTTATGCTCTAAAGAACTACTTATGACTTTATTGGTTAAACATGCACTATAAATTAAAATAAAACATATGTGGGTGGGTGTGGATAGGGTAGGTGGTAGGGCACATGAGCTCTGCAACAGAGGAGTGGTGGCACGTGAGGGTCTAGAAGAAAACAAGGTAAATGGATCTGGTAAAAGTGGCAGTTGAAGAGTGCGATTCTGGTTAGTGGATGGGATGAGGCCCAGTGGAGCTTCTAGAGCATCTTGCAGAAGTGACTTCTTCCATGGGTATTGGAACTGCGGGGGGGGGGGGGGGTATGGCCGAGGGGGGACAAACCCTCCCCTAGATTTTTCAATGTGTGTAGAGAAGCAGTGGTGTGGTATTTGCATATATGCAGTATCCCCCCCCCCCCACACACACACAGATTTTCAGTCCTGATGGTAGATAGAATTGGCAAAATGGTACCATTAATACATGCTAATGCTGCTACTAGGTGTCACAGAGTAATACCACTTTTTTAGCAACAGATTTGGGAGGGAGGTTAAATGAGATTGATACAAGGGAGTAAAATATTACAATATTACATTTATTGAATACAATTTTTATAACATTCAATTGCAAAAGTGCTTGCTGTAATATAGTTTTGTTAAATAAATTATATTTAGATGAAGGATGCTTTTTAACATCAGAGTATTATGAGTTCCTAGAACATATGAAAGAGAAACAAAACACCATAAACATTCACGGTCACTTTTATGGGATTGTTTTGTGTTAGGCAAGTGCATTTTCTACTTAAAACATAACATTTACTTATTAAACAAAATTAAAATGTCACTCACATACAAACATGATGATTAAAATGTTAAAAATGCATACTTATGTGCTGTGATTATTATGAATTATCTTTCTATGTAATAATTAGAAGATCACTAATTATCTATTTGCAGAGCAACAGTATCTTAAACTGCAAATGTAGATGCTAAAGTGCCATCATAGAGCTTCTAACACAAGAAGTGAGATTAACGGCCACATCTGATGAAGCTTCAAGGGCCATTTACCTCGCTATAAGTGCTTTTCATGGTGTGAAAAAGCACAAGATTTTATGTTAAAATGATCTATTGTTTTTTTTTTTTTTTTCATTACACTAATAGCAGCAAAAAATCTGCAGTCTTAGGTCTGTTTACAAACAAACAGTCTGTTTACAAACATACTCTGACTGTTCCATGATTAACAACATCTGCCAACACTGGATGGTGCAAGCTCTGGGGTGAACACAAGATTTCCATTTTTTTTCTGCATACGTTTTTTCTCTGTAATCAGCCATCAGTTAACCCACAACTAACATATTTAGGAGTTTCCAGTAGTCATTTCTGCACACAGCTCTTGCTGTCAGTGTACCTGTTGGACTTGCCAGAGTCTCATGTAAACAGACACTTTATTTATGATTTTTTTCTGTGAAAAAGGCACCTATTTCAAAAATTCTAAAAGTATTTCATCAGGTTTTTAGGAGTGCTTTACAACGGTGTGTTCCAAGTCGTGCTGAATTAACTGGCCCTTTAACTTCATTTTGTCACTAGTGTGTAGGAAAGTATATGAATCTTCTAATATAGGTGGCAGAGTGACAGATAATAGACACATAATAGCATAAGTTAGGGGTAGTCAATAAACTTAAGGGAGTTTAACGACTACTCTCTCTATTAGGTGATAGAGTGATCTAGCTCTGATTCAGCACCTCTATTTAATTTTTTGGTGTAGTTAATAAATGGACCTAAGTTTAATCTAAAACCCCAGGTACACATCTTCAATACGTCCAAATCATTAATAGATTATTTATAAGTCCTTCATATAAAATCAATTTCCTGAAGTAAGCTTAGAATGTTAAATTATTATTGTTATTATTATGTTTTAGTTTTAAAAGCACCTGCAGAACCCATAGTGCCAAGAGTGCAATAAACAATGTATAGATATTTACATACATTAAAAGTCAGATAAAAGCAGACAGCACATCTGTACATACAGTTACATGGGAGATGAATATCTTGCTCTTGGGAGAGCTTACAATCTAAGAGGTAATAATAGAAACATGAGGAGCTGATCTGCTGAATGGATTAATAATGGTGGAGAGGTATAAAAACATGATCATGTAGCTTAATATAAATCAATAGATGATCTAGTTAAGGAGGAAGTAAATAAGCTTCTCAGAACAGGTGGGTTTTCAGAGAACATTTGAATATTTAAAGACATGGGGAGATTCTCGCAGGGAGAATTCCAAATAATGGGGACTGATCTAGAACATTCCTGCAGGTGAGCATTTGAGGAGGTACTATGAAAATGAGAGATGCGAGTATTTGAAAATGCAGAGAGGGCAGTTTGGAGTGTATCTGGAGACGTAGAGTTGAGATGTTGAGAGTTGCAGTGTTGTTGATGGCTTTGTAAGTGAGGCTAAGAATTTTGTATTATTCTTGAGGACATGGGGAGCCAGTGTTGGGAAAGCAGAGGAGGTAGCAGATGAATCCTGGGTGAAGTGGATGAGTCTGGTGGAGGCACTTATAATGGACTGGAGTGGGAATAGGCGGGTTAGTGGAAGCACAATTAGAATAGAGTTGCAATAATAATAAATCAAGGTGTGATATTACTGTTTAGAAGTGTCTTGGGTGAGGAAGGGATGCATTTTGGAGATTTTCTTTAGGTTGTGACAGCAGAATTTGGGTAGCGATTAGATGTGGGGGATGAAGAAAATATCTGAGGTGCGTAATACCAATATATCTGAATTGGTGGTGATTTGTCTACTGGAATACATATTTCTGGTATAGGGACAGAGGAGGAAGGGGGGATTAGTAACAGCTCAGTCTTGTAGCGGTTAATTTTAAGATGTATGGCAGCCATTCAGGAGGAGATGTATGTGAGAAATATTTTCACTTTGGTTAATAGGAGGGAGACAGGTCTGGAGAAGAGAGATAGATTTGGGCATTGTCAGCATAAAATGGTACTAAGACCCCAAGGAGCCGATGAGTTTACCAAGAAAGGCCCTAACACTGAGCCTTGGAGAACCCAAATAGAAAAGGTTAATGGAAGGAATGATTACAATGATAAGACTCAAAGCATGTGACGGTTATGGCATGGAGACCTAGGGAATAGTGTGTGCAGGAGGAGCAGATGATCAACTATGTCAAAGGCAGCAAAAAGATCAAGCAGTGTTAGTAGACTGAAGTGTCCACTGGCTTTGGCAGTCACTAGGTCAGTTGTTACTTTCGCAAGCACTGTCTCAGTTGAATATTGAGGACAGAAGCTTGATCATAGTTAGTCGAGTAAGGAATGGTTTGTTAAAAAGTGAGTAAGTTGGGTGTAGACTAGCCATTCCAGTAGTTTAGAGCCTAGGGGAATGGGGCGATAGTTAGAAGGGGATTAAAGATAAAGAGATGGCTTCTTCAGGATAGATGTGATGAAAACCCGTTTGATGGAAGATGAAAATGTGCCAGTAGAGAGAGATTGAAAAGATGAATGAGGACTGGGATAAGGTTGGTAGAAATGGAGGGGACAAGACTTGAGGGAATGGGATCAAGGAAGCTGGTTGTGAGACGAGAGGAAGACAGACGTTTAGATAACTCATCCTCTGTAACTGGTGTAATGAAACATAGGGTACTATTAAATTGTCAAAATTGCAATTACTGAAGCCCGTAATGTAGCCCACAAAAGTTGCTGATATTTAATTGGCCTCCTCTAGCTACCGCAATCTATTTACGAGCTACAGGCTGAAAATTCCTGCGGTTGTCAAAATCGTAACTCCGACCCATATAAGGCTTTGATCTTTCAAGCCCGCAAATGTTACAATCACTAAAATCATAAATCGCTATTTAATTGCAACAATTCCCCAAGCCAGCAATTGCCTTCAAACCCGTAAATGGAAAATTCCACGAGTGCTAGGGAGGACTCACAAGGGGGTTAAACACCTGTTCTTAACACTATAAAAGCAAATAAAAACACAATACTGGACTCTAAAATATGGGGAAAGTGATGAAAGTCATTAGAATTAATTGCACAACAGTCTTAAGCTTGCAAATCTGCAATACATTTTTTTTTTTTTTAGGTTTAATTTCCATGTTATATCAATCTCGGTAATCAAGGAGTTATTACATATCAGGCCATCCACATGGACTATAACAGTTTTTTCATTCGTTTTTATTGATTTTTAAATCACTGGATTGCGAGCCCAATTGCATATCGGACGTCTAAACACGAATTGCCATGTTTTACTGATGTCATGATGATGGTCTCATTTATAATTGGCTGTTTCTAAATCATTACTTACAGGCTTGCTTAACTGATCATGCAATTGCAGGCTTGTTCAATTAAATCAATCTGTAACTGTTGCAATTTTCACTGTTGAAATTTAACAGGGTCCATAGTGTGTTTTTGGGAGGAGGATGGAATGTGTTTGTAGGTTGTAGAGATGTGTCTGATTGCATTTATTACATTTTTTAAGTGGTTGGCAAGGTCTCATGCTGTGAAGCATGGCAACTAAGGCAGAAGTGGGGGCTGAGAAGGGAGTTGAAGATTGAAAAGGAACGTTTAATATTAGATTCCAGTGTTGTGAGGAATAAAAAGTAGGTACAGATGAAGGGCAGAGACGTAAGAGCACAGCATGTATGAACATGCAACTTCATCCAGGCCTGTTTGCTTTGAGTGCCATGACTGGGGGTGAGTGAGGGGCATGGTGGTGGTGGTAGCAGATTCATCTACAGTTGTAGATAGTGAATGCTTGTTGTGTGCAGATGCAAGGTCTGGGCAGGAGAATGTGATGAAGTTATGGAGGAGGGATTGTAATGGTTTCTGTATGTTTGTGGAGCATGGAATGGTGGGGGTGTGGTAAGGTTTTGGTTGCTCATCCAGCCGTTGAATACAGAAATCAACGAGTTTGGAGGTACTTAAATCCACTGTATACAATTATCTTATTACATTAATTGAATTGGATGCAGCTGGTCTAATTGGACATAGTATAGACCAGTGACAAGAAATGTATATCATGAGAAGAGCAGAGGGGACGGTTAAGTACATATCCAAAGATTACATCTGTTATGTATGAGTGTGCAGTGTGGATCAATTGAGATCACAGGGTTTCTCTCTACCCCTTCTAGTGGCTATTTGGATATTAAATGACCATTGGTACATTTGGGAATGCACTTTGATTGAGTGGTGCCTCCCCCTATTGTATGTATATATACTAAAGGATTACTGGTTATATTGAGACACATTGTCTTCTTTTATTATGTACACTTATTTAACTATCCATTAGCAGAATCATGCATACAGATTGACCCTCTTTCTGTTATATACTACCATACCTTTCTGTTGGTGTGGATGATACTAATGCCCATATACAATCTGACATGAATACCTTGTGGTACAATTAATTACTGCTACACTATTTTGATTACCTTTATTCCCAACAATTCTGGCATATTTCACCATTGGTTTTAATTGCTAGGTTTCTTTTGTGGATACCAAATATTTTTGTTTATTGTTGAAATGTTTATACAGTAACGAAAGAATAGACATGAAGTCTGATTCTTAGAATCATATATTACTAGCGAATTGCCCGTCAAAAAATGACGGCAATGAAATTGTAAGGTAGCTAATGGTGTTTTGTGTGTACTACTGAAATATATAATATAATTAATAAATGAATATACTTTACCCATTTTGAAGCATTGTGTTGAAGGGCTGGCAATGTGTTTTGATGTTGCTGCAGCATTAGTGGTGTGGAGCTGCTGTGTAAGTGTGATGAATGTGTGCAGTGTAATAGTGTGCGTGCGCGAGACAAAACCGTTAGTGTAGTTGTGTACTACCACATTGGCGTAAAATGGCGGGTAATGTGTGGTATGCGTCTCAGCAGAATATCCGTAGGTCGTTTGTGGTGTTTTGCGAGTTTCTTGTGTTTTTTTGCGTGTTTAGACTGCTGTAGCCTCGTTTTCGTTTTGTTCGGCGGTCATTTTTCTCTCGCTTAGCGAATTTTTTAGTGTCTAAACTCTTTTATTTTTAGTTAAATGAAGGTGTAAGTTGTTTTTTTGAGGTCCTGGATGCTTTCTCTTGCTGTAGGTAAGCTTTTTATGTATGTGGTGTGTGTATTTATTGTGTTTTTAATTTTGTCATGTTCGCGAGTTGCGGCCGATTTTTGTGAGGTCGTAATGTGTGGTAACGTGTCTTGTATGCTTTTGCATTGCGAGGTAAAGTTTGCGAGGGTCGTAGTTGGTGTGTCGTGTTGTTTGCGTTGCGACGTAAAGTTTGCGAGGGTCGCAGTTGCTGGCAAGAAGCGCCTTCGCGAGCCCGCAAGCATGAGCAACGGCTCTGGCTGGCTAACCTGCTCACGACTATATATGTGATCATCTCTCTGGATCAGTCTTGAAAAATCTAGTATACTAGTAAAAACAATATTTTGTGTAAAGGAAAGTTATTATACATTCCTTGGGTAGTCCTTAGGGCCAGTAGATACCTGCAGCTCTTGGTTCCTGCTGTGCTTCCAAATGAGGTTACAATGTGATGGTGTTAATTTTGGACTTAGGAGACAAGGTAGTAACAATCACTGTGGTAATAATACGTGTTTCTCCCACCATACAGCTTCATGATCCAAGAGTTGTATCTACCAACTCAATAGATAAAGGGATTATTTGTGGACTGTGGTAACTTTGATTTACTCAAAAGTTTGTTTTTAATATTAACTTAACAACAATCCAAACAACAGTACCTTTTAATATATGTTTTTACATGCTTGAATACTAAGGGACTGAGTTGCTGAGATGTAATACCATCATACTTACATGTTGTAAGAAATCAATAATCTAAATCAGTGTTTGCCAACCTTCTCCTCACAGACTGTTGGAGGATCCTTGAGGAAAGTGTTAGGAATCAGTTCTCTAAATGCTTGTGGTTTCCTTACAAAAGTTCACTTTTAAAAATAGCTCAAACTCACATATATATGCACTGTGTGACCTATAAGCCTATATGGGAAACCTGCAATGGTCCCTTTGGCACAGTATATTTTTTAGTTTCCACAAGGCTATAATATATCAGGGTGGGAAAGTTAAACACAATATTTTCCACACAGAAATCTTCATTTTTTGACAGAAATTAGTTGTTAAGGGTTTCTACTGCAATAAAGTCAAGCTCTAAAATGGAGAAGTAAAGGATCTGAATAATTTTAAATATGCTTCAGAATAACTTATTTTTCACCGTCAGTTTTCCTTTAATGTGATAATTATTTTCACAGCAACCTCCAAAGTTTCACATCTATAAAAATGCTCTGACTTGACAGATTTAGTTCATCAAGACAGTAATTTTATAATTAAGAAGTTCAAGCTTGAACGAATTATACAGAGAAGAAATAGTTTCTTTCTTAACTGTTCAACCACAATGTATGATTGGTATCATAAAAAATTAATACATTTAATTTTTTCTTGTTTTGCACAGTATGGTTCTAAAAACAATAAGTTTCTTAAATGTTACTGCCTGTAGAATGCATGCCATTTTTGCAACAAAAATAAAAGTTCTTGTGTGATGTAGACACCCCCAGCAACGGTGCTGCGCATATAGGATACAAAAAAAAATGTTGTACCCTTTTATACCGTGCATGCACAAGCTGATTGGCTTTTCAGCCAATCAGCAAACAGCAGCTTCGGTTTCTGAAGAGAGGAGGGCGAAGGACAGCAAGGGTGCGTTCAGTGCTAGTGTGTGTCAGTCTGTCTGTGTGTGTCAGTCTGTCTGTGTGAGTATGTGTGTGTCTGTGTGAGTGAGTGAGTGAGTGTGTATGTCTGTGTGAGTGAGTGTGTAAGTGCATGTCTGTGTGAGTGCATGTCTGTGTGTGTGCAAGTCTGTGTGTGTGCAAGTCTTTTATGTGTGAGTGTCTGTGTGAGTGAGTGTCTGAGTGTGAGTGCATGACTGTGTGAGTGTCTGTGTGTGAGTGCAAGTCTGCATGAGTATCTGTGTGAGTGATTAAGTGTCTGAGTGTGAGTGCGTGTCTCTGTGAGTGCAAGTCTGTGTGAGTGAGTGTCTGTGTGAGTGAGAGTCTGAGTGGGAGTGTCTGTGTGTGTGAGTGTCTGTGTGTGTGAGTATATGTCTGTGTGAGTGTCTGTGTGTGTGAGTAACTGAGTGTGAGTGCATGTCTGTATGAGTGTCTGTGTGAGTGCATGTGTCTTTGTGAATGCATGTGGGTGTGTGTGTGAGTGAGTGTCTGAGTGTGAGTGCATGAGTGTGTGTGAGTGTCTTTGTGAGTGTCTGTGGGAGTGAGTGTCTGTGTGTCAGTGTGTGTAAGAGTGTCTGTGTGAGTGTCTGTTTGTGTGAGTGTCTGAGTGTGAGTTAGTGTCTGAGTGTCTGAGTGTGAGTGAGTGTCTGTGTGTGAGTGCGTGTCTGAGTGAGTGTCTGTATGAGTGAGTGTGTCTGTGTGAGTGCATGTGTCTGTGTGAGTGAGTGTCTGAGTGTGAGTGCATAAGTGTGTGTGTGTCTGTGTGTGAGTGCATGTCTTTGTGAGTGTCTGTGCATGAATGCATGTTTTTTTGAGTGTGTGTGTGTATGAGTGTATGAGTGTGAGTACATGTCTGTGTGAGTGTGTTTTAAGTGCATGTCTGAGTGAGTGTCTGTGTGAGTGAGTGTCTGAGTGTGAGAGAGTGTCTGAGTGTAAGTGAGTATATGTGTGTGAGTGAGTGTGTCTGTGTGAGTGCATGTGTCTGTGTGAGTGAGTGTCTGAGTGTGTGTGCATGAGTGTGTGTGAGTGTCTGTGTGTGAGTGCATGTCTGTGTGAGTGTCTGTATGAGTGAGTGTGTCTGTGTGAGTGCATGTGGGTGTGTCTGTGTGAGTGAGTGTCTGAGTGGGAGTGCATGAGTGTGTGTGTCTGTGCATGTCTTTGTGAGTGTCTGTGCATGAATGCATGTTTCTTTGAGTGTGTGTGTGTGTATGAGTGTCTGGGTGTGAGTACATGTCTGTGTGAGTGTGTGTGTAAGTGCATGTCTGAGTGAGTGCATGTCTGAGTGTGAGTGAGTGTATGAGTGTGAGTATATGTGTGTCTGTATGAGTGCATTTGTCTGTGTGAGTGAGTGTCTGAGTTTGAGTGTATGAGTGTGTGTGTGAGAGTCTGCGTGTGATTGCATGTCTTTGTGAGTGTCTGTGTGTGAGTGTTTGAGTGAGTGCATGTCTGTGTAAGTGTATGTGTCTGATTGTGAGTGAGTTTCTGTGTGGGAGTGAGTGTGAGTGAGTTTCTGTGAGTGAGTATGAGTGTCTGTGTGTGAGTGCATGTCTGTGTGTGAGTGAGTGTGTTTGTGTGAGTGCATGTGGGTGTGTCTGTGGGAGTGAGTGTCTGAGTGAGCGAATGAGTGTGTGTGTGAGTGTCTGTGTGTGATTGCATGTCTGTGCGAGTGTCTGTGTGAGTGCATGTGGGTGTGAGTGTGTGTGAGTGTCTATGTGTGATTATATGACTTTGTGAGTGTGTGGGTGGATGTCTGAGTGTATGTCTGTCTGAGTGTGTGTGTAAGTGCATGTCTGTTTGAGTGTCTGTGTGTGAGTGAGTGTCTGAGTGTGAGTGAGTGTCTGAGTGTGTGAGTGCATATAGGTGTGTCTGTGTGTGAGTGCATGTCTTTGTGAACTTTATTTATTTATTTATATACAAGTATACATAATATTACAAAAATCCATACATACATTAGTCATAGTATACCGACCAACCAAATAAAGAATAACAAAATGTTAATAATCACATTATCTGTCGTTCTGCTATGGCAACAATCCAGCCAAAAGAGAGAAAAAAACAAGAATTAACTAAATATAACAAATACTAGCGAATTGCCCGTCAAAAAATGACGGCAATGAAATTGTAAGGTAGCTAATGCTGTTTAGTGTGTAATAATGAAATATATAATACATTAATAAATGAATATACTTTACCTATTTTAAAGCATTGTGTGGAAGAGCTGTGAATGTGTTTTGATGTTGCTGCAGCATTAGTGGTGTGGATCTGCTGTGTAAGCGTGCTGAATGTGTGCAGTGTAACACTGTGCGTGCGCGAGACCAAACCGTTAGCGTAGTCGTGTACTTCCGCATTGGCGAGAAATGGCGAGTAATGTGTGTTATACGTTTGTATCGGAATATCCGTAGGTGTTTTGTGGTGTTTTGCGAGTTTCTTGTGGTGTTTTGCGAGTTTAGAGTGCTGTAGCCTCGTTTTCGTTTTGTTCGGCGGCAATTTTTTCTCTCGCTTCGTTTTTTTTTTAGTGTCTAAACTGTTTTATTTGAAGTAAAATCGAGGTGTAAGTTGTATTTTTGAGGTGCTGGGTGCTCCCTCTTGGTGTAGGTAAGTTTTTTATGTATGTGGTGTGTGTATGTATTGTGTTTGACATTTTCTAATGTTCGCGAGTTGCGTCCGAGTGTTGCGAGTCCGTAATGTGTGTGAACGTGTGTCGTATGTTGTTTGCGAGTGTCGTAATGTGTGTGTCGTACTGTTTGGGTTGCGAGGTGAAGTTTGCGAGGGTCGCAGTTGCTGGCAAGGAGCGCCTTCGGCGCTCCATGCCAGCAACTGCGGCCCTCGCTTTGCGAGGTCCTCAGGTGCTGGCATGGAGCGCCTACGGCGCTCCATGCCAGCAACTGAGGCCCTCGCTTCGCGAGGGTCCTCAGTTGCTGGCATGGAGCGCCTTCGGCGCTCCATGCCAGCAACTGAGACCCTCGGGCAGTGCCCTCGCTTCGCGAGGGCCTCGGCTCGCTGCGCGAGCCGCGGCCCTCGCTACGCGAGGGCCGCGGCTCGCTACGCGAGTCGCGGCCCTCGCTTCGCGAGGGCCGCGACTCGCGTAGCGAGCCCGCGGCCCTCGCTTCGCGAGGGCCGCGGGCTCGCTACGCGAGCCCGCAGCGTTAGCAACAACTCGTACGCTCACAACTATATATGTGACAAGACAAAAGAAAAACTGACAGACAACAATGGAGCGAGCAGCAGGAATCAGTCATTAGATCTATTATAGCACCATAAAACTGTCCAGATTTTCCATTTCTACGCTACCTATAGAAATAAATTCGGATTCTTGAAAGTCCCTTTCAAAAACTAGTTCCTATTTACCACCTCTAACAATTCAATCCATGAGGGAAAACTCACTTATTTCCATTTGTTTTTTTACCAACCATTGAGCAGTCATTAATATTTGAGTAAGAAAAGCTTTTTCAGCAGCATTTAATCCCTCCAGAAAGATATGAAATAGGGACATTTCTATTGAGGGGTAATCAATTTATTAAGAATGTTTGATAATTGGTCAAAACTTTCCTTACGGAAAATCTTTATTTTGCCAAAATCCCACCATTTGTGTTTATGAGTTCCAATTCCTCTGGCCAGATTTCTTTTTCCCAAGATTTCATCTTGCTTGTTTGTCTACTTCCTGTTTTACCTCAACGTATTAAAACGATTGGATATTAACTGTTTTCATCTTTTTTAAGGCATAATTTTTCAAAATTAGTGAGCTCTCTATTTACTAAGGGCCTCATTCAAATCCTACCTTTTCAGAATAAGTAGCCGCAAGTTACTTAGCTATTAAACTTGCGGCCAAGGGCGGCTTACGGCCGTCGAGCTGCTATCCCTTGAGATTAGCTGAGTCCGTCAAAGCCTTTGATCTTGTGCGGCCGCATGAGTTGCGGCCGCAAGAAATTTCATATCGCTATTCAAATGCTACACTTACCATTCCGTCAAGCCCGTAAATCACTAAAATCGAGCTGCAGCTTACTTACATCAAGGAGCAGTTGCAAGGGCTTGGTAAGCCCTTACATAGCCTCCCCATGTCTCCTAATCAAGCCCCCCCTTGCTGCAGGGGTCCCCATCAGGACCCCTGCAGTGTCCCTACATAAACCCTATAATGCAGGGGGACCCGATCGGGACACCTGCAGTGTCCCCACATTAACCCTATAATACAGGGTCCCGATCAGGACCCCGTCAGTGACCCCACATTAACCCTATAATGTAGTGGTCCCAATCAGGACCCATGCAGGCTCCCAACCTTAACCCTATAATTCAGGGGTCCTGAGCTAAATAATACAATTAACCCCTGCCACGGGGGTACTATAAGTACCCACCAGGACCTAAAATCAACCCCATCACTCATGTGGGTCAATATAACCCCTTCAGTCCAATATAGACCTGTATAGGACACTATTAACCCCTATATTAACCCATAAGTGTCATGATGGTCCTCCAGAACCCTCATGACACCAAGCACAAACACTACACTACACTAATAACCCTAAGCATACCCCATTAACTAAACCCTATCAACCCCAACTGTCCGCATCTAAGCCCATTTAACCCTATCTAAGTCTATTTAACCTTATCTAAGCTGATTTAACCCCATCTCTCATGAGGGTATATACAGACCCCCAGAAGCCTCAGTTTAACCCCATCAGTCACATAAGGATCTATAAAGACCCTCATATGACAATTCTAACACTAACATTAACCCCATAAGTGCCATGAGGGTCCTCAAGGATCCTCATGACACTAAGTACAAACTCTACACTACACTACCCCGCAATAAACCATTAAATCTAAACTATCCCCCCTCTAACTAATGAAGCCCCCTCCTTCCTTTCCTGTTAACCCCCCTCTACCCTCACCTATTAACCCCTACCTACCCAACACCTACGCGAACCTATTAACTCCTACACTACCTACCTAACCCACTATTAACCCCACCACTAATTGCAAAAAAATAAAAATGAACTAAATTACAAAAAATAAACAAAGCTAAGTTACAGAAAATAAAAAGTACCATTACAAAAAATTATAAAAGTGTAATTACTCAAAATAAAAAACAGCACCATTACAAAAAATAAAAAAAAGAACATTACACAAAATAAAAGAAGCACCACTACAGAAAAATAAAAAAGAACTACTCACATAAACAAAATTACAAGAACAAATAAACACATCTCCATTACAATAAATCAAAACCCACACCCAGAAATCAAATACAGTTCAAATATACCTCTAACTACATACATGAATACCCCTATCAACATACTATTAACACTAACTACATACAGGAATACCCTGACTACATAAAGTAATACCTGCACTACATACAGTAAAAACCCATTAATCTCACTTGAAATAGGATAAATAAGACCACTTACCTTGCCCAAATGCCGCTCCAGCGACAACGGTTTTCATGCCGCAGGTCGCACCCCTAGAAAAAAAAGAAACATAAAATTAACGAAGAAATAAACGCAACATAACATTATAAATATTTTAAATATAACACTTACCTTTCCACGATGCCCCCATCCTTCTTGAAGTCTTCTCCGGCTGGGCCATTAAAAAACAAAACTGTTGCGCTAAAAACAAATTCTAACGGAGCTCCTCTTTACTGATTTAAGGTTGTGGAGTAGTGTGTTCATATGCAGGTTACAACTAAATACGCCAGTAAATTAAATATTTTTTTCTCTGCAGGTACATTTTTTTGGTATAAAAAAAAGAAAAATGTGTGCACATAAATGCTACCAAGCGATTTATTCTTTGAAATTTTGTATTGCAAGTGCACACTAATAAAATGTGCTTTTTAATAACATAGCAACCATTGTTCTTATCAGCATAAACAGCACATGCACTCCATTTATTCGTTCTTCATAAATAGTAAAATGCCAGTGCATCTATCACAACATATATTAATATATGAAAAAGTCAGATTTCTAATTTTAGATATTGATCTGATAAATATTGCACTATGATGTTCTATAAATTCGCCAAAATCCCGTTTATTTCAATACAGCATGAAGTGGTGTAGCCTCTCTAGGTGGTCCCTGCATGTTATCATTTATAGACACTCTGTATCTAACATAAAAAGGCTTGGCTGAAAAGAGATTTTTTTCCCCAAGTCTTAAAACCATTACCAATTCCAGCAGAATAATCGTAAATATACCCTACTGTGTTTTGCTATTATGTTATCTGATAGTTGACAGCTACATTGAGTTTACTCATCAAACCAGGATGGGTATTAAGCTCTCTAAGTCGTTGTTTTTCTCCTGACTACACTGATGTAAAGAGGAGACAGCAGGATTCCATCAAGAACGGGAAGAAAACATTTATATCACTTTCACAAAAACACATAATCAGAGGATAGGACACGTCCCAATCTATGTCTTTTGTGGTTGCAATAAAGAAGTAAATAGACGAATGATGCTGGAAAAATTAGAGAAATTTTATGATAGCAGAGAATATTATATATAACGTGTGTGTGTGTGTATAAATAAATATAAATTTATATATATATATATATATATATATATATATATATATAGTAATTTAGTAATTATTAATCTGTATATATATATATATATATATATATATAAATATATATATATATATAAATATATATATATATATATATATATATATATATATATAGAGAGAGAGAGAGAGAGAGAGAGAGAGAGAGAGAGAGATTAATAAAAAGTATTGCAGTTTAATATGATACCTTCTGTATTGGACAAATTTCTTATTTTCTAGTGACGAGCTTTCAAGAGGTTCAACCTCTCTTTATTAAGTCTGAAGAAATACTAACATGAGATGGGACCCTCAGTTTGAATAAAAACAGTGATGCAGATAGAGACAGCATCTGACATCATCAGTTAAATACATATAGGGGGAATAAACACAACATATAAGGAAACATATATACACATAATATATACACATATACATCAATATATACATGAAAAACAGAACACTGTAGTCCACAGTGATATCTTTCCTGTTGGACAAACACCTCACTAAGAGTGCTAAGCCTGTTATATTATAACAAGAAAAATTCACATGAAATTGTGATAACGTGTTAGAAAACCCAAGTCCATAATAAGTCCTGTATTTTTAGTGTTGAAGAATGTTATCATCTTTATTTCAAATGCTTTTTTCTCTTTGATGTTTTAAAATTTTCCTCTGAGTATTTTGACTTATGTTTTGGATGGAGTGATCATTTTGGCTAAAATGGTGTCCCACTGGGCTACAATAAATGTCTTCATTATGCTTTCTTATTGAATGTCTGTGTAAATTCATCCTTAAAATGCATTTTTTAGATGGTTTCTCCAATGTAACAGCCTGTGTCACATAAAGAGAGATAAATATGGGAGGTAGACAAAGAGATACAGAGAGGGAGTGAGAGAGAGACACAGGAGATGGAGACAAAGAGATACAGAGAGGGAAGGAAAGAGAGAGAAAGAGTGGGAGAGAGAGGGAGAGAAAAAGTGGAGAAGAGAGAGAGAAAAAGAGGGAGAGAGAAAGAGAGGGGGAGAGAAATAGGAGAGAAAGAGAGGGAGATAGAGAAAGAGTGGGGTATAAAGTGTGGCAGAAGGAGAGGGAATAGAGAAATACAGAGGGAGAGAAAGAGTGGAGGAGAGAGAGGGGGAGAAAGAGAGGAGGAGAGAGAGAAGAGAGAAAGAGAGGGGAGAGAAAGAGGGGGAGAGAAATGGAGAAAAAGAGGGTAGAAGGGAGGGAGAAAGAAAGACAGAGAGAGAAGAAGATAGAGAGGGGGAGAATGGATGGGGAGAGAAGGGGGGGAGCAAGTCAGTAAGGTAAGTATATATATATATATATATATATATATATACAGGCAAAATGTCCGGGGGGGGGGGGCAAGTTCTAGCTACACCACTGAGTATGTAACATTTTAAGAAAAATATTTAGAGAAAATCTGAAATTTACAAGACTGTTGTCCAACACCTCTACAACATGTTAATACCTATCTCCCATTGAAACTAAAACAATAAAATATTCAATAAATACCATAAACTGCATAAAGCATAAAGCTACAAATCAGAAAAAGCCACATACTTCACTTCATCAAATAATATCAACGATATTGCAATATTAAAAATTGAAGGACCGTATAACAGTATGTTAATACATTTTATATGCCGCAAATTTTCTTTTTTTTTTTCTCACTATTTTAATTTCAGCACTCTTTTAACTACCTTGTTTTATTTTGTCAATATTTTTACATGGCTTTTTTTTATTTATGATATTTTACATTTTTGTGATTAAGAAAACACTAAACACCAATGAAACTATCATTGTATTGCTGACAAATATCTGACTATTGTTTTAAAAAAATTAAATAAAAAATATAATTGTGTGTAATACAGATATGATACAATAAATATTTGAGGAGTTTTTATAAAAGGCAAAATTAAATATGTATTAACAAAGGCTCCTTCTAGCTCAGAGCATTGGACTGATGCCTTTATTATTCAGGATTTTCTTATTACTTGGTAGCAAATATACTGACTACTTTTCATCTAAATTCTTAATTGTTATTTTATTATGTATCATAATTTATTGGACATGCAGTATTGATTGCTTGAGTAAAATTCTTATGTTTCACAAAAATATTTTTTTAACTCTAATGATGATCATGCTTTTTACCTTTAATGTTGATATATTTGAAGCACTAATGTATTCACTGTTTCATTATAATTCTAACAAGTTTAAAGGTACTAATAGGAATCTTATTATTTTTAGCAAGTTGCATGAAAATGTTGGTAACAGGTACTTGGTGTAAACTGAATGTCAAACATGTTTATGGGTAACCATTCTATACTCCTTATTTAAGAAGAGAAAGATAAGTGCAAGGAAACCAATAGTGTACCATATTCAGGGTGACTAATAAGCTTAAAAGTTAATGAATGCACATTCCCAAGATTAAAATCAGTAAGGCTTTGTATATCACTCAATAAGCAGAAGTGTCCTCCTCTGATGGATTTATTTGGTCTCCTATATTTGGAATGAGAAGACAGTATTCCCTAGAGAAGACTTTTATGCTGAGATTGATTGAAGGCACATGAACAAGTGGACGGCAGAGGCATAGATGGATAGATAAGGTCATAGAAGCAATGAACATGAACTTGATGGAGCGCAGAGGGTCAGTGGCTGATAGATTTGACTGGTGTGCTGCGGTCCATAGGGTCACAGAGAGACAAGCACAACTCCAGTCAGGAACTTCCTTTAGGAGACACTTCCAACTGTTTATAATACACAGTAAAAAAGGAAGGAAATACTGACTTTTAGAAGATATGTATATACATACTGTCATGACTGACTTATTGGGCCCAGGATGGGGGCCACTGAACCCCACCAGCAATGGCATGTATGGCCCAAGATCAATCTGTCACCGCCCTGAACTCAAGGACTACATTGTTATGACTGTAATAACCTGAGTAATGTTAGGCCTCAGGCTCTTATCTGGTACCTGGATCCCCAAGGAGCATGGCCTGTGAGTATTCAGGCCTAATAAGAATTGTTTACAATGTTTAGTGTTCAGGTTGTGGTTAGGACATGACACTGTTATGCCAAGTCCCTTTTCAAAGTACCATTTAAAAGTAATGCTATAATCATTGACAGTTTAAAGTTTAAATAGTGATTTGATTTAATAAGGTGATTTGGATTTATGTGGATATTTACGACCACTGAGAGCAGCCAGGCATGCATCCTCCCAGGCCTCATAAATGGGAAAGTTAGTTTATGGCCTCTGTGAAATCAGATTTAGAAACGAGTAGTGGGGGTCGGTAACCTTGGTGACGGGGTGTGTGGTAAGTCTTTTAGTGTTTGTGATATATTTCTATGCAAGCAACAATAAAGATCTGTTTTTGTACTAAGCAAAGGTACATGTGGGATCCTTATATCCTAACAAAAGGGATCTGATTGTGCATCTAACTGATCTGAATTGAATTGCTGGGTGCTGAAATTGAACACAAATGCACGACCTTGTAGGAGAAATTTGAGGTGCATGTGACCCCTGAAATCTGGGTTGTAATAGATACAATATAATAAATTACCTCTCATTGTGTTTTGCCCTGCGCGTTGAGCATCTGACAAAGTGTTATAATAGAAGAAAGACACTGTATGGAAAATTGTGCATTTCTAATACCGACTTGTAGGGACTAAAAGAGCTGAATGGCATTAAACATGTGGTTTTAACCCCTGGTTCTATAGACTATGAGAATGTATTCATAAACTAGTGAAATGTTGTCATACTCACAGTACTTTTAGCTCATGCCTTCTCATTGCGTGCACTGCTATTAAATTTGCTCATAATAAATAACATACACAACAGCTACTTGCTTCACATTATTACCCTTAACTGCTAAACAATTTTACTTGTTACTTAAAGGGACATTGAAGATTTCTGAATTTCACTAGGAATATAGTATACTTATGCATTACTTTACTTTTATGTACTTTATTTTATTAAGAAGCGCTTAAACGTTTTTTTCTGTCTAAAATTCTCCAAACCTAACTGGTTTCTCCCCTCTGTACCTTATGAAAATAGTTTACTTCTAAGTACATGGAGCCACATTCAATTAGAAGCCTGAAACTTGATCGCAGACGGCCGTATGTCTGCTAGTTAATTGCGGGCTCCCGTTCATCTCCGATTGCGATTCTATTCAATTCCTCAAGCTCGCAAGTTACTGTCCCAAAGTCGAAACTGTTAACCATGTACTGGATTGGAGCAGTTCAGGGCGGGAACATGATCAATTAAGCAAGCCTGTAACCTCCCATTTGAAATCAGCCAATTTATGGCAGTAAAACATGGAGGTTACATATCAATCAATGAGGTTCGGGGGTCCAATATGCGTTCAGACTTGCAAATCCGCAAAATAAAGAATTATGAAAATGAATGCCAATACTGTTCTAGTCCATGTGGGTGGCCTGATATGTATTAACTCATTGATACCCGAGATTGATTTAACCCTGAAATGAAACATAAAAAATAAATTTTATTTCCTGCCGATTTGAGAGCTTGAGACTGTTGTGCAATTAATTCTAATGTCTGTCATCGCTTACCCCGTTAGTTACAGTGCAGTAGGGATTTTTTATTTGCATTTACAGTGCTACGTTCAGGTGTTTAACTCCCTTGAGGGTCCTCTCTAACACTCGTAGGATTTTCTCCCTAATTTGCCATTTACGGGTGTGAAAACATTTTTGGGCTTGGGGAAATTAAGTAACTGAATAGCGATTTGCGATTTGAGCCTTGCGGCCATGAAAGATCAGAGGCTTCTGGAGGCTGTAAGTTATAAGTTTAACCATCGCCATTTTCTCAGCTCGTAACTCAGAAGCCGTTCCGAGCCCACAAAAAGACACCAATTGAATAGCAAAGTAGCTTGCGACCTCACTTACGGGCTCCCGGATCGCCTGAGAGCGCAATTGAATATGGCTCATGGTTTGCACTGTCTCATGGTAATCGTTCAGTAACAACATTCTGCAACATGATGCTTGAGAAGTCACTGACAGGCTAATTTCAAACACTGCATTCACAGTTTGTGTATTCATAAGCTGCATGAGCTACAGAGGGCAAACCTAAACAGATAAAAATGTTATGATTTTAGGCAGAAAAAAAAAGAAGCACTTCTTAATAAAATAAACTACATAAAAGTAAATAGATACATAGGTAAATAAATACATATTTTATTCCAAGTGAAATCCAGAACAGGTCCCATTAAATCTTAAACAGAACACAATGCTGAATTCTTCCCTCGTAAATGGAAGATATACGGGTATTACATTGGGATGGATACTATAAAATACTGCATTGCTTCGACTGAAGTAAAACTGTGTCAAAATAGCAATAGCATAAGCATTTGAAATTTCATTTTCTTAAAAAAGACTGATGTTTAAGCGCAGACCATCTTTGCCAGTGAGTAGTACAATCAATCAGTGTATATGTATGTGTGGGCATGGATACGGAAACTGCTTCTGCAATTTGTAACCATCAAAGTGATTATTAGGTACAGTACTGAGGCTGAGAAAGGTTTTAAAAAGTTATTTTCTCTCAGTTGAGATGAATCCCTAAAGATGTGATGGCTGCATAGTGTAAAGGGAACTAAACCTCTCACACATTGAAGCAAAATGCAGAAGAGTATTGAGATTTAGCTGAGGTCACTGGGTGGGAAGTTGGGGGAGAGATGTCTGCATGTTAATTATAACACTAAGACTAAGCAGGTGTTGTTGTTGCTTCATTGTTCAGTCATGTCCAACTGTCCATGACCCTATAGACCTCAGCACTCCAGGCATAATAGTCTCTGGCCATGCTTATCCACAAGGTTTTGTTGGCAAATAAACTGGACTGGTTTGCCAGTTCCTTTTCCAGCGGACAGTGATTAGTCTGCCTTGACCTGCCCATCTTGGGCGACCCGATATGGTATAGCTCACAGCTTCATTAAAGTATGGAAGACCCTTTACCACGGCAAGGTAGCGATCCAGAAGGCATCAAATTAGCTAGTTGTTGCTAATTCAGTGGACACAATTCAGGATTCCAGCATTATTTACATGACTGAGGATTGAGGATCGGAAGTCCACTCTGTTCACCTGTATGTAAAATTAATTTCTACTTCACATTATTTATATTTGTTAAGACTAAAAAACAATATTTGTAGCATTGAAGCTATATATATAAAATGTATGTGTCAGAACGGTTTTAGATGTAGTTGTAATCTGAAAAGAAGCACAATTTAGTGATGCAGCTCTCAAAAAAAATGTAAACCATAAAGCAAAATGTCATTATGACAAATATAGGTGTCGTGTGTGTGTAACACTTGCAAAATTGCAAGTTGAACATGTGCACTGCGAATTGCAAGGCTCGCATTGCACGACAAACTCACGATTTGCCAGACTAGCCCTTGCGCGGCAAACCTACACATTGCGAGGCTTGCGTTGTGCTCCAACCCACACATTGTGAGGCTCGTGTTGAGTGGCAAACCCGCACATGCGAGGCTTGCTTTGCCTGGCAAACCCACACATTTAGAGCCTTGCATTGTGCGGCGAAGAGAGAGGGAGGGAGAGAGTGAGTAGGAGAAAAGGAGAGAAGGAAGGAGGGGGAGAGTGAGAAGGAGAGAAAGGGAGAGAGTGAGAAGGAGAGGGGGAGAGGGAGAGAGAGGGATTGAGGGAGAGAGATAGAAAAGGAGGGAGAGAAGGAGAAAGAGAGAGAGAGAGAAGGAGGGAAGGAGAGAAGGAGGGAGAGAGAGAAGAAAGGAGAGATAGAGAAGAAGGGAGGGAGAGGTAGAAGGAGGTCAGGGAGAGAGAGAGAAGGATAGAGAGAGTGAGAACAGAGAGAGACAATAATATACCGTCATTTTTGATGGGCAAACGACTAGTCTGAATATATAGAGCTGCGAGTGTAAGCGAGGTGTGCAAGAGTAGTTCACAAGACAACTGTACTCACACTATATCCTTACAATTATGTAGTAACAAAAATAAATGAAAAAATTTAGGGGTGGCTCTACCACCAGTGCAACTTGTGCAATGCACCGGGGCCCTGCTCTGGAGGGGCTCGGTGCTGTCTTTTATTTACAACTAGCGAATTGCCCGTCAAAAAATGACGGCAATGAAATTGTAAGGTAGCTAATGCTGTTTAGTGTGTAATAATGAAATATATAATACATTAATAAATGAATATACTTTACCTATTTTAAAGCATTGTGTGGAAGAGCTGTGAATGTGTTTTGATGTTGCTGCAGCATTAGTGGTGTGGATCTGCTGTGTAAGCGTGCTGAATGTGTGCAGTGTAACACTGTGCGTGCGCGAGCCCAAACCGTTGTCGTGTACTTCCGCATTGGCGTCAAATGGCGAGTAATGTGTGTTATACGTTTGTATCGGAATATCCGTAGGTGTTTTGTGGTGTTTTGCGAGTTTCTTGTGGTGTTTTGCGAGTTTAGAGTGCTGTAGCCTCGTTTTCGTTTTGTTCGGCGGCCATTTTTTCTCTCGCTTCGTTTTTTTTTTAGTCTCTAAACTGTTTTATTTTCGGCGCTCCATGCCAGCAACTGCGGCCCTCGCTTTGCGAGGTCCTCAGGTGCTGGCATGGAGCGCCTACGGCGCTCCATGCCAGCAACTGAGACCCTCGGGCAGTGCCCTCGCTTCGCGAGGGCCTCAGCTCGCTACGCGAGCCCGCAGCGTTAGCAACAACTCGTACGCTCACAACTATATATGTGATTATGTTTATTTGTCTATGGGGCCCTTAGGACTCTGCCCACCATGCCCCTTGCCCCTCCTGGCCCATTTTGTATTTATATATATATATATATATATATATATATATATATATATATATATAAAACTAATAATTACCACTGCCCCTCCACCTTTGCCCTTCCTACACTGCGGTGGGGTCATCCGTTCACTAGCTCCGCCACTGAACAAATGTAATACAATCAGACAAAGTAAAGCATACATTTCATTAGCACTCTTTCTATTAAATATACAGAAATGGATAGAAAGTTTAAAATGTAACTTTTATCATTGCATCAAATTAAAACAGAATTATTTTTGGTTAAGAACAAATGTGTTGTTTTGATTGCTACTAGCGCTGTCTCTAAGTGTAATGGATATAGCTTAATTGGCTAATTACATTTTACATATTTCACCCATTTATATATATTTAGCAGTGAGTGCTAATTAAAAGTCGTACATAACAGAAGGGGTAGTGAAAATATTAAAAAGAGCAGAAATGTTCCAGGAAAATACAGTTTTACAATTAAAGATTAAATATGAAATGCCCTGGCCCTACACTGATAAGCTTTATGTCTTTTAAATAATCAAAACATTAATTAATTCATAACAGAATAGAAAACATAACATTATTTTAAATTTACAGGTGAATGGTAAGCTTTATAAGAAACACTGTGACTGATCTTATTTTAGCAACTTGTTCCTATTTTTAACTTGTGATAAGTAACCTCATTATGTCTGCAACAGAGTATAATAATAATGTCACTGCAATTTAAGAAACATTTTTTTAAATAACACATTATTATCTACAGCCTCAAAACTCGCCCTGTTAACATTCCTTTATCAAAAGTGATATCTCAATTAATTATTTTATGTAAATTACAATATTTTGTGTTTAAAGAAAAAAAAAAAGAAATATAGACCATTCTATCATGTACAATACATTTATTTAATCTCCATAGTTCTCTTATAGAAAGATGTACCTGTCAAGCTACACATAAAATGCAGAATATTCTAGAAAAAAATTGCCGGAGGATATGGGTAGATTTTAAGGCATTTTTACATTGTAAAACATTTTATTAGAATTGCGATTCTTTATGTGTCATATTATGTAAATATCAGTCTGAAAAAACACATTTTCATACAAATTATATAATAAAAATATATCCATGATCACTTGTATCACTTGAAAAAATAGTATATACAATGTATATGATTCAAATTAGAATGGAGAGAAAATTAACTATAATTTTTCACTACAGATTAACGCATTATTTTATATGGACATTTCTTATAAGGTCAATATTTTAAAGTAGAGAATGTCAGTAACCAAATTAAAAGATTAAAAGATATATTCCCCAAACCTCCCATCCTTGCATTTAAACAACCACCAAACCTGAAACAAAAACGTGTCAGCAGAAAATTGTCCAATGAACAACTGAATACAAAAAATGGAACTAAACCTTGTAACAAAAGTACCCATAAGTTATGTCAACACATTTGTAATAATGGCACAGCCACACATAACAAGACCTATAACATCAAAGTATCATATACATGCACATCATCCAATGTGGTTTATATAATACAATGTACTTTATGTGACGCAGGCTTTTACATTGAAGAAAACCCGTTAAAAAATGCACTTAAGGATGAATTCGACGTTCAATAAGAAAGCATAATGAAGACAGTTATTGTAGCCAGAATATTCATTTTAGAATTACCATTTTAGCCAGAATGATCACTCCATCCAAAACTTAAAAGTCAAAATACTCAGGGGAACATTTTTGAAAAACATCAATTTGAAATAAAGATGATCACATTCTTCAACACTAAAAATACAGGACTTAGTATGGACTTTGGTTTTCTTACACCTTATAACAATTTAATGTGATTTTTTCTTATTTTCATTCTCTAGCTCCACCACAGACAGTATAACTTATATTTATAGGATTATAATATATGTTAACAAATCTAATTAGATTAGAATCTGTCACGATCCAGAGCGAGGGTCGTAACAGACCTTAATCTAATTAGACTTGTTTCAGTTTACAGTAAGCCTCTGGAATGTGAGATTTTGTGTTCATCTCAGTGCCCAGTATGCCACTTTGGTGACATCATTCATGAAGAAACAGAATAGCATGCTTATTGTTGACTGGAACTTAATCCCTTTAGTTAGGATAGCACAGAATACAAGAAGCACACATCTTTGCTTAGTACATCAGACTCTAAGTTTATTCTTCTGACATAGATATTTAACCAAACCCAAAATCATCCCCAGCCCTCTTTGGCAACTAAGGCTTGTTTGATCTCCCGCCACAGTTTCCAGATGTCTTGCAGGGGTCTGGAAAAATCCCTTGCTGTGATTCCACGTTTCCTATCAACACTCTTTATCTCTGTTCCTTGTCTGTTCATCCACTCTTGCCAACTCTAGGGGATCAATAAACTACAGGGTCTGGTATCTCTCCTACATACCAACCTGTGGGTGGGGGAATGGAATTCCTGATTTCATATTGTATAAACCATTGTTGGCCTCTATCAGTATCAGACAGTGAATATCATGCAATGCGATATAAACAGGATTAATGAGATACACAGATTAAATACTTTCCCCAATTCTATATAATCTACATAATGTATTAACCGATATCTTCTCCTTAGTGCCCTCTCTGACAGATCAAACATTCCAAGGGGAAATAAACTATTTTTGTCCTGTTTACAATCTTTTGGTTTATAAGAGAGGCCATATGTCATGATCTGAAACTTCAATTGGCCTTGGTAAGAACCTGGTTCAAACCTATCCGGCAGAATTGTGCGGTCCTTGTACACCTCTGATAGCAGAAGATGGACCAAACACAGGAACCACGCCCAGGAGCTTGCTTCCACACACTAGGCTCTCAGGAACACCATATAATCCCTTAGAATTAGGATTAATTCACAGGCTGACACTTATACCTTGTTTATGTAAGTACAGACACAACTCCATAACTTTATTAATGTCACATTTTATACAATGTTCTGACACACAGGCTGCCCCTGCTTACTGGTAAACCCTGTACATCTGACAAAGTCAGGCCTTAATCTTATCCTGGTAATTATATTTAGGTGGGGTTGAGTAAGTTATCACCAGATAACTACACTGTAACATAATAGGCTGCTTACTGGAAAACCCTGTACATCTGATGAGCTCAGGTTTTAATCTCATCCAGGTGATTGTATTAACGATAACCATTTGCTGTAATCTTGAAGTGTGTGTACAAGCATTATCTATGAGACTATGGTCTTAAGCGTTTGGCCGATGCAATAGCCTTCAGATTATCTAAAAATTATTTTTTTCAACAACTCCTCTAACATGAAACATTATATACAGTATATACATACAGTATAACAGTGTAATCATATGTTAACCATAAGCACTAAGAAATACATAACCATAATAATAAAAACAGGGTAACTCTGGCCAGTCAAGCCCTAAGCATGACACCATAAATCCATCTAAATTATTGCAGAAACTTTGGGTTAACCCTTTGTTGTCACATTAACAGACATGGGGTGGTGAGCACAACATGGCAGACACAGGAAAGTGTATCTTTGTTAGTTACCAGTACAAAAACATTATTGCAATGCAGTAATCATGGCTGCTTCTGTCTTATTTATGAAATACATCTCTTCAGCAAGTAATATTAAGCAAGCCACTAAAACAGAGTACATTATAAAGACACAAATTCTTTACACATAAATGAAAGACCATAAAGGGTCCTTACTTGTGGGGTTCAGAGTAGTCCCAAAAGTCAACCATGACAAGTTCATGTTTTGCATGCTAGTAATCACATATATAGTTGTGAGTATGCAGGTTGTTGCTAACGCTGCGGGCGAGGGCAAAGCGAGGGCCAAAGGCGCTCCTAGCCAGCAACTGCGGACTTTAGGCCTGCAAATGCAGACCCTCGCAAAAGCTAGGTGCCACGTTTGCGGAGGCAGAGGCTCCCACCTCGACTGCAAAATTTACGGACTTAGCATCCACAAAAACGAGCCGCGGGACTTAGAAAAAAAAAACATTACGACCTTGCAAAAATACGACCTTAGCGCCCGAAACCCGCGCACATGAAAACATTAAAAACACAATAAAAATACACAACAAACACATAAAGCTTACCCACAGCAAGGGGGGGCACCCAGGACCTCTGAAAGTGAAGTTACACCTCAATTTAAGTAGAAATTCAAGAGTTTAGACACCCGAAAATCCCCTAAGCAAGAGAAAAATGGCAGCCGAAAAAAACGAAAATGAGGCTACAGGACCTTAAACACGCAAAACACCACGAAACACATACAGATTTTCCGAAAAAGCCGTACGAGGTCCAACAACAAGGACGCAAAATCAGCCACAGCCGCGTACCACACATTAGGCGCCATTTTACTTCACTAACTTACACAATGCGGAAGTACACAGCTATTCTAACGGATTCTCCTCGCGCACGCACACTATTTACACTACACACTGCACACATTGTTGACTAACACAGCAGCTCCACAACAGTGAAAACACACATTGTATGTTGCAGCACCATGAACACAGATTGTCAGCTCTTCAACACAATGCTTTCTGCATATATTACTTGAAAATAGGTAAAATAAATTAATTTATTCATTTATTAATTATTTCATTAGCATACAAAAAACCACTGCCAATGCTGCTCATAGCACACAAACAACCAACAGCCTCACAATGAGCGTCAAATGCGCTCATTGCGAGCCACGCGATGAGCACCGAAGGCGCTCAGAGCGAGCCTCGCAGTGAGCGCACAAAGATCTCGGAACACCAACAAAATTAATGTTGCAACCAAACACCATTACCTTGCCTTACAATCTTATTGCCGTCATTTTTGTGACGGGCAAGTCGCTAGTAATAATAATAATAATATTTTCTCTTTTCCAAAGTGACATTCCATGCAGGGCTATAAAAATGGAACAAATACAGTGAGTATATTTTCTATACTGTAAACGCTACTGCACCAATTGTCTCTTCCCATGGTCGGCTGGTGAACCTATAAGTTGGTGGAGTGGAAGACTATACCGTGACCCTTTGTATTGACACCTCCACCTATATGTCTTGCAAAAACAAAATTCAGATCCTTATCATGAACCCCACAGATCCACCCAAAGACTCACACAGGCCTAATGACCCACATTCTATCATAGCTGATTTCTTGCATGTCCTGTAAGTTTCCTGTATATTTTCTTTCCATTTTCTTACATGAATCAGACGACTAGGAATACATGGAAATCTGTTTAACTGACACAAGCTCATATATTCTTTGTGAAACACTAGCCTTCTAACTGTATAACCAAGCAAACTACGATAAGATTAATGTGTCAATATATAACATATTCTTCCAAAATATATCTGTCAGACAAAGGCATATCAAACACCCTGCATTTTATCCATTTCTGCTTTTAGTGTCAGGTGTCTTAATTTAATATATTTTTTCTTTATATGGATACAAGTAATCTCATGTACAAGTAATTATGTTATACTATATAAAACTTGATCTTTAAAAGGTATGATAACGCTGGTGCTGCAGTGGTATATGTAATACTCCAGCACTCTGCTGCATTAGGTTAATATGCTTTGAATTATTTTTGGTATGGCATGAGAAAATCACTAGACAGTGCGAAATCAAATGCCACCTTAGATTATTCATAGTGTTGTTATCACACTGTAACTAATAATAAGAATGTTTCATTAGAAAAGTGGGAAGAGCAGCACAACAAGTTAATAAGGAAAATATATTTTCTATGTAATCATACTGAAAATGCGGCAGCTTTACAATATTGTATTATATATATATGCCCATTGTGTCTAATTATAATGAGCTATATGTTAGCGGTGGTGATTGATATGTACAGTGCCTTGCAAAAGTATTCACCCCCTTGACTTTTTACGTATTTTGTTACATTAGCCTTAAATTCAATGTTTTGTTAATCTGAATTTTATGTGATGGATCAGAACACAATAGTTGGTGAAGTGGAATGAGAAAAATATATACATAAAACTATTTTTTAGAAATAGAAAACAGAACATTGGCATGTGCGTTGGTATTCAACCCCTTTATTATGAAGCCCATAAAAAGCTCTGGTGCAACCAATTACCTTCAGAAGTCACATAATTAGTGAAATTATGTCCACCTGTGTGCAATCTAAGTGTCACATGATCTGTCATTACATATACATACCTTTTTTTAAAGGCCCCACATTCTGCAACACCTAAGCAAGAGGCACCACTAACCAAACACTGCCATGAAGACCAAGGAACTCCCCGGGAGCACCATTAAATGTATCATAACCAAATGGAAAGAACATGGCATAACAGCAAACCTGTCAAGAGACTGACCCCCACCAAAATTCACGGACCGGGCAAGGAGGGCATTAATCAGAGAGGCAGCACAGAGACCTAAGGTATCCCTGGAGGAGCTGCAGAGTTCCACAGCAGAGACTGAAGTATCTCTACATAGGACGACAATAAGCCATACGCTCCATAGAGTTGGGCTTTATGGCAGAGTGGTCAGAAGAAAGCCATTACTTTCAGAAAAAAACATAATGGCACATTTTGAATTTGTGAAATGGCATGTGGGAGACTCCCAAAATGTATGGCGGAAGGGGCTCTGGTCTGATAAGACTAAAATTGAACTTTTCGGCCATCAAAGAAAACGCTATGTCTGGCACAAACCCAAAACATCACATCACCCAAAGAACACCATCCCCATGGTGGAAACATGGTCGTGGCAGCATCATGCTATGGGGATGTTTTTCAGCAGCCGGGACTGGGAAACTGGTCAGAGTTGAGGGAAAGATGGATGGTGCTAAATACAGGTACAAAACCTGTACCACTCTGAGCGTGATTTGAGGTTAGGACAGAGGTTCACCTTCCAGCAGGACAATGACCCCAAACACACTTTTCACAACCACAAACCATCCAACTTGAAGGAGCTGGAGCAGTTTTGCAATTAGGTATGGGCAAAAATCCCAGTGGTAAGATGTGGCAAGCTCATAAAGACTTATCCAAAGTGACTTGGAGCTGTGATTGCCACAAAAGGTGGCTCTACAAAGTATTGATTTTAGGGGGGTGAATAGTTATGCACATTGACTTTTTCTGTTATTTTCTCCTATTTGTTGTTTGCTTCACAATAATAATAAAATTAAAACATCTTCAAAGTTGTGGGCATGTTCTGTAAATTAAATGATGCAAATCCTCATTCCTAGTTAATTCCAGGTTGTGAGGCAACAAAATGAAAACGCTTGCGGACTCCCGTAGCGAAGCAAGGGCCGCAGTTGCTGGCAAGGAGCGCCAAAGGTGCTCCTTGCACTGGTGGAGATGAGCGCCGTAGGCGCTCATCCCTACGATCCCCTACGACTTTCCGACCGCAAATGCAGACCCTCGCAAAGCGAGGGACCGCATTTGCGGAGGTGGAGGCTCCCACGTCGGCTGCAATGAGCCACAGGCTCCCAGGTTGGTGCCTCACAACCGCTTACAAACGACCACACTATCGGGACTTAGAAAAAAAAACATAAACACGAGCCTCTGGACTTAGAAAAAAATAAATTGCGGACTTACACAAAAAAATTACGACCCGCAACACTTAGAAAAAATCCATTACGGACTCGCAAAAATACGACCTTAATGGAAAAGTGGCAAACATTAAAAAACACAAAAATACACACACAAATAAAATAAAAACCTTACCCACACCAAGGGGGGGGGGGGGGTGAACCCAGGACCTCTACAACACTGCTTAAACCTCAAATTCTGGCAAATTCACAAAGTTTCACAAACACACTCGAAAATCCCCTAAGAGAGAGATAAAATGGCCGCCGAAAAAAACGAAAACGAGGATACAAGACCCTCAAAGCAAATACGGCTTTTACAGAAACCCATATAACCTACAAAATACACCATTAGCAAGGACGCTTCATCATACAAACCCACCTACCACATACACATTTGCCGCCATTTTACAACACTACCATACAGAATGCGGAAGTACACAGCTACACTAACGGCTTCCCCTCACGCACGCAGCCTATTTACAATACACACTTCACACATTGCTGACACTTACACCTGAGCTCCACAACAGTGCAAACCTACATTGTATGGTACAGGAACATCAAAATAGATTGTCAGCTCTTCAGCACAATGTTTCCTACATGTATTGCAAATAGGTAAAGTATATTAATTTATTAATTTATTACTTATTTAATTACCATCACAAAATACATATACACAAAAAAATAAACTAAAAACACTATCGCAATAAACACAAAAGACATTCACTGCGCGCCTCATAATGAGCCCCAACGCTGCAAACTACACCAGGGGACAGCCTTGCAATAAGCGCAAAAAGCAGATTAGCGCCGACCTTACAAGGACAGCAAAAGCTAAAAAAAAAATACAACAACCAAGAGGCTCAAAAGCACTGATTGTGAGCCATGCGATGAGCGCCGAGGGCGCTCAGCACGAGCCTCGCAATCAGCGCCGAGATCTTAGACAACCACAAAAAATAATGTCTCTGCCAAACAACATTCCTTGACTTACAATTATATTGCCATTATTTTTTTGACGGGAAATTCGCTAATATATATATATATATATATATATATATATATATATATATATATATATATATATATATATACTGTATATATATACTAGTGACTTACCCGTCAAAAATGACTGGACAATAAAATTGTAAGGCAGGTAATGCTGTTTGCCACGGACATTATTTTGTTTGGTGGTCTGAGATACTTCGGCGCTCATTGCGAGACTCTTGGTTGTATTTTTTTGTTATCAGAGGCGCTTTTGCTGTTATTGTAATGTCGTCGCTGATCTGCTTTTTGCGCTTATTGCAAGGCTCTGTGTGCTATGAGCAGTGTTGGCGCTCGTTGTGAGGCGCACAGTGAATGGCTTTTGTGTTTATTGCGATAGTGTTTTTTTCTTTTTTCTTTGTGTATATGTATTTTTATATACTAATTAAACAATTAATAAATTAATAAATTAATATACTTTACCTATTTGGAAGTGCAGAAAGACAATCTGTTTTGATGTTCCTGCAGCATACAATGTAGGTTTGCACTGTTGTGGAGCTGAGGTGTAAGTGTCAGCAATTTGTGCAGTATGTAGTGTAAATAGGCTGCGTGCGCAAGAGGAAACCGGTAGTGTAGCTGTGTACTTCCCATTGTGTAAGTTAGTGTTGTAAAATGGCGGCGAATGTGTATGTGGTACGCGGTTGTGGATGATTTAGCTAAAAGTGTATCTTGTACCTCGTATGGCATTTTGGAAAAGCTGTATGTGCTTGGTGGTGTATTGCGGCTTTAGGGTCCTGTAGCCACGTTTTAGTTTTTTTCGCAGACCATTTTTTCTCTTGCTTAGGGGATTATCGTGTGTGTAAACTCGGCAATTTGGACTTAAATTGAGGTGTAACTACACTTGCAGAGGTCCTGGGTGCCCCCTTGCTGTGGGTAAGCTTTTTTATGTAATTTTTTGTATACTTATTGTGTTTTTAATGTTTTCTGGTGTGCGCGGTTTGGCCGTTAAGGTCGTATTTTTGCAAGTTCATAATGTTTTTTTCGAAGTCCCGCGGCTCGTATTGTTTTGTCTAAGTCCGTATTTAGGGATCGAGTGTTAGTTCTTTTTTTCAAAGTCCTGCTTGTGTGGGTGTTGGTAACCGCTTGTGAGAGTGAGAGAGAGAGAGAGAGAGAGAGGGAGATTATATATATATATATATATATATATATATATATATATATATATATATATCATAAATTGTACATATATCACTGGTAGGAAATATGCTGTAAAATATTCTAAAGATGCAATTTGTATGAAAGGACTACTGTATCTCCCCAGCATGGAAAAAATATCAGTGAAATAGATTTTTAGAGAGAAAATATATATAGAAAATTACTTTTCTCCATCATATTGTGCTGCTCTTCCCACTTTTATCAGACAGCTTTATTATCAGTTACAGTGTGATAACAATGTTGTGACTAATCCAAGGTGGTATTTATGATTTAGCTCTAGTGATTTTATCATGCCATACCAATAATTACACAAAGCATATTGCAGATTAATGTTGAGTGCTGGAACACTGCACAAACCACTGCAGCCCAATTTTTCATTGTACCTTTTAGAAGCTTTATACTGTTTCCTGGTAAAATAAATCCTATTGAGTTAAGACACCTGACACTAAAAGTAACACAGAAATAGATAAGCAGCATGGTGTTTGATCTGCTTTTGCCTGCCAGATATATATTGGAAAATGTGTTTATTTCATGTTACATTAACCTTATCATAGTTTGCTTAGTTATGCATTTAAAAGGCCAGTGTTTACACAAATCACATCACATATATAGTTGTGAGCGTACGAGTCGTTGCTCACGCTTGCGGGCTCGCGTAGCGAGCCCGCAAGAACTGCGTCCCTCGCGAAGCAAGGGACGCAGTTCGCCGCAAATGCGGGTCCTCGCGAAGCGAGGGCCCGCATTTGCGGTTGTCGAGGCTCAACGTCGGCTGTGTTAACACACACATACACACACACGACTTTTTTAACAGAATAAACCCAACCGCCCAGCCAACAAAAACCCAAGTCGTTGCTCACGCTTGCGGGCTCGCGTAGCGAGCCCGCAAGAAACTGCGTCCCTCGCGAAGCGAGGGACGCAGTTCGCCGCAAATGCGGGTCCTCGCGAAGCGAGGGCCCGCATTTGCGGTTGTGGAGGCTCAACGTCGGCTGTGTTAACACACACATACACACACACGACTTTTTTAACAGAATAAACCCAACCGCCCAGCCAACAAAAAACAAACAACGTCCCCGCAAATGCGGATCCTCGCGAAGCGAGGGTCCGCATTTGCGGTGGTGGGAGCATCCCAACATCGGCTGTGTTAACACACACATACACACACACACAACTTCATAACAAAAAAAAACTCAAAGTCGCCTCACACCCGCTTACACCCAGACACACAGACGCAAGACTTAACAAAAAAACAGTAAAAAAGGCCCCTCACACGCTCTTAACACACATACGCACGACTTAGAAACAAATACACTGCGTCGTACACGTAAAAGCTAACTGCGTATATCGCAACAAAATACGGCCGCATCGGAAAAAAATACGGCAGCGAAAGACCCATTCCAACCGCCGCGCATCAAAACATCACAAACACAAGAAATAAACACAACAAACACATAAAAACCTTACTTATAGCACGGGGGGGCATCCGGCACCTCCAAAAGTTCATTTACACGTCCATTTAAGTGAAAACAAACAGTTTAAACGACCGAAAATCGGCTAAGCGAGAGAAAAAATGGCCGCCGAACAAAACGAAAACGAGGCTCCAGACGTAACTACACTACACTTACTCGCAACAAAATACGGCCGCATCGGAAAAAAATACGGCCGCGAAAGACCCATTCCAACCGCCGCGCATCAAAACATCACAAACACAAGAAATAAACACAACAAACACATAAAAAGCTTACTTACAGCACGGGGGGGCATCCGGCACCTCCAAAAGTTCATTTACACGTCCATTTAAGTGAAAACAAACAGTTTAAACGACCGAAAATCGGCTAAGCGAGAGAAAAAATGGCCGCCGAACAAAACGAAAACGAGGCTCCAGACGTAACTACACTACACTTACTCGCAATAATGAAACACATACTATGCGGAACGGATCACACTCATATTAAACACCATTTTAAACACTACTACGCACAAAATGGCGGATGGAACGCAAATTGTAAGCTGGAACGCAAATAGCGCATGCGTATTACGTTCTAACGGTCTAACTTTCCAGAATGTTCTACAAGTTTATAAATACTGTCTATTTGACAGAGAAAAATACATTTCTCCTCAGGTGTGTAACAGAGTGACTTCGGAGATAACTGCTGCTAAAACTTGAGAAGATAATTCTTTCCTAATTTACTACTTTACATTGTGCAAATTACAACTGAGAGGTAAGCTATAATATATTACTTATTTTCAAGACAGGACATCAAAAAAAAAAATTAAAGAAGACAAAGAGGTTTATGTATACTGACAAGTGACACGCACATATATGCGTATAATGTATACTGACATGTGACACGCACATTTATGCGTATAATGTATACTGACAAGTGACACGCACATTTAGGCGTATAATGTATACTGACATGTGACACGCACATTTATGCGTATAATGTATACTGACAAGTGACACGCACATTTAGGCGTATAATGTATACTGACAAGTGACACGCACATTTATGTGTATAATGTATAGTGACATGTCACATGCACATTTATGTGTATAATGTATAGTGACATGTGACACGCACATTTATGTGTATAATGTATAGTGACATGTTACATGCACATTTATGTGTATTGCCCCTGCAACAAACTAATTAAACAACTACATTTAAATTACATAACAAAAAAATAAGTTGGGACTATTAAAATACTATTAAAATATGAGTCATGTATACTGATATGTGACACGCACATATATGTGTATCATCTATAGTCACATGTCACACACACATTTATGTATGTTGGCCAAAAATAAAAATAAGGTTAATTTAACAATTAAAATATGATTCATGTATACTGATATGTCACACGCACACAAAAAAATTACTTTCAACTATGGAAATGTGCTTCATGTATGTGACATATGTGTGTAGCACCCACCAAAAAATAATGTTAATTCAAATTAATTACAGAAGTATAATTCAATGAAATTAATTTACTGCAATTTAATAGATCACCTAAAACTCAATCTTTCTACTTTTTTAAATATTCAAACAGACTCTGCATCAACAGCGTCTTTCAACAATTTGCACCGTACACTGTGAAGCACAATCCCTTTTAAAGAACACCAACAAAGAACAAGAGGTAAGATACAAAAATACTTTAAATGCTGAAAAGGCCATGGTTTGTTAAATACAAATAAAAAATTCTATAATTCACTATTTCACTTTATTTTTCAAACAGACACTACAAGAAGACCGGCGGATTAAGATTGGCAGGAGGGGACCCTCTGTCATTCCACACTTCAATCAAGGTAAAGTATTTAAGTATAAAAAAGAACCGAACCATGAGCCTTATTCAATTGTGAGTTGGCTAATTGAATAGGGCTTTATATAAGCACATAATAGGTCTTCACTAACTAAAAACTTCTGTCAAAAAATATTTTATGTGCTTATATAGAGCCCTATTCAATTGGTCAAAACGCAATTGATTCAGGACCTAAATATGTTTAATGGCCGAGGGCCTCATTCAAATGTGATTGTTTAACAATGTATAACCATTAGAAAAAACACTACATAAGTATAACAAAAGTGGTGCCCATCAAACAGGATTTACATTTACATTCTTATTTTAATGTTTAACAACCTATAAGCCTTAGAAAGAAGCCTAAATAAGCATACCAACATTGGTGCCCACCAAACAGGATTGTATGAAAACTCACACAAACACATAACAAACTACATTTACATTCTTATTTTATGTTTAACAACCTATTAGCATTACAAAACTACATTAATAAGCATACCAACAGTGGTGCGCATCAAACAGGATTGTATGAAAACTCACACAAACACATAGCAAACTACATTTAGATTCTTATTTCATGTTTAACAAATTATAAGCCTTAGAAAGAAGCCTAAATAAGCATACCAACATTGGTGCCCAACACACAGGATTGTATGAAAACTCACACAAACACATAGCAAACTACATTTAGATTCTTATTTAATGTTTAACAACCTATAAGCCTTAGAAAGAAGCCTAAATAAGCATACCAACATTGGTGCCCACCAAACAGGATTGTATGAAAACTCACACAAACACATAGCAAACTACATTTACATTCTTATTTTATGTTTAACAACCTATAAGCCTTAGAAAGAAGCCTAAATAAGTATACCAACAGTGGTGCGCACCAAACAGGATTGTATGAAAACTCACACAAACACATAGCAAACTACATTTACATTCTTATTTTATGTTTAACAAGCTATAAGCCTTAGAAAGAAGCCTAAATAAGCATACCAACAGTGGTGCGCACCAAACAGGATTGTATGAAAACTCACACAAACACATAGCAAACTACATTTAGATTGTTATTTAATGTTTAACAACCTATAAGCCTTAGAAAGAAGCCTAAATAAGTATACCAACAGTGGTGCGCACCAAACAGGATTGTATGAAAACTCACACAAACACATAGCAAACTACATTTACATTCTTATTTTATGTTTAACAACCTATAAGCCTTAGAAAGAAGCCTAAATAAGTATACCAACAGTGGTGCGCACCAAACAGGATTGTATGAAAACTCACACAAACACATAACAAACTACATTTACATTCTTATTTTATGTTTAACAACCTATTAGCATTACAAAACTACATTAATAAGCATACCAACAGTGGTGCGCACCAAACAGGATTGTATGAAAACTCACACAAACACATAGCAAACTACATTTAGATTCTTATTTAATGTTTAACAACCTATAAGCCTTAGAAAGAAGCCTAAATAAGTATACCAACAGTGGTGCGCACCAAAAAGGATTGTATGAAAACTCACACAAACACATAGCAAACTACATTTACATTCTTATTTTATGTTTAACAACCTATAAGCCTTAGAAAGAAGCCTAAATAAGCATACCAACAGTGGTGCGCACCAAACAGGATTGTATGAAAACTCACACAAACACATAGCAAACTACATTTACATTCTTATTTAATGTTTAACAACCTATAAGCCTTACAAAGAAGCCTAAATAAGCATACCAACAGTGGTGCGCACCAAACAGGATTGTATGAAAACTCACACAAACACATAGCAAACTACATTTAGATTCTTATTTAATGTTTAACAACCTATAAGCCTTACAAAGAAGCCTAAATAAGCATACCAACAGTGGTGCGCACCAAACAGGATTGTATGAAAACTCACACAAACACATAGCAAACTACTTTTACATTCTTATTTTATGTTTAACAACCTATAAGCCTTAGAAAGAAGCCTAAATAAGCATACCAACAGTGGTGCGCACCAAACAGGATTGTATGAAAACTCACACAAACACATACCAAAGTACATTTAGATACTTATTTTATGTTTAACAATCTATAAGCCTTAGAAAAAGGCCTAAATAAGCATACCAAAAGTGGTGGACACCAAACGGGATTGTAGAAAAACAAAGAAATAATGTCATTTTTTACTTCATACAAATACATTAAAATAATATTACATTTTCATTTTTATTTTATATCAGATACTGCGTCAAGAACATCGGACCAGGAGTTTCAACTGAGGACCACACCAGCGGACGAGGACTTTCAACAGAGGACCAGACCATTGGACGAGGACTTTCAACAGAGGACTACACCATCGGACGAGGACTTTCAACAGAGGACCAGACGATTGGACGAGGACTTTCAACACAGGACCAGACCATCAGACGAAGGCTTTCAACACAGGACCAACAAAGATTCTGCTTCAAATCAAACTTCAACCAAGGTACAGTATAACAAGTAAAAAAAGAGAAAAATTAATTAATATTCTTCTTTAATGTTTAACCACCTATAAGCCTTAGAAAATAGCCTACAGAAGCATACCAAAATTGTGGCGCACCAAAAAGGATTGTAGAAAAACACAGAAATAATGCCATTTTTTCATTCATACAAAGACATTCAAATAACATAACATTTTCATTTTTATTTTATAACAGATACTGCGTCAAGAACATCGGAACAGGAGTTGGAACTGAGGACCACACCAGAGGACGAGGACTTTCAACAGAGGACTACACCATCGGACGAGGACTTTCAACACAGGACCAGACCATCGGACGAAGGCTTTCAACACAGGACCAACAAAGAATTTTGCTTGAAATCAAACTTCAACCAAGGTACAGTATAAAAAGTAATATCTATCATCTATCTCTTATTTGTCCTTTAGGGCCAATAATCTTTAACAATAAATACAAACTTCAATGTAAACTTAAAAAATAAATTGGCATAGTCCAAAAAAGTCTAAAAACACAGAATCTATATAATTTGTCATTGTAACATTCCAGTCCTAAACCCTAATTTAATTGCCATTTGACAAATTGAA
Source organism: Discoglossus pictus (assembly GCA_027410445.1). NCBI lineage: Eukaryota > Metazoa > Chordata > Amphibia > Anura > Alytidae > Discoglossus > Discoglossus pictus. The sequence continues at coordinate 28,505,362 of CM050166.1, read as the reverse complement.
TAGTGCTGTAAATAAGGACATAACATCTTTTTTAAAATACCTTTTTAGTTACTGAAACACTTGCTTTTGGATACATGTTTAATAAATAAAAATGTCTTTAAATAATTATCTCATGCCCTTATTTAGACTTTTATTCAATTGAACGCATTGAAATTGATTAACTATAAAATGTTAACACACTATTGATAACTATATGTCATGAAAAACAACTTAACATCTCAAAATAAACTAATGGTACATTATTTTATTTTTACAGATTAACATGGCTGATAATGAGACTAAACAAGAAAAGAAAAGACGCCAAGCTAGAGAACGACGACAGAGAGCAGACAGCCAGCAGACACCGGAGAAGAAGGAAATTCGACGAGAAAAAGAACGCAAAAGAATTGCAAGCAAAAGACTGTCACTTGCAGAAATTAAAGATATGTCAAAAAAAACTACAAAGAAAATAAAGCATTTACAACCTGTTGCTCAAACATCAGATGACATTTTGCCAGAAAAAAGACAAGAGATACCAAAAAAAGCAACAAAGAAAACAAAGCATTTAGAACCGTTTCATGAAACATTAGATGACATTTTACCTCAAACAATACAACATATACCAAGAAAAGCAACGAAAAAAACAAAACATTTAGAACCTGTTGTTGAAACATTATATGACATTTCACCTGATGAATATGAAAGGCAAAATCCTATATGCTTTGCAAATTGTCCTCTACTCAAGTCTTTAGCAGTAGAGGTTCATAGTTGTGGGGACATGACTACTCAATGTCAGTTTTGTGAGGCTTATTATTTTAAACAGGAGAGACCCAGAGATGGACAATTTATTAGTTGTTGTCAAAAAGGCAAGTTCAAACTTCCAGAAAGGAAAGAATTTCCAATTTATTTACAAAATATTATGACTGAACCTACTTTTCCAAACTACAAAAATTTTAAGACAAACATAAGATCCTACAATAGTGCCATATCCTTTGCATCCATGGGGGCAACATTAGCTGCTAATGTACCAGGACATGGTCCTTACTGTTTTAAAGTCCAAGGACAAATTTATCATCTCACTTCCCATTTACATCCAGAGGAAGGAAATAAAAGAAAATTCGCTCAACTATATGTCCTAGATACAATGGAAGCTGTTGACCAACGTATGCAGATGGAAGAAAATAAAAAATGCTTACCCACTGTTTTCATAGAGCTAAATAACATTATGGACAACAATCCCTACAGTAAAGCTTTTAAAAAATTGGCAGAAGTAGAAAATGAACAACTACTTCATTCACAAACACATCAATTACCAATGCCGAAGGTTAATATGGTGCTTAAAAGAGACAGACATACTGATAAACGTCGTTATAACTTGCCAACAACAAATGAGGTTGCAATGGTGTTTCACAATGATGAAGGAGAACCACCATTTCAAAGAGACATACGAATATATCCTAGAAATGAGGACCAACCGTTTATTAATATGAGTATCTTAAGTCCAAATTTAGATCCAATGACATATCCCATCTTTTTCCCACACGGAGAAGCAGGTTGGCAACCAAAATTAACTCTTCCCAGTTACCCAAATGCTAAAGCCAGAATCCGAAATAATGTTTCTATGCTTGAATTTAAAGTAGCTCAAATTGCCATTCGCAATGTATTTAATCCAATTTTATGTGGTGGGAAACTAACACAACAATGGATTATTGATTCATATTTGCAAGTTGAGGCAAATAATTTAAACTTTATCAAATATCAACAAGATAAACTCCGTGTAGAACAATATTCTGGACTCATGGACTATGTTGCTGACGTGGCTACAAGCAGAGACATGACAGCTGGCAAAGCCATCATTTTACCATCTTCCTTTCAAGGATCTCCTCGGAATATGAGAGAAAGATACAATGATGCTATGGCTATTGTGACAAAATTTGGCAAACCCGATTTATTTGTGACATTTACATGTAATCCACAATGGCCAGAAATTACACTAAATCTACTTCTTGGACAAACTGCTTCAGATCGACCAGATTTAGTAGCCAGAGTTTTTAAGATTAAATTAAATGAATTAATACGTGACTTCACTATAAATCAGTTATTTGGCAAATGTCTTGCTTATGTATATACCATTGAATTTAAAAAAAGAGGCCTTCCACATGCACATCTTCTAATAATACTTCAAGAAAAAGATAAATTAGATACTTCAGACAAAGTGGATGCAGTCATTGTTGCTGAACTACCAGATCCAGAACTATATGGTAGACTATATGAGATTGTTACTCATCGCATGATTCATGGACCCTGTGGTGACCTTAATCCACAATCACCATGTATGGAAAATAATAAATGTTCCAAAGAATTTCCCAAAGATTATAGAGACAAAACCTATGCCAATTGTGATGGATATCCACTTTATAAAAGAAGAGAAGGAGATAGTGCCATTATTCGTGGGAAAAAAGTGGACAATAGATATGTAGTACCCTACAATCCACATTTACTCATGAAGTACAACGCCCACATCAACGTAGAAGCCTGCACTTCTATCAAATCCATTAAATATGTCTACAAATATATTTACAAAGGTTACGATGCAGCTACTGTAGTCGTCAAAAGTGCAGACAACCCTGAAAGTAGTGAGTTAGTACATGATGAACTTGCATCTCATGTAGATGCTCGCTATGTCAGTGCGCCAGAAGCTATGTGGCGGCTTTTAAAATTTGAAATGCATGATAGATCACATGCAGTATATAGGTTAGCAGTACATTTGCCACAACGACATTTAGTCTATTTCCATGCTGGAAATGAAATGAATGCATTGGCCCAAAGTGAAGATCGTCACACTACACTAACTGCATGGTTTGCATTAAATTCCACTGATGCTGAAGCAACACAATACTTATATATTGAAATTCCATATCACTATGTTTTTGTGAATGGATTATGGAGACCAAGAAAAACCAGAGGCAATAAAATTATTCCAAGAATTTACACAGTCAGTCCAAGAGATGTTGAACGTTTTTGCTTACGGATATTACTTTTAAATGTTCCTGGAGCACAAAGTTTTGAACACTTAAGAACTGTTAATGACATTGTATATGAATCCTTCCATTTAGCTGCAAGACATAGAAACTTACTCGCTGATGATACAGAGTGGGAAAGATGCTTAGAAGAAGCAGCACAATGTCAAATGCCACGACAGATGAGAGAACAATTTGCTTTTATTTGTATCTTCTCAAATGCTCCAAATGCATTAGCTTTGTGGGAGACTTTTAAAAGTAATATGGCTGAAGACTTTATGCGACGATACAATGAACCCATTGCACACTTAAAAGCGTTAATGGAAATCCAAGAAGTCTTTTTAACTCATGGATTAAGTTGTGCAAGTTTTAATTTGCCTGATCCAGGTCTTATAGATGACATTAACTTTGAAGACTATGACATTCAACTACAAGCAGAAAGAACAGAAGAAAGACTTGCAACTTTAAATACACTACAATTGCAAGCATTTCATGCCATTAAAAATGCTATAGATGATGACATGGTGACAGAGCGTTATTTCTATCTTGATGGACCTGGCGGATCAGGAAAAACATATTTGTACAATTTATTAATGAGTTCAGTACGAGCACAAGGAAAAATAGCAATGGCGTTTGCCACTACTGGAATTGCTGCACTTTTATTAGAAGGTGGAAGAACTGTTCATAGTGGATTTAAACTGCCAGTGCCTATTTTAGAAAATTCTGTGTCAGATATTCGCATGACATCCTTACAAGCAAAGAAATTGAAGAAATGTAAATTAATTATAATAGATGAGGCCACAATGATGTCATGCTATGCCCTCCAATGTATTGACCGTTTGCTTCGTGAAGTCATGGATAATATTTTTCCATTTGGTGGAAAGGTAATGTTGTTGGGTGGCGATTTTAGACAAACATTACCTGTTGTTGTACATGGAAATCGAACTGACATTATCGAAACATGTATAAAGTCAAGTACAGTATGGAAACATTTTACCCATCTTCAACTGCAACAAAATATGAGATCAGAAGGCCAAACTGATTTCAATGATTGGCTTATTAAAATTGGAGAAGGCAGAACAGAAAAAATACTAAATTTACCTGACGACACTGTAGAGATCCCACCTCATATGATTTGTCAACAAGATATTATATCGGCTATATTTGAAGGGAGCATAAATAACGAAGAATATTCCGAGCTTGCCAACCAAGTCATACTGACGTGTAAAAATAAAGATGCATTAATCCTCAATAATAAAATCTTAAAAAAAATTTATGCACCACAAAGAAATTATCACAGTGCTGATTCTGTACTTGCTGATGACAATGAAAGTCAGGCTAACTTTTCCACTGAATTCATAAACTCTTTAACTCCTTCTGGAATGCCACCACATATTTTGCAGCTAAAGAAAGGTGCAATTATCATGTTACTGCGAAATATGAATCCCAAAAAAGGCCTATGCAATGGCACAAGATTAATTGTTCAACAATTAAAGGACCATTTTATAGATGCTGAAATTTTAACTGGGACCCATAGAGGAGAGAGAGTTTTCATACCAAGAATAGATTTAGCACCAAGTGAAAGTAGTCTCCCTTTTATACTTCAAAGAAGACAATTTCCCATTATTATGGCATTTGCCATGACCATTAATAAATCACAAGGTCAAACTTTCAAATCTGTGGGTATTTTCTTGGAAGAACCAGTTTTTGCACATGGTCAATTGTACGTTGCGTTGTCAAGGTGCAAAAATCCACAGGCAATTAAAGTTTACATTGAAAACAATGAAAGTCAAGGTGATTTATTAGAAGATGGACGTATTTTTACTAAAAACATTGTCTACTATGAAGTACTATAACTTTGAAGGATACTAATTAAAGGTGCCAAGATTTTTTTAAAGCATTGCAAAATACATAACAATTGGTTGTTTAATTCAGTCATAATTAATGGAAGTCATGTTTATGAATGATTCGCCTCACAAAATACTTGCCTTGCATTGTTAGTAAAAATTATGTTAAAATGTTAAGTCACTATGTTAATGTTTCTAATGTTACAAGTTTAAAAAATATATTTTCAAGTTATTTCATTCAACATATTACAAAGTGGATGTTAAGAGGTCAAGCACCTTTTAAGTCACAATGTAAATATTGTCTGTTATCTTAAGATTACTACCTACATTAATGTTTATCGCCAATTTATGTGCTCAGTAATAAATTAGTTTAATTACGTACGTTTTAAGAAGAGTTTGACTGTATGCCTTCCTCTACATTCAATGTATATTCAAGTTAACAATTATTGTGATAGAAATTGAATTTTAATACTGATTAATTTAAATGTCAATTGTTTTTACATTCAAATGTTAATACTTTTAATAAAAAATTACTTTACAAAATGTATTCACTATGTTCCTGTTTATAATGTTCAAAATTATACCAATGTTTTGTCAACTTCGAAACTTACATAAAAAATAAAGTTCAAGTTTAAAAATATATACTTTGATGGTTATTGCTTACATATATTTTAAAATTCATGTTAAAATTTGCAACGTTTAAAAAAGGCTTTTTACTTTTGGCTTTCCTATTCATTCAATGTATATTCAAGTTAACAATTCTTCAGATACTAATTACATTTTAAAAAACCATTACATCAACATTTTACAAAAATACACGTTCATATTAAAATACTTACAAGTGTAAAAAATATATGTTAATAACTAAACAACTTGACAAACATATACGTAACATTGCCGTCATTTTTTGACGGGCAAGTCGCTAGTATATAAATAAAGCAAAAAAAAAATAGAATAAACTACAAGATAACTAGTAGAAGATATGAATGGGGAGGGCTTTCATCTCCAGATCTTAAGAATATACATGATAATATTGTATTATCTCATATGGTAAGCTGGATTCTCCCCTTGAGAAATTACATTCGGAAAGTTATATACTATTCCTATCAAGTTAATGCTTTGGCTTCCAAAATATGGACCATCTAAGTTCTGTACTTTCTCGAGGGGAATTAACCCTCTGGTTAAATACTGGTACAAAAACAGAGAGAAGAGGAATTTATTTTTCTTTCCCTCTTTAGGAGCTCCCATTGAACTTCTGCAATTCAAGAGGAGTAAATTGGATTTGGTCCCTTTAAAAAAAGATTGTTTTAGTAAAAAAGAAGATATGTTTTCTGGGGTAAAAAATATTGGTTAAGCAAATTCTCATGGCTTGAATTTATGACACTAAAAAAGGTAATGACACAATTGAGCTATATAGGAGCCTTTAGACGCGAGCTGACCCCCTATGAGAAATTATTAAATACTGAAAGCCATTCCCATTTAATATTGAAGTGTGGTAGGGGGACAGAAAATAATACACAGTTTGCTAAATCTAGCAGAATGTTACTATCTTTTTATCATTATTCTTTTTGTTAAGGTAGATAAAACACTCCCTGTTAAGTTACGTATGTGAACGGTTTAATCCGTAAGGATGTATGTAATTGAATTGTAATTTGTGTTGTAAACATAATAAAATATTTGAAAACTAAAAAAAAATATTTATTTTGGGATTTTTTCATGCACAAAAATGTTTGCATACACTACAGATTCTCCACTATCAGATGTATTCATAATCCATGAAACTTAAATATGCGTTTAAGGGGAAATTGAGGACATGTTTTAAAAACAATGACATATGATAAGAGAATATACAATCATTGACAGGCTGCCCCAACAGGATAATCTGTAGCTCTCCAGTCAATGGCGATCACTGTACTGGTTGTACACTTTGGCCCTCATTCTATTATCGGCAGTAAAACGGCCGCAAGACTGCGATTCCTTGCGGGGCTCCCGTTACCTTGCAATTCAATTATACACCCTGCAAGGATCTCCCCTTACGGCCGGCCGTATATCTTGCAATCGGCCGTAAGCTCAGAAATCTTTAAATGCAAAAATAAATTCAAGACGGCACTGTACAGCTCTGTAAATGATAGGGGTCATAATGGGGGACATGAGGATTAATAGCAACCCCCTCTCAAGCTTGCACATCAGCCCAAATCCGAGATTTCATTAACTGTTTATTTTCCGGCCGCAGCGTGGGCGGGTCTGAGGTGCTCCAAGCCCTCTGGACTTTTTACATGGATATGTGACATAAACTTAAAAAAAAATTATTTACGGATTTGAGTGTAGGGGAATGTTGTGCTATTAATGCTAACACCTACAATCACTTTATAGTCTCCTCAGAGTGCAGGATGGCTTTATTATGGCTTTAAAATGTGCTTAATTGTGTGCCTGCGGGACCTTTTTGCTGCAAGTAAGCTGCGGCTCGGTTTTAGCCTTACAGAGAGGGTTCCCGGAGCAATTGAATAGCAACCAGGATTTTCTTACGTCCGAAACTCTTGCGGACGTTTAAGATCAAAGGCTTTCCTCCGGCGGCCGCAATGGATAACAAGGCGCCGGCCGCAAGCCTGCCGGAATCCCCGGCCGGAAGGGAATAGAATAGGCGAAAAGCTTGCGGCCGTTCCTTGCGGCCCCGCATCTCCTACGGCCGATAATAGAATGAGGCCCTTTGTGTCTGAAAGCTGGCAACTGTCTGCTAGACAAAGCAACCCCCCATTGACCTTGCAGTTGGTAGATAAAGACATCTCCTGCGTCAGATCTTTGACAGTAGGTTTAATATTGAATATTGCTTTTTTAAATAATTGAAAATGACATTTATTAATAATACCTAATTAAAACATCCATCTCATGGTGCTTGGCCATTCTAGGGGTCCTTTAACTTATAATGGGATGATATAATATCATGGGGGTGACAGCAGCAGTCTTATGCCACACCCGTTATTATTATGATAACACAATTTTATGACTCGGGAGAGACTTCTCCATTCAACACATCACCATTTAGTGAATCTCGATCCCTACACTAGAGCTCTGAAAGCTTCTGCTGTGTTTATTTACTTCATGACATCTCTTTATACTCCTTACAATATGCAGTAAAAATGATAAAATTAATGTTAGGAACTGCAAGATGGAAATAAGAAATGTAAAGCAATTTACTGGAAAGAAAATAACAGTTTTATGGCACTGTAAAACCACAAAAACAGAATATGTACAATGTGTTCACAGATTGTAACTCAGCATATTAATAATACATTTCTTTTCACATAAGATATCCACAGGATTTTGAAATGTCCAAATCAAGAAGCAGTATGTCTTATGCAAAGAAATGATTAGATATAAGTCTATGGCCAGTTCTCCTTTATTAAAGGGTCACTGAAGTTTCACATTTATAGTATGAATAAAAAACATGAACTGATCATGTCGGTGTTATGTGTCTGCCTAAGCCATTAAAGGCCATGCCTAGGGCAGCACAAATCAGGGGGCAGCAGGCTACCTGAAGATGCAGTGCAGTACAGTGAAATATGTTTATATATGCACATAAATATCTTTTTGTCTTAGTGTATTTGACACTTTCTGATATATCATACTGTATCACATATATATTTGTCAGCAGTGTGTGTTGGCAAAAGTTGTTGCTAACGCTGGGGCCCTCGCGAAGCGAGGGACGCAGTTGCTGGCAAGGAGCGCCGAAGACACTCCTTGGCAGCAACTGCGGTCCTCGCGAAGTGAGGGCCGCAGTTCCTGGCAAGGAGCACCAAAGGCGCTCCTTGCGCTGCTGATGAGCGACCTAGCCGCTTATCCCTACGACGGGACTTACACCGCAAAATTTACGGTCTTAGCATCCACAAATATGAGCCGCAGGACCATAACAAGCTCGCAAAAATACGACCTTAGCGCCCGAAACCCGTGCACATGAAAACATTAAAAACACAATAAAGACACACAACAAACACATAAAAAGCTTACCCACAGCAAGGGGGGCACCCAGGACCTCTGAAAGTGAAGTTACACCTCAATTTAAGTAGACATTCAAGAGTTTAGACACCCGAAAATCCCCTAAGCGAGAGAAAAAATGGCAGCCGAAACAAAAACGAGGCTACAGGACCCTAAAAACGCAAAACCGCACAAAACACATATAGATTTTCCGAAAAAGCCATAAGAGGTCCAAGAACAAGGAAGCAAAATCAGCCACAGGCACGTACCACACACATTAGGCGCCATTTTACAACACTAACTTACACAATGCGGAAGTACACAGCTACCCTAACAGGTTTTCCTCGCGCACGCACACTATTACACTACACACTGCACACATTGCTGACACTTACACAGCAGCTCCACAACATCAAAACAGATTGTCAGCTCTTCAACACGATGCTTCCTGCATATATTACTTCAAAATAGGTAAAGTATATTCATTTATTCATTTATTAATTATTTCATTAGCATACAAAAAACGACCACCAACGCTGCTCATAGCACACAAACAACCAACAGCCTCGCAATGAGCGCCGAAGGATCTCGGAACACCAACAAAATTAATATCGCAACCAAACACCATTACCCGCCTTACAATCTTATTGCCGTCATTTTTTGACGGGCAAGTCGCTAGTACTGTATATACTCGAGTATAAGCCGACCCGAGTATAAGCCGAGACACCTATTTTACCACAAAATACTGGTAAAACTTAGTGACTTGAGTATCAGCCGAGGGTGGGAAATGTGCTGCCCCCTGTGTTCCTCTTGTGCCCTCTCTGCCCCTTTCTTGTGTCCCCCTCTTTCTCCCCTGTGTCTCTCCCCCCTCTACCTCCCCTGTGTCCCTTTCCCTCTTCTCCCTCTCCTGTGTCTTCTCCCCTATTCTCCCTCCCCTGTGTCTCTTCCCTCTCTCTGTTCCCTGTGTCTCTTTCCCCCTCCTTCCCTGTGTCTCTTTGCCTCCCACCCTCATCCTCACCCCCCCTGCTCATCCTCAAACTCCCTCCTTAACCCCCCTCTTCAGCCTCCCTCCTTAACCTCCCTCCTCAACCCACCTCCTCATCCTAAACCCCCCTCCTCATCCTCAACTGCACTCCTCAACCCCCTCCTCATCCTCAACCCCCCATCCTCATCCTCAACCCCCCATCCTCAACCCTCATCCTCAACCCCCCTCATCCTCAACCGCTCTCCTCAACACCCCTCCTCAACCTCCCTCCTCAACCCCCTCCTCAACCCCCCTCCTCAACCTCAACCCCCCCATCCTCAACCCCCTTCCTCAACCTCAACCCCCCCATCCTCAACCCCCTTCCTCATCCTCATTCCCCCATCCTCAACCCCCCTCCTCATCCTAAACCCCCCTTCTCACCTTACCCCTCTAATTACCTCCCCCTCTCCCTTTACCCTCACTTACCTTCCATCTGCAGCTGCTCCTCTGCTCCTCCACGCTCCTTCCGGCTGCGTCTTGACCCGGCCAATGTTAATGACGTGGCTCTCATGTAACGTCACGTCATTAGCATATGCCGGGTCCCGACGCAGACGGAAGGAGCGCGGAGAAGCAGCTGCAGATGGAAGGTAAGTGAGGGGAAATGGAGAGCGGGAGGTAATTAGAGGGGTAAAGTGAGGAGGGGTTTAGGATGAGGATGGGGCTTTAGGGTGAGGAGGGAGGTTTAGGATGAGGATGGGGGGTTGAGGATTTGGGGGTTGAGGATGGGCGTGGTTAAGGATGAGGAGTTGAGGATGAGGATGGGGGGTTGAGGATGATGAGGGAGGGGGAGGGAAAGTGCCACTGGGGGGGATATAGAGACACAGGGGGAAAGAGAGACACGGGGGTGGTGACTCGTGTATCCGCCGAGGGGGCCCTTTTCAGCCTTAAAAAAAGGGCTGAAAAACTCAGCTTATACTCGAGTATATACGGTATATAGTTATCAGTTCAAGAACGTTGGTCACGTTTGTATGTTTGTCACGCTTTGTGAGCCCGGTTGCAGGACTTACGCTGCAATGAATGCCAAAGGCGAGCGCTCAATGCACTGCGAGCCTCGCCGAAGTTGCTCAGAGGGCCCATAGCCTCGCATTGTGTGGCAAACAGCATTGCTAGCCTTACATTTTTACAGTAGATGTAAGGAGAGGGTCGTAAGGAGCGCCGAAAGGCACTCATTGCAAGTCACGCAATGAGCGCTCAAGGCGCTCAGCCCGGGGCTCGCAATGAGCGCCGAAGGTACAGCATTCCCAGCTTTAACATTTTATTCCCATAGTTTTTGACGGGCAGGTAGCTGGTAAAATATAAGCATATGTCAGTTAAATAGATTTCCAAGCATTCCTGAACCTCTGTATCATATAAGAGACCAGGACTGAAAAAAAGTAATCTAACTTCAATGTAATTTATTTACATAATATTTTTCACACAAAGAACTTTTAATGTAATGTTTAAAATATGATCTACTAGCTAAAATATAGATTTTTTTACATTTTAAACAGCCTGTGACGTTCCGAAGGTAGGCCCTATACAAGCCCAGAGCCACCTGCTATAGACTACAGGCTATCTACCCACAAGGACAGTTGGGTTCTTTGAAATATTGGCACCAGCACCCTGATATCTAGCTTCTGTATCAGTCAGAGTCTCTCCATCTGGAATTAGCGTTTCCAGGAGTTCCAGTAACATTCCTGTGGTAGTATCAAACAATGGAACAAAGCTAGTTTACAAATACAATAGAGTTGTCCAAGCAGATAATCCAGTGGCGGAGCCAAGAAGTCTGTGCTTTGATGAACTTAATTGGCCAACACCCAGGCTGGGGAAAAGTGGTCCGTGACACAGCCTCTTGCCCTTGACAAAATGTAGACCACATTCAAATATATACTCAAGAGAATTAAGAAAACACATTATTGTGTGTATATAACACATTCAGCTTTCAGGTGCATTGCATGTTTAATGAATATATTTGAAAAGAAGACATTTGACAAAAATAATGCTATTGTATTCTGCAGCACGGTTGTCCACAGTATTAGGATACAGGTATTGATGACTAAAAAATAGTATTTTCAGTTCAAGCGTGTTTTTATATATATTCTTTCTATTAAAGGTATATCTAAGTTTCCCTGTTTTTACCTTTTTCTAATCGAACACCTGTAAAAATGTGATAAAACATACAATGGGCTCCAGAGTACTCCATTGTGGTTCTGTAAACTAAGGCCCTGAATCCCTAATGTGGCAGTGATCTGTCACAATATATATTTAAATAGAGGCCAGCAGTATCTCTTTACTGCCCTATATGTAGTTATAGAGAAAGGTTAAGAGTATTTGCCTTGCTATGTGTTTGCACAGAATTCAGAGAGAGGCCAGGTGTATGTCTAGTATATTTATGAATATAGGAGGTCACTGCTTGTCACATAATGATTGAAATAATGCAGTGTTACAAGAAAGGCAAACAAGGCTTTTATCACCACTTTATATAGTTTCTTTTATTTATTTATTTTATTAATTATTGCTGTTATGTTTTTTTTTTTACCTTTCGTTATATTTTGTGCTGGGCTGCACTTACAAAATATTAACAAGTACCTGACAGAAAACAAGCTCTCTCAGTAGAGAATAATCTTAATTAACGTTGAGGGAATGACTTACTAAATATGGGTCCCTTTTCTCTTGAGCAATTGTTAGTTACTGGAGCCTGTAATGTATCCCGTAAACTAATTTGCTGTTTAATTGGCATCTTTTAGCCACCTGCAAATGATTTGTGGGTTACAGGCGTAACGGTTGTCAAAATCGTAACTCCAACTCAGCTAAGTCTTTGATGTTTCAAGCCTGTAAATGTTACAATCACAAATCGCTATTCAATTGCTACAATTCCTCAAGACCGCAAATGTTTTCACACCCATAAATGACAAATATAGAAGAAAATTCTATGAGTACCAGACAGGACTCACAAGGGGGTTAAACACCTGATCGTAGCACTATAAATGCAAATTAAAAATCAATACTGCACTTTAAAAAACAGGGAAAGCAATGAAAGACATTAAAATTAATTGCATAGTCTCAAGCTCGCAAATCTGCAATCAAAAATATTTTTTTTTACATTTTATTTCTGTGATATATCAATTTTGGTAGTCAAGGAGTTAATACCCAAAAGGACTACAACATTTTCTTCATTCATTTTTGTTTTGTACATTGACGGATTGCAAGACTTATCGCATATCAGACTACTAAATGCTAATTGATTGATCTTTAACCTCCATGTTTTAGTGATGTCATGATGATGGTCTCATTTATGATTGGTTGTTTCTAAATTGGTAGTTACGGCCTTGCTTAATTGATCATGATCATGCCCTGAAATGCTACTTACGATTGCATGCTTTATGGTTTAGGATTTCGGACAAGTGGTTGCGGGCTTGATCAATTTAATCACTCTGTAACTGTTGCAATAGGGGCCATAGTTGTTATCGTTGTTCAGTTGTGTCCAACTCTCTGTGATCCTAAACAACCCCTGTTGTACCTATAAGTTAACCATTGTCACAGGGGGTCCCTATCGGACCCCCAGCACCTAAATAGTTAGCCATTGCTGCAGGGGACCTGATTGGACCCCTGTGGCATTTTAAATATTAACCCCCTCCTGCTGCATGGTCAGAAGATTGAGGACCAGGGCACCGATTATCATCGCTGGATGATCATCAGGCATAGGTAAGTATTATTGATTCATTTTCTTTTACAGGTTTAATTTCTTTTTATTTAAATTTTTAATTTTTTAATTTTAATGTATTTTTTTATTTTAAACTGTAATTATTTTTTATTTTAATTATAATTTTGTTATTATTTTTTTTATTATTATCCTTGATGGACCCCCGCAGCATCAGAGTTAATATTTGAAAATGTGTGACGATAAAGGCATAGGGGCTCTTACTGCCCAGCGCCACCTGCAATCGACTACAGGTTACCTACCCACAAGGACCATTGGGTTCTTGGAAATCTCGGCACCAACACCCTGATATCTGGTTCTGTATCAGTTAGGGTCTCTCCATCAGTAGTCAGCACTTCCAGGAGTCTCAGTAACCTTCCTGTGCTATTGACCAGGACAAGTTACTTGCAAGGTTGAGATACGATAAGTATAGCAGCCACCAGGAGCAAATAAGAGAACATCCCATTTCTATATGTCTCAGCAGTGAACTGGTTTATTTTTGGAAAGTCAACAATATTTACATGCGTTAAATACAGAGGGGATGTATACAACACAACAATGGTAGGTAGTGGCAGACAAACACAGGAGATTCACTCCACATGGAGTCTAACAGACTGGCATCCTGGCATCCTGTCTGGCACCTATGAACAATAGGCCAACCTCCAAATACACATAATGCTGTCTCCATGTCTTGTGGTCCAGACCTCATGTAGAGTACATTAACTTTATCTGGCAAACAATGGGACAAAAACAGATTACAATACAATGGAGGTGTTTATGCACATAGTGGCTGGAGCCAAGCAGTCTGTCCTTTATGGTGGCTAAATGGGCTAAGATCCAGGAATCTCCGCTACACCCATCCTGGAAAGTCCCACGCCATTGCTTGTGACCATGTGCCAAGATGTTTACCCATTCCCCTTTGGTGACCTCCTATTATGTTTTGCTATTCATCAATTTACATTAGTTAGGAGATTGGGTAAGGGTGTGCCCAGAATACAGGGGTTGTTTCAACCCTCTTATGTCAATATGCTAAGCATAAAAGCTTAATAATACATAAACACAAAACAATAATAATATATAAGAAAAAGGGGGGGATATGAATGATGGGGAGGGGTATTACATGTTTTTTAGTTCCAGACTACTTTTAAAGTTAATATGTCCCAGCAGAATGCCCATTTTTTAAATATTTTTTATCTACTTACGCTGAAATCATATTCATTGTGTATATGTATTGTATTTTTCCCTTAACTTCTTCAAATATGGGAATGTTTGTTTTCCAATTTTTGATATTACACTTCTGGAGGCTACGAAAATCTGATTTGTCAGGAATTGTGATTCCTTTGGGAGTTTTGGAATGGGAAGTCCTAGTAATGCTTCTTCTGTTTTTTGGGGGGGATATTAAATCCACCCAGTGTTTCTAAGATAGAGTCTATTTATTTTTGAAGTGGTTGGCATGCTCCTGTGTTGTGAAGCTGAGCAACAGAGGAAGAGGCAAGGGTCTGAGAAGAGATTTGAAAATTGAAAATAGGGTTTAGGATTAGATGACCATGTTGCAATGAGGGTTTGCTTTGACATATTAGGGGCAGAGGTGTTAGATTGCAAGAAGTCTCATTGAGTACGGGACTTTCTACAGGCATATTCAGAAGTGTCACAGTATTTTAAAATATATCTTGTTTGCTTAGTGTGCATGACTGAGGGTGAGTGCAAGGAAAGTTATATAGTTACCAAGGGCCTCATTCTATTAGCGGCCGCAGCCGTTGCGGGGCCGCAAGGACCGGCCGCAAGCTATTCGGCTATTCTATTCCCTTACGGCCGGGGGCTCCGGCAGGCTTGCGGCCGGTGCCTTGCTATCTCTTGCGGCCGCTCGCGCCAGAGGAAAGCCTTTGATCTAAAACGGCCGCAAGAGTTTCGGCCGTAAGAAATTCCTATTTGCAATTCAATTGCTCCGGGAAACCTCTCTGCAAGGCTAAAAACGAGCCGCTGCTTACTTGCAGGAAAGAGGTCCCGCTAGCACCAATTAAGCACATAAAATAGCTCAAATAAAGCCATCCTGCACTTTGCGGAGTCTATAAAGTGATATTCGGTGTTAGCAAAAATAGCACATAATTACCCTATACTCAAATCCGTAAAATATTTTTTTTTTTAATATACGTAAAATATACATGTAAAAAGTCCATAGGGCTTGGAGCACCTCAGACACGCCAACGCCGCAGCCGGAAAATAAACAGTTAATTTGAACTCGGGTTTGGGCTGATGTGCAAGCTTGAGAGTGGGTTACTTTTAATCCTCATGTCCCCCAATATGATCCCTAGCATTTACAGAGCTGTAAAGTGCAGGCTTGAATTTATTTTTGCGTTTTTAGATTTCAGAGCTTACGGCCGGTTCCAAGATATGCGGCCGGCCGTAAGAGGAGATCCTTGCGGGCCGCAAGGAATCGCAGCCTTACGGACGATTTACGGCCGCTAATAGAATGAGGCCCATAGTAATTAAGGCTGAAAAAAGACTTTCAGTCCAATGAGCTCAAGCTTTTAAGACCTCCTCTGATCTGCAATATGTGGATTAGTTGTTAATTAATTGATCCAGAGGAAGGCAAAAAAAAAAACAAGTGAAACTTATCCAATTGTTTTATAGAGAAAAACAATGTATTCCTTCCTGACCCCAGATACTGGTGATTGGATTCCTCCCTGGATCAATAATCTCTCCCTAATTATCCAGGATAACCCTGAATGTCCTTTTTAATTAAAAATACATCCAGTCCCATTTTAAAGTTATCTATTGAATCCATGATCACCACCTCCTTTGGTAGAGAATTCCACAGATTAACCACCCTTACTGTGAAGTACCCTTTTCTTTATGAGATATACTGGGGCAGAGTTATCTAGGGTTGTAGATAGTGAGTTATTGTACTATGCAGTATTGTAGTATACATCAGCAAGGTTTGGGTAGGAGAATGTGGTGAATTTATGGAGGAGGTGTTGTTGTGAGAGGGCACATTTCTGTGGGTCAATATTATGGAGATGAATGTAGATTTGTGGAGGAGAGAGAGTTGTTTGGGGTATCGTAAGGCGCAAGTCAATAGATTGTAGTTTGAGAGTGGGAACGGTATGGTAGATAACAGATAGACATCACAAAAACTTGAAGAAAACTAGGTGAATGGAATGGCGCTCACAATGTGTTATAGAGGTTAAACTTATAGGTTAAATGAGGAAGTAGGTGAGAGAAGCTTGGTATAGGCAGGAGCATCTGGATTGTCAACACGTATGTTAAAGTCACTCAGAATGAGAGTGGAATGCTACAGAAAAGAAAGAAAAGGAGCCAGGAGGCAAAGTGTGCAAGGAATATAAAGGATTATCATGGGGCCGTAGAGGACAGCAACATATATAGAAAGAGGTGAGTAGAATTTAATGGAGTGCACTTCTAATAGAGTGAACTTCAAATCAAGGGATATGGGGAATGGTCTGGATGATACAGTTGGGGGGACAGTAGAGTTCTTACACAACCTCTTGGGGCTTGTCTAAAATGCAGACCACCATGGGAAAGATTACCAAGTGAAGCCGTCTCAGATGAAGAAAGCCAGGTTTCATTAAAGTTTCATTAAAGTTTCCATAGAAACCTCCTACCTGTGGTAGGACAGAATTTTCAATGGGGGAATGGTGGGAGGGAAACTACTGCTCTGCACAGAATTTTTTTAATCTGTCCTACTATTGCAGGGTAAAAGATGCTGACAGAACAATATCAAAGATACATATGTTTGACTCTAACAGCATTATAATACATAATAATACAATCTTTAACAAAATCCTGTCTTTTTCACCTAAAAAAAATCATCAAAATAAATAACTATCTCACACAAGACACAACTAAAATCCTAATCCATTCTCTCATCATATCTCACCTTGACTACTGCAACTCTCCCAATGGTGGCCTCCCCATCACCCATGTCTCTCCACTTCAATCCATAATGAAAACGTTTGCTATACTTATCCACCAAACTCAACATTATTTATCTGCAGCTCCTCTCTGTCAGTCACTCCACTGGCTTCCCATAGCCTCCAGAATAACATTTAAAATCATGACCCTTACCTATTATGCCCTCATAAATAATACACCCTCTTATATCTCTGCTCTCATCTCTAAGTACACCCCCAACCACCCTCTCTGCTCTACTAACGACCTTCTTCTTTCATCCTCTCTCATCACCTGACCCCCACTCCCGTCTTCAGGACTTTCCATATGTTGCCCATATTCTTTAGAAGTCCTTGCCTATCTCCACTAGACTATCCTCCGGCCCCAAATCCTTCAAACACTCACTAAAAAGGCATCTGTTTAAAGAAGCTTATCACCTCCAGCCCTAATATACACATCACATCTATTATTCTTCTAAACCTCTCCCATACCCTTTAGATTGTAAGTCTGCGAGTTTTCGTGCTTATATACTTTATGGAAATCACTGTGTACACATGATTTTAAGCTCAAAGACAGGGCCCTCCATACTTTTCTTCTTTTTTTTTTCTTTTTTTTTTAATTTTGTTAATATTGTTTTGACTTGAACTTACCCCTGTATAGCGCCCATGGAATATGTTGGTATGTTACAAATAAAGGAAATAATAATAATAATAATAATAATAATAATAATAATAATAATAATAATATCCGCATGAAAAAGTAATCAATCTAGTTTTTAAATATAAAAAAATACATTTTCATGCTCACACCCTGTAGGCATCAATGATACATTGGTTGAAGTTGTGTAAGAGAGGGCCATTTTATGTCTGGAAAGCAATGCTTGCATTTCTTGATGCAAGCAGATTGCTTCTAGAGGGAGGAGGGGTGTGGTGCCAATTTCAGTCAAATCCGGTTATCTAACAAAGTATTCTGACCTCTCCCATTTCCCTCCTTCCCCACTCCTCCATCCACTGATAGATACAAATAATCACAGGAAGTGTTCTAACAAAGACAAACAAGTCTTTAAAAATTCTGAAAACAAACCCATTAATTATTTTAAATTAATGGCTTACAAAGCTGCTATAGTTGTTACTTTGTTACATACTTCACAAACAAATGACTTTTTTTCTTGAGCTATATCGCCTTTAACGTATCTTTCTGTGCATCCTTCTATATATATCTGTATGATGCATCCGTGAGTCAGATGTGGGCTATATATATCGGACCTGGAGATCTGTGAAGATCCAAAAGCGTATGTGTGTGTGTGGCGGGGGCTGGTTCTTACATGTGTGCTGGGCCCTAAGATTTCTGATGATGGCCCTGTGCATAGAGCTGGGAACAACTGATAAGAGAAAAATAATCGATTAAGAATTATATTCACTCTAGATGGAATTGTATGCAATTCAGCAAGAATATACACTAATTCACTTTGCGTTGTCCTGAGGTTGGAATGTCTCACTTCAGAAATATGAATTGCTGATTAATATGTGAATTATTTCCAGGAAAAAATAAATAATTAACAAACTCGATTAAGTCACACAAGTTTACAGGAAACGTGTAACATCAATCAGTGTAAAATGTTGCAATATTTTATTTATAACAATCATGTATCAAAAATAATTAAAATATGCATTTTGTAATAGTATCAGTTTAGTTTAGATTGAGAAAGAAAGTAAAAAAAAAAAAGGTTTAACAGCAGCTGCCACTAACTTTTATAATTTGTCAAGCATTTAGAACACTCTTTCTGTTTACGTCCACACACACACTGACCTCAAAAGTTGTCAAAGCAGCACTTGGCAGAAGCAGAGTTAGTGAATGGAGGGACCCAGCACAAAAACATTTTTTGCCCCCCCCAACCTTCCTTGGGGGGAACCAGTTTTTGGGACCCCCACACCCCTGGCCAAGTGTGACCTCATTCAGGATTCCCTGCCCCGGCCTTAAGACATGCACGCAGGAGAGGAATACATGCAATGTAGCTGATTAGGCTAACAGAACCCGGGTGGGGGTAACAGGGTGGTAGGGGGGTTCGGAATGATAATAAGCAGAGGGGTGCCTGGGTGAAGGGTGGAAGGGTTAAAGGATAGGCTAGGGTAAAGGCACCACCCGGGCTTATGAAAATAAATATGTACATTTTTTTTTTACGGCACTAGGGCTCCAGTGCAGGGCCCCAGTGCATTGCAACAGGTGCACAAGCAGCAGTTCCTCTCTGGCCCCTTAGCATTCCAAATTTCCTAATTTTAATGAAATGCCCACATTTTCTATCCCTGAACATATCCCGCTTTCTCTGCTTTCTTCTGTTGTTTTCTGACAGAGTCTAGGAGAAAGATGATTGTATTGTGTATAAACACCTTTCTGAAACTTTACACACTGTATAGTGTGGCAAACCCCTACCTAATTATATATTATTTTTCTAGAATATAAATGTGTGTATTTGGTCATGTGAAATGTTGAAAGGTATATTGACTGCTTAGTGACTACAGATCGGGGATAGTTAATACTGTCCTACATGTACATTTGCCGCCAGTGAAAAACTAAATATTGTTCAATCTTTACATCAGTGTGGAGCACAGTTTAGTCTTTACTCACTTAGTCAGGCCTCTGCTGTGAACAAATTCTGGCTGTAGTTCACTAGCTGACCATAGCACTATCTAATAAAACTAAATTAGGAGAAAGTCTTGTTCAGTGATCAGTTAATCGATAAGCTCTATTTTCTAAGCCAGTTGAAAAATGCTGATGATTAATTAAAAAATCCTATTATTATTATTATTATTGATAATAATAATAATAATAATAATATTAATAATATATGACAGTATAGTTTAAATTTGTTGGTACAGAAAGAGCAGAGATCTCTGCTCCAGAGAGTTCATACAGTATGCTAAAGGAAATGGTGGGTCTTAAATAGTAATAGTTGTGGGTAATAGCTTAGCCATTAGGACATTTTAAGTTGCATGGGTTATATATATTAGAGCGATATGTTATGTGCCTTAAATCTCTAAAAACAGGGAACATGAGGAACTCAGTCTTTAAAATGTTGAGCTTGAGGCAGTTGGCGACTTGTAGTTGTAAAAAGTAACAAGTGAGGTGAGGATAGGTAAAGCTTTCTGTCACCTGCATTCCTGTAAGACTGAAACCTGGAAAAGTGTATAAGGCTGTGAAGGGATAAACAAAAAAATAAGCAAGGGACAGAGACCTGAGCCTTGTGATACTGCAACTGTCACAGGTTGAATAATCATAGAAGTTCTGAATACTGAAAAACTAAGACGTTAGGATGTGAACCAGTGCTCTGTCACAAAGATGCATATTCAGCTTAAATGGAGACCAACCATATGCCAACTGTAGTAGTACTGTAAACTGCAAAGTAATTGTTGTAAAATGTAAATCTAATGCATGAATTTGTATTTTCTTGGTTGTTAGTCTGTTATGTTTAGTCATCTGCAATGTAATTACTACATTTTGGACCCCCACAGTTCTGATTTGGATTATATAGCGTAGCTCACCTTAGAGCCATTCTGCAATTACTTAACTTGGGATCTCCACAGAGTTCTTATTATGCTGACTGGTTAGAGATCAACTCAAGAAATGAGGATCCCTGGTCTCAAGAAAGCTTAGAAGATGCAATTTAAAACATAAATAAGTCTGGCATTAGATCTACTTTTTGCTATGAACAATAAACATGCTTATTTATATTTTTAGCATTATGTATTGGAACATCTAAATCATTTATGTTAGATGTGGCTTACAGTTTTAGACTTAATTTACAATGTTTCCTTTGATTATGAAACATTAGTACATTACAAAAAAAGTTTACTCTAGATTTTAGATTACCCTATGCAATTTTTCAAAAAACAACATCCTATTTTGGCATATTTTACAGTTAATACAGATAGTGAAGCAGCAATATTATTTTAGACTAATCATCAATATGGCTATTTTGTTTTACTTAAAAATATAGAAGAGCTTGGAACTCAAATTTCTTGAAATGTCAAGCTATCACTTCAGAAAGTGGAACAAGACTTCCCTGAGGCAGAATAGCAAACAGAATTTTACAAACTGAAATAGCAAATGAGTTCTTTTTTGCTGCTGTTCCTTCTATCAAATTATTGAGAAAGAGAAGTGAAACTGAATTATGGCATAAAATATTTTGAGGCAACTGAGATACCTGGAAGATTAATTTAAATGTTAATCTCCCTAATACACCTCTACGTGAGTTTCTCTGATGTTGCCCCTGGCAAACTAAGTAATTTCCTAAGTATTTCTGGCATTAATAGGTCAAAAACCCCTAAATCAAATGTATGATTAATAATTGTACCCACATTTGAATACTGAATACTATATATACAGTGTGTATATATATATATATATATATATATATATATATATATATATATATATATATATATACTGTATACATATATATATATATATATATATATATATAGATATATATATATATATATATATATATATATATATATATATATTGTGACAAGGATGGCCACATCAAACTGATTCTTTCCTTGAAAGAACTATTCTACATAGTACAATAGAGTGCAGTAAACAACGCTTTTAATGTGCAAATGAAAATAAAGCAATATAAACATAACAATTTCTGAAAATAAACATCTGCATAAACGTTCTGACTGACCTTCAGGGACACCCTCACTATGCTTCAGCAGCTTATCTGCCTCAGAGGAAAATAAAATTAATGAAGCACTGTTTTCTTCTGCGTGCACTCTATAGTCTTTGTATTTTGCAGATCACCGTTCCACAGTCACTACCACATTAACGTGGTTTGGGGCATCGGCCCGCCCGTCTCTCCAAGTGCCCATCTCTACATGCAAACAGTCTCTTCCCTGGGGGTAAATCATAGAAATAAAGGCTTCTGATAACTTGTTTTAAGCAAGTTGTCAATCTGTGTGGTTGTTTCAGGGTACAGTGACTTTACCTCTGGACTGGTAGAAAATGCAGACTTCAAAAGGCACTCTGTAAGTGTACAGTGGATATAAAAAGTCTACACACCCCTGTTAAAATGTCAGGTTTCTGTGCTGTAAAAAAAAATGAGACAAAGATAAATCATTTCAGAACTTTTTCCACCTTTAATGTGACCTAAAAACTGTACAACTCAATTGAAAAATGAACTGAAATCTTTTAGGTAGAGGGAAGAAAAAATAAAAATAATATGGTGGCATAAGTATGCACACCCTTAAACTAATACTTTGTTGAAGCACCTTTTGATTTTATTACAGCACTCAGTCTATTTGGGTAAGAGTCTATCAGCATGGCACATTTTGACTTGGCAAGATTTGCCCACTATTCTTTGCAAAAACACTCCAAATCTGTCAGACTGTGAGGGCATCTGCTGTGCACAGCCTTCTTCAGATCACCCCACAGATTTTCAATCGGATTCAGGTCTGGGCTCTGGCTGGGCCATTCCAAAACTTTAATCTTCTTCTGGTGAAGCCATTCTGTTGTTGATTTGGATGTATGCTTTGGGTCGTTGTCATGCTGAAAGATGAAGTTCCTCTTCATGTTCAGCTTTCTAGCAGAAGCCTGAAGGTGTTGTGCCAATATTGACTGGTATTTGGAACTGTTCATAATTCCCTCTATCTTAACTAAGGCCCCAGTTCCAGCTGAAGATAAACAGCCCCAAAGCATGATGCTGCCACCACCATGCTTCACTGTGGGTATGGTGTTCTTTTGGTGATGTGCAGTGTTGTTTTTGCGCCAAACATTTCTTTTGGATTTATGGCCAAAAAGTTCAACCTTGGTTTCATCAGACCATTACACCTTTTCCCACATGCTTTTGGGAGACTTCCGATGTGTTTTTGCAAAATGTAGCCTGGCTTGGATGTTTTTCTTCGTAAGAAAAGGCTTTCGCCTTGCCACTCTACCCCATAGCCCAGACATATGAAGAATACGGGAGATTGTTGTCACATGTACCACACAGCCAGTACTTGCCAGATATTCCTGCAGCTCCTTTAATGTTGGTGTAGGCCTCTTGGTAGCCTCCCAGACCAGTTTTCTTCTCGTCTTTTCATCAATTTTGGAGGGAGCTCCAGTTCTTGGTAATGTCACTGTTGTACCATATTTTCTCCACTTGATGATGACTGTCTTCACTGTGTTCCATGGTATATCTAATGCCTTGGAAATTCTTTTGTACCCTTCTCCTGACTGATACCTTTTAACAATGAGATCCCTCTGGGGCTTTGGAAGCTCTCTGTGGACCATGGCTTTTGATGTGGGATGCGACTAAGAAAATTTCAGGAAAGACCAACTAGAGCAGCTGAACTTTATTTGGGGTTAATCAGAGGCACTTTAAATGATGGCATGTGTATGCTGACTCCTATTTAACACGATTTGGAATGTGATTGCTTAATTCTGAACACAGCTACATGCCCAGTTATAAGAGGGTGTGCAGACTTATGCAACCACATTTTTTTTATTTTTTATTTTTCTTCCCTCCACCTAAAAGATTTCAGTTTGTTTTTCAATTGAGTTGTACAATTTATAGGTCACATTAAAGGTGGAAAAAGTTCTGAAATTATTTATCTTTGTCTCATTTTTTTACAGCACAGAAACCTGACATTTTAACAGGGGTGTGTAGACTTTTTATATCCACTGTATCTTCCTGTTGATCCTAGGGTGCTGGTGTATTATCTGAATGCAGCCTTTTCTCTGGTCTGGAGTCTCCTCAGCTGCAACACTTCCTGTGTCCACTCTCTCTTTTTCTTCAAGTGCAGCTAATTGCTTTGGTTTGTTTAACTCTCTAAGGACTGGACAAACTGATCTGTTCAGCCTAGTACTGATATATCTGCCCTCTATAATACATCCGTGCCTCATGCTGACTTCTGTGTTCCAGGTCAGAACAAAAAGCCTGCAGAGAGAGCCACCTCGTCACTCTAGCATTAGCCTCTTTATTATGGTGCATCCACTTCAGGGGCCATGGTCCGAGATCAGGGTGGCATGTCTTCCCAACAGATAGTATTTTAAAGCATCCACTGCCCACTTGACAGCCAAGCACTTCCTTTCCACCATGGAGTACTTGTGTCGCCTCTGGCGCAGTTTTCTAATTAAATAGAGTACCGGGTGTTCATTTCCCTCAATCCCTTTGGACAACACCGCTCCAAGGCCCACATCAGAAGTGTCTATCGGCAGAAAGAATCTTTGGTTGAAATCAGGCGCCACTAACACCGGCTTTCGGCAGAGAGCTAAGCGTAGGGTTTAGAAGGCCACGTCCGCTTCTGGGTTCCATTTAATTGTGTTGGGAGATCTTGCCTTAGTAAGATCCGTTAGCAGGGCGGCAATGGTGGCGAGATTCGGTATGAATCGGCTGTAATACCCCACCAGTCTCAAAAAGGCTTGGATTTGTTTTTTCCTTAGGGGTTTTGTCCATGTGTGAATGGCCTCAACTTTATTCAACTGGGGTCTGACTAATCCTCGTCCTACTATGTATGTCAGGTATTTTGCCTCTATGCTTCCCAAGATACACCTGACTGGGTTGATTGGCAGACCGGATTTTCGTATGGTTCCAAGACTCTTTCAAGTTTGTCCACATGGGTATCCCAATCAGGGGGATATATGACAATATCATCTAGCGTTGGTGAGGTTGCAGGAGTTTGTCCATGAGACGCTGGAAGGTCGCCAGGGCACCATGTATCCCAAATGGAATAACATTGTAATGGAATAGGCCCTCGGAGTACAAAAAGACACCTTCTCCTTTGCAGATTTAGCCAATACCCATTTGTGATGTCTAACATGGATAGAAACCTGTCTTTCCCTAAGTTATCGACCAATTTGTTAATCCAAGGTAGGGGATATGCATCCCATTGGGATATTGTGTTTAGGTTACGGAAGTCACATCAGAATAGGGGAGTTCCATTTTTTGGGGAATGAGAACAATGGGACTGCACCAATTATTGGAGGATTCTTTGATAATCCAGACTTTTATCATTTTATTCACCTCCTCGCTTATTTCTGACCTTTTTGCTTATGGTATCCTATACGGCTTGATTCGTATTTTACATTCGTATTTTACTCAATGAACAGGAGAAACAGCAAACTACAGATGCTTTTTTGTGCCTTGTCAGTGAGGTGCAGCTGTACTCCCTAAGGCACAGTGATTCGTATTTTAACATTCAGCTCTGTAATGATATTGTGATAGATTTCTGCTGTTCGTTCGGGATATACTGAAAAAAATTCTCTATTACGGGAGATCATCTGTAACACTTTGTCTCCATATCTCAGGGATTGTTTCCTCCAAAATGGAAACCGACTTCTCTTTCTCCTCATGCCTTCAAAAAATGTCTGTGATATATCTGCTCCTGCTTCCGGCGATCGTGTTGTCTGACTTTGCAATTAACATCACCTATGGCTTCTAGGATTTCATAGGGTCCCTGACATCGGGCTAGTTTGCTCTCTGCCGTAGGTACCATTACCATAACTCGATCTCCAGGATCAAATCGCTGTACCTGAGCTCTGCGGTGGTAAAAGGTTTTCTGTTGAGACTGGGCCCGTTCCTTGTGCTCCTTAATGAGAGGTCTGACTTGGGCCATTCTTTCTATCAAACTCTGGATGTATTCAATGACATTTTGTCCAGATACACTTTGGTATTCCCAGGTTTCGTGTAGAGTGTCCAGGATTCCCTGTGGATGATGTCCATATAAGAGCTAGAATGGTAAGAACCGAGTGGAGGCCTGGGATACCTCTCGTATGGCAAATCATTTTGTTACGACTATAATTTTTAGTGTAAGCCAATAAACTACCAGTTTTACTATACCATAGAGCTATTTTTGCTATCCCCACCCTACTTTATAATTCTTGTTTTGAATGTTGTGAATGTTTATTTGTAAAAATATATATTACTCCTCTCTTCAAGTGGCCCGAAGTACACATTGTTGAT
This sequence comes from Discoglossus pictus, assembly GCA_027410445.1. Taxonomy (NCBI): domain Eukaryota; kingdom Metazoa; phylum Chordata; class Amphibia; order Anura; family Alytidae; genus Discoglossus; species Discoglossus pictus. Next base: position 28,478,994 of record CM050166.1, on the reverse strand, counting down.
TACACACAAAGATAATATTACAATATCAGATGTTGGCATTGGCTTTGTGAATATACACGCTATAAACATCTGCACATCTTAAGTTTGGTAGCCAAGTGGAGTTGGATGGGACCGAATAACTTTAGTTATGTATGTTTTGTACTCTTATTGATGTGTTCTTACTATTGCTTTAATTATAGAAGCCATTGCTCCATCCCATTCTTCATAGCCGATTGATAAACTATGACATATTCTTACATAAGGGTTATCATACCTAAAATATACACACGGTTTAGAGTGTTAACATGTTATATGTAGGTATGGCGAATAGTGGTTTATGTGTTGCTCAAGAACTTCATATCTGAGACTGTTCATTAATTTTAATTTTATTTAATTGATGTAGATTTTGTACTTGATCAAATGAGCTTAGATATTATTGCAGGTAGTGGAAGTGACAACCGCTCTGTGCAAAGCAGAAGTAGCGTAGGAGTGGTATTGTGTAGTTATAGTAATAATTTTGGCACACAGTACAAGACATGAAAAATGGTCAATTATTGTCAATGTTTTTATCTTGACAAAGTTACTCTGGGGTACGGAAAGGTTGATGCATTAATTAAGAACTAATTAAGTCTTCATCCAACTAATTATTCACGATAATCTCGGATGTATACGTGTAACCAAAAATTATCTGTTAAGTGTATTTGGACTGAGAACCAAAGACCAATAGGGAATCTCATGCATAGAAAATATTTCCTCATTTGGCAACCATTATAACCTTTTATTTAAGCCTGTTGCGCTGAGCAGGGCGCTCTATATATAGTTTCTAAACATTGTATTTTAATAATGTGCAAACACAAGTATTAATGCACAAACACAACTCACATTAAATTAATTTACTAATTGATATATCTTTTTAATTGGAGAAATAAAAGTTAAGTTTTATAGTGTTGGTCTTCCAAAGGGTGATAATAGTTGCCAACTAAGTAAATATTGTCTCAATATGAGATTCCCTATTGGTCTTTGGATCTCGGTTATAACTTGTCTTATATCTGAAATGTAATTTCCTCCATAAATACATAAGAGTGTTTCCAAATATACCAATTTTCAAATAGTGTGTGTTTCTTTTTCTTTTAAAAAATAATACATTAATTAAGAATGCACAATTGTATATTTATGAGACATATGAGTGCCTTCTTTTCCTTTTCCTACTATTACTTCTATCTGGGAATTGCACCTGAGCAATATAAATATTTATCTGGCATGCTGTACCAATTATAGACATGTATGTATATATATATATATATATATATATTTATTTATTTATATATGGTACATTTGTGTTCACATTTGAATGTCTAAAACAAGTTTAAAAACTTGTTTCCTGCTCAGAATTCTGAGAAATACAGTTATTACACTGCATTCTGTGAAGCTGAGAAGAGACATGCAAATGTCCCCACAAATGCTTCGCTCTTCATTCCATAACCATTTTAAACACGGCTTCCTTTAAGCTTATGCCTACTGCATTAAACAGCTTTTTTGCAAAGACAAGGTTGGATTAGACAAAAGCTGGGAACCCTACCCACGTAAAGCCGTTTCAAGGTTACTGCCTATCATCAACGTGGGGCGGGATTCCAACTTGTGTTGTGGACCTTATGAGGAGATCATTTAATATATGGTGGGCAAAAGAGCGATAGAAGCACCTACCGTTAAGTAGTACAGTACATAAATAGTATATTTGTGTTCACATTTTAATGTCTAAAACAAGTTAAAAAACTTGTTTCTTGCTCAGAATTCCAAGAATTTTATATATATATAAATATATGTGTGTATTTTAATTGTCTATTATTGTTGAATAACATGAATATTCTTAATCTCGGTTGTTTTAATACAATATCTTACTAAATGTAGTAAATATATAATATACTTACTACTACAGTTACTGCTATTTACATAAACAGTGGTTTACAAATATAGATAAATGCAAAAAAAACTGTGTCAAAATTGTCATTTGTTTCTTGAGTCAGTTAAACAAAAGACATTGTTTGTGTTCTTTATGTAAGTGACATTTGAAACATAGATCTTCTGCCCCAAGGACAAGTTTCTAATTAAAAAGGTAATATCGACTAAAGTGAAAAAATTCTATGAAAAAAAAGAAGCTGTAAAAGATAAAAGGTAAATTTTTTTGCTAAGTGTTAAAAGAAAAATCTAAATCTGACACAGGCTACAAGGTCATTTTTTTTATTAAAATAGCAATGTAACTTACTAATGAATTGGAGGAAAATTTGCTTTAATGTTCTATAGTCATTACCTAAAAATAGATTTAGAACGTTCTAGTACATAATATTAGCAGTATTTAAGAGGATTCAGGTTTAGCATAAAATATACAGAGATTTGCAAAAGGAAAAACAGACTTACTGAAATGGGAAGACCGAATTTATGCAGAACCAAATCTAAATTAGAGGTCGGAGCTAGTGGAAATTGCTGATGACTCCAGGAAAATAAAATACAGTGTTTGAGTAGCCAAATATATAGTGAGTATAATTGGTTGTAGGTATGGAAAGTCTTTATGCTTACTACACTACTACGTACTTAATGCATTAGTGGAATTAACTGGGTTTCCATACACGAACATCAAGATAAAAAATACAAGATACCAATCTGGTACTGTAAAGAGATGGCAGAGAAAGCATAAAACCTAACGGTGAACTGCAGGGGATTTAAAAACCCACTGCTGATCACCCCTACAAGCCTGAGAACCCACTGGGATTCCTTCCACCCACACCCGATCCATCTGATTGATTAAAATCAAATACTGACACTAAAAGAGCAGGGTGACATCGGATTCTGAAATATGATGAACACATACAGCCTTACTAAATTGCGATTCAGCCAATTGAATAGGGCTCTATATAATCACATAGCATATGTTTTTTTACAGAAGTTTTTAGTTAGGGAACATCTATCCAAAAGCAAGGTCTTCACCAACTAAAAACTTCTGTAAAAAAATATGCTGTGTGCCTATATAGAGCCCTTTAGAAATGGCTGATAGTTCAGCCAACCAGAATGGTCAAAAATACTATTTAAGCCACAAAAGCCATTTGCGGAGCAACAAGTATTATTTATGGAGAGCCATTTCGATACTCAGAAGGAGGAAACATTGGCTTCAATCAAGCGAGAAGAGGATATGATGGCTACAATCAACATGGATAGACTGATTGGTCCAGGGCAGAAGAGTGAGGACCAGGGCATCAATGATCATCTCTGGAGGAATATTAGAGTAGGTGAATATAATTAACAAATTAATAGATTTGTATATGTTTTAGGAGCCATGATAGAGGGTTAATTTTACATTCTGCAGATCTCTATGGCATATTTAATTAGTTATGGTACCCTTGCAGCATGTAGATGCCACGGCGGTCCTTAAAGGACCTCATGGCACGTGGTTAATGTATCAGGGCCATAGGGGTCTCAATAGATCCCCATGATTATAGTTATTAGTGGGGATCGGGTGTGAGCTGAGGACAGAATCGCCGGGAAAGAATCCGCTGGAGTTTCCTTGTTTTCCCTGTGATTCTCTTTTTTACAGTATTGTCAATGGGAGAACCTTGGGAATCACTAGGCTCATAAGTGCCAGGGGTTTTAGGGGGTATCCATGGGATCCCCAAAGTTTTTCGGATGTTTAGTGCACATTTTATTATCCGCACATGAGTTGGACATAAGGAATCTTACGCTTGATTTATCTTCAGAGATAGGTTACCTTAATTTGTTAAAACTGATCATTTTGCCTATTCAGTGCTGCTTTCGCTGAGAGCTGATGAAAAGGCTTGTAGTGATCTTGACATTCCTAAGTTATGGAGCAACTTGCACCGTAAATCCTCAGCAAAAATATTTAGATTGAGTCCAAAATCTATAAGTAAAGACTTTATAACTAAACTAAATATTTACCGCACAGCGGATAGAAGAGAGAGTGCACATGTTCAAAGTCTTTAACACGTAGCACTTAGCCGATGATCACCGAAGGCACTCATCACCCGCGAGGCTCGCGTAGCGAGGTGAGCCGTTAAAGCACTATAATGCACTACAACTATCAGCACAAACACGCAGAGGCAATGAAACACGAGGGACTTAGCCACAAAACATTTTCTAAACTCGGGATTGCCTTGGCGTGCAAGCGGTTGACCAATGCGGGACTTAGAAACAAAAATACGAGACGCAGGACTTAGAAAAAAAAAGATACGAGACGCAAAAAATTACGAGGTTAACTTACGAACGACAAAAACGAAAAAACAAGAAAAACACACTAAATACACCCAAAAAAATTACAAAAACATAACAAACAGCACGGGGCAACAGCCAGGACATCTGGGAGTGAGGTGGAACGAGAATGTAACTCGATTTAGACGATTTTCGCCATTTAAAAATCGCCTAAGCAAGGAAAAAAATGGCCGGCGAAAAAAATAAAAACGAGGTGCACGTCTCCAGACCGTGCAAAACACTGCCAAACGCTTAGCACTTTACACATCACACTACGACCTACAAAATACACTATTACAAAAGCCAGAAAATGCTCACGAGACACGTAACACATTAATAACATTATGACGCTTTACACAATAAACCAACGGCTTTACCTCGCGCACGCAGCCTATTTAGAATGCACACTTCCAACACTCACAATGTATATTTTATGCAGACGCAAAATACAAACAGATTGTTAGCTCTTCAGCCTATTGCTCGCTGCATATATTAATTATAAATACTTAAAGTATATTAATTTATTGAATGAATAATTCATTATTACTTAACTGCATATACATAAAAGAATATATCTCTCTTGAAGGTGCTCAGAGGACCTAAAGTACATGACAGGAGAGGCTCGCAATGAGCACCAAAGGCTCTCATTGCGAGGCTTGCGATGAGCATCGAAGGTGCTCAGCGCAAGCCTCGCAATGAGCGCTGAAGATACTCACAGTACAAAACGGTTTACATTGTGTGTCAAACAGCATTCCCATGCCTTAAAATTGTATTGCCCTGTCATTTTTGACGGGCAAGTCGCTAGTATTTAATAAACTTCAAAAAGTAAAGATCTTCCAGCAGAGAAAAGCAATAACGCGAGGTAATGATATAAAGTTGGAAGGTGCAAAGCTTTAGGGAAATGCCACAACATGCTATTTTATAGAAAGACTAGATGATAAGAACATCCTTCCGGTGGAAGTGATAGGGTAAAGCATAGTATAACACAAGTTTAAGCATAACTGAAATAAGCATAAGACTTTCCTAAGGCTTAAAAAAGACAGACTTTTAGGTAGATAAAATAGGCAGAGTAGATGGGTCTTTTTCTCTTATATGCTGTCAATTCTGTGTTACTATCGTTTAAAATATGTTTTTCATTAACTGATAAAGATACATTTCAAAAATAAATACAGTGTGAAAGAATATGAAGATGCTTTTCTTAAAATCCAGTGCTTGATCTTGATAATTTATTATAGCAATCATCTTTTTAGATAATTGTCTTTTTGAGTTATGAGTCTAGTTGATTATCACAGTAAACAATCATTTAATATAATAATTATAGAAATGAATATCAAGATTAAAGGGGAACCATTTAAGCACATAAAAAGAAGTTAAATCATTTGATGATAAGGCTTTGAAAAATTTGTAACGAAGTTAAAAACCAAATAAGTTTGCAATAGAAAAAGCTGACTGCAAAGAAATTAGCAATAATTGTTTTACAGAGACTTAAGAGAACAGAATAAAATGAGAAAAAATATAGAAAAAAATTGTTATCGACTACAAAGTTTAAAAATCAGATAATCACACTAAATTTTAATGAGACGTCTGTCTTTTCAAAGATGTTGATTTTTGTTCTTATGACCCCCAATTATATATTTGAAGGGAACAAATATATCCAATATAAGAAAAACGGTTCGCATGAATTAAAACAAAGACCCTGAAATAAAAAAATGGTACATTTTTAGATAAATTATATCTACCCCACATTAATATATTAATTTCATAAAAATTACAAGCATACTATGATATTTTACTACAAGGCCCTATGACGCCATCTGGTCTTTTGCGGTTTTACCTAACATTAAATTCTTAATTGCTTGACGTGAGACAGCAAAGGTCCGAAATTATTGCAGAAATGAAATGTACACATACAGTATCTCACAAAAGTGAGTAAACCCCTCACATTTTTGTAAAGATTTTATTATATCTTTTCATATGACAACACTGAAGAAATGACGCTCTGCTACAATGTAAAGCAGTAAGTGTACAGCCTGTATAACAGTGTAGATTTGCTGTCCCCTCAAAATAACTCAACACACAGCCATTAATGTCTAAACTGTTGGCAACGAAAGTGAGTAAATTCCCCTAAGTGGAAATTTCCAAATTGTGTCCGAAGTGTTAATATTTTGTGTGGCCACCATTATTTTCCAGCACTGCCTTCACCCATGGGCATGGAGCTCACCAGAGCTTCACGGGTTGCCACTGGAGTCCTCTTCCACTCCTCCATGATCACTGAGCTGATGGTTGTTAGAGACCTTGCACTCCCCCACCTTCCATTTGAGGATGCCCCACAGATGCTCAATAGGGTTTAGGTCTGGAGACATTCTTGGCCAGTCCATCACCTTTACTTTCTGCTTCTTTAGCAAAGCAGTGGGGTCGTCTTGGAGGTGTGTTTGGCTCAGGGAATCATGCTCTGCTTCAGTATGTCACAGTACATGTTGGCATTCAGGGTTCCCTCAATGAACTGTAGCTCCCCAGTTCCGGCAACACTCATGAAGGCCCAGACCATGACATTCCCACTACTCAAAGTATACATATATACTGAGGAAAGGTAGTTGAAATAATCCCTAAATGAGAGATAAAAGGGTAAGGCATAAAGAGCACAAAAACACTGATATGAGATGGAACCCTCAGGTTGAACATAAACAGCGATGCAGAGAGAGTAGAGGCAGCATCTGACATCAGCAGGTAAATGCATATAGGGGGAAACAACGCAACATATTATAGAAAACATACATACACATACAGACATATGTGTATATGTGTTTGGTCTGGGCCTGCATGAGTGCTGCCAGCACTGGGGAGCTACAGTGAGGGAACCATGAATGCCAACAGAATAATGATCCCAAACACACTTCCAAGACAACCACTGCCTTGCTAAAGAAAGCAAAGGTAAAGGTGATGGACTGACCAAGCATGTCACCAGACCTAAACCCTATTGAGCATCTGTGGGGTATCCTCAAACGGAAGGTGGGGGAGGTCAAGGTCTCTAACATCCACCAGCTCCGTGATGTCATTATGGAGGAGTGGAAGAGGACTCCAGTGGCAACCTGTGAATCTCTGGTTAACTCCATACCCATGAGGGTTAAGGAAAATAATGGTGGTCACACAAAATATTGACACATTGGGCCCAATTTGGACATTTCCACTTAGGGATGTACTTACTTTTGTTGCCAACGGTTTAGACATTAATTGCTGAGTGTTGATTTATTTTGAGGGGACAGCAAATTTACACTGTTTTACAGGCTGTAAACTTACTACTTTACATTGTAGCAGAGTGTCATTTCTTCAGTGTTGTCACATGAAAAGATATAATAAAATATTTACAAAAATGTGAGGGGTGAGATACTCTATAGTGCCACTTTACTATTATTTATAAATAGCTGTTTTGAACATCATATGGACCTCTGCATTTTTACATTTTAGAATTCTATTTATACTTTGATTCAATATCATAATGGACACGGTGTACTACTGCTGGAAAACCTGAAACTCTTTAGTTCCTAAATTCATAATGGTTTCTTGACTACATATTTTAATTCTCCAGCTATAAACTCATGAATTTATAATGGATTGCAGCCTTATGGGTAAGTTGACAATAGCAAAAAATAATTAATCTTCCAATTAGCAAAAATTATATTTATAGCTAAGTGTTTCCGTCATGTCTTTACAGCATTATTATTAGTCCATATCATTGTTGACAACTTCACAGCATTTTGAAGTAACCTTGGATTCAGCAAGAAAAGACCTATTCTTCTACCTTCCTGTCGATCAAAGTTTATTGCTTTCCAAACATCTATGAATGGCAGCATACCAAGTACCTCATTTATTTCTTTATGAATTCCTGTCTATCTGAACATGTGATCATCAACTAATCAAGGAATAGGATTACTATCTGGATCTAGTAATGCAAATATTGACCCACAATATACATATATAAAAATATGTTTATATAGTACTGTATATTTGTTTGCAAGTGTTACCTGTTTTTCTGTTTTTGTTTTGACCATTAATTATTAATTATAATTCTAACATTGATTTATTAAGGTGCTACTAACTTTTTTAACTTTTGCAATTCTGCCATGTCTTTAACTATAACATTTGCACTTTACTAATAATATATTATATGATAATTCATATTTGATGATAATTTGGTGTTAATCACCAGGAATTGATACATATTTTGTATTTAAATTGATGCACATTACAAAAAAGTGTGAATTCTTTCACCAATAGAAATACAACATCAAGTATGAGATGTAAGGCATGAGTATAATGTCATATATTACAATTAGAATATATAAATGCAATATAAAAAAAGTGAAATTATAATACTAACAGAAGAAATAAAATAAAGGTGCAGAGTAAAAAGAAGAAAAGAAAAATAAATCACCTTTAGGAGGCCCAGTCCAAAACAGAAGAGGGATTCATATTATAAACTTCCAAATTAAAATTACAGAACTAAATTGAGGTAATATTTTCTATATTTTACATATTTATGAGGTTAACTTAATATTACAACCATATAACAGGAAATAAGATTAAATTGGATACATGAGACATATTCAAACATTTATGAGGCCAGCACAAAATGAGCACAGTTTATATAAAAATGGCAAGTAAAATGTTATATACAGTGCATTATTTCAACTGCCAGCTATATATAGATATGTGCATAAATATAGTTGTAGTGAAGAGTGAAGGTATCTTTTCTTTTCAATGAAATATTGCTTCAATATGACCTACATGCATATCGTAAAACAAAAGATATCTCTCTGCTCAGTTGAGAGAACAGACTAAGAATAACAATATTTTAAGGAGTATTTTTAGAACAATGCATTAAGTGTGAGGAATGATGGCGGAATGATTTATGACTGTTCTGCATAAGCCAAACATTTTAAATAAGCTTGTTAATGTGATTATAATATTGTGTATAATATTGTACTATTAGGAACTCATATATCCAGTGTTATTTGTTGAAAGTGAAACAATGGTAGATGCAACATATTTGAGAAATCTTGGGTTACCAAATTCAGTAGCTGAAAGGATGGGTTCATATTTAATATCCATTTTTAGCAGTTTTCAGTAAAATTCAATAGGGTATCAATTTATAAACAGTTTTTATTAGGTATGTAGAAATACAAATTAATCGCTCTAGATCATATTATTTAGTGATAACGGAGGCAAACCCATTTAATACATACATTTATCATTGCTACCATGTCATGGCGAAGACTTGTGTACCTCACTGAGAGCTGTAACATTTAGGGTGATACAAAATGGGCAGGTCTTAGTGTTCAAGAAAAACACTTTCACTGACTCGCCCTCACCCTCAAAAGAATAATATAGGATACAAAAACTCTGTATTTTCAGTTTAATACAAGCTTGGAGGTGAACGGACAGAGTAACAGCAAGTATGTAGTCCATCTGTAGAACCCTTCCACATACAACGTTTTTATACAGTTTTTACAAGGTATTACAAGCAATATTGGCTAATCGCTAAATTCCTTCTTGTGAGACTTCCCAGGGTATTATTACATGGTTTTACCTACGATGGGCCTCATTCAAGTCAGGCCGTAAAATGACCGCAAGTCTGCGATTCCTTTCGATTGGGTTAGCGCTACATCTACGCTGCTATTCAATTGGGCAGTGCCGTACGGAGGTCCCCATTACGTCCGATTGCAAACCATGCTATCAGCAGTAAGCATTTGCTGAGAGCCCGTAACTCATGTTTCAAGGCCGCAAATTCGGATAACTGTAAATGCAAATATAAATTCAAGACAGCACCGTAAAGTATAGGGAACACAATGGGGGACATGAGGATTAATAGGAAAACATTCCCAAGCTTGCACATTGCCAAAATCAGTAATTTCCTTTCAGGTTTAATTTCCGGCGAAAGTCCTACTGGCTTGGAGGGTGAATGACCTCCAAGCCCGTAGGACTTTACATGATGGTTGTGACACAAAAATGAACATGAAATAAAGTATTTGTTTTGGCCGATTTGGCTATTAATTCTAAGACCAAACATCACTATCACTTCTAATAAAAGTACAGGATGGCTTTTTTATTTGCTTAATTAGTGCTACAATTTGTAAGTAAGCCCTTTGCGATACCTCCGCGGCCCAAGTAACCTGTGGTTCGATCTTTGCTATTAACGGACTTGACGGAGGCTAATCCAGCAGCCGTTGCGGGTCTGACGTTGCACTTCAAGCTCCAAGCCCGTAGGACTTACATGATAGAACACGAAAATTGAACATGAAATAAATTATTTTTATTTGCTGATTTGAGAGCATAGTAATGTTGTGCTATTAATTCTAAGACCTAAAATCACTTTCACTTCTAATAAAAGTACAGGATGGCTTTTTATGTGCTTAATTAGTGCTACGTTTTATAAGTAAGAGCGTTGCAAGACCTCTTTGGAGTAATTAAGCTGCGGCTAGTTTTTAGCGATTTACGGGCTTGACAGAAGGGTGATTGTAGAAATTGATTAGCGAATTGGGATTTCTTGCGCCCGCAACTCTTGCGGCCCGCGCAAGATCAAAGGCTTTGACGGACATAGACTGCGATTGAGCAAATTGCAAGGGGTCGCAGCTTGAGGCTCGTAACTATTTATTGTTTAGAAATGCAAAATATACTATATATGCAGCTTAATGCCAGACCTCCGTAAGATTTACTGTAGCTTTGTTTACTGTAACATATCAGGGCAGAGGAGGAGAAAACAATCCACACCTACACCTATCTACATTATGGACAACTTATTTTCCTTCAAAATACTTTTATGTAATGTTTAAAATATGTTCTTTTATGTAAGATAGAACACTTTTGCTCTACAGTGGCTCTTTTATTTATTCCAGATATACCTTTTTATGACATTAGCTATTCATACCGTATATACTCGAGTATAAGCCAAGTTTTTCAGCCCTTTTTTTAAGGCTAAAAAGGGCCCCCTCGGCTTATACTCTCTAACCTCCCCCCCTGTGTCTCTCTAACCCCCCAGTGTCTTTCTAACCCCCCAGTGTCTCTCTAAACCCCCGTATCTCTCTAACCCCCCCCGTGTCTCTCTACCCCCCTGTGTCTCTTTCCCTCCCCCCTCCTCATCCTCAACTCCCCTCCTCCTCATCAACCCCCTCCTCAACCCCCTCCTCACTTTCTCCCCTCTAAATACCTCCCCCTCACTTACCTGCTTCTTCTCCGGCCTCTGCTCCGTCTTGACCCCAGCACGCATGTGACGTCACATGCACGCTGCGTCATTAGCATATACAGGCACCTGGAGCATAGGCCGGAGAAGAAGCAGGTAAGTGAGGGGGAGGTATTTAGAGGGGAGAAAGTGAGGAGGGGGTGGAGGAGGGGGTTGATGAGGGGGAGGGAGGTTGAGGAGGGTGGTTGAGGATGGGGGGGTTGAGGATGAGGATGGGGGGTTGAGGATGGGGGTTGAGGATGGGGGTTGAGGAGGGGGTTGATGAGGAGGAGGGAGGTTGAGGTTAAGGAGGGGCATTGAGGTCGAGTGGGGTGAGGAGGGGTTTGACGAGGAGGAGGGACGTTGAGGTTGAGGAGGGGGGTTGATGTTGAGGGGTGGTGAGGAGGGGAATGAGGATGGGGGTTTGTGGATGAGGATGGGGGGTTGAGGAGGGGGGTTGAGGATGGGGGTTGAGGAGGGGGTTGATGTTGAGGAGGGGGGTTGAGGTTGAGGGGGGGTGAGGAGGGGGATGAGGATGGGGGGTTGAGGAGGGGGGTTGAGCATGGGGGTTGAGGAGGGGGTTGATGTTGAGGAGGGGGGTTGAGGTTGAGCGGGTGAGGAGGGGTTTGAGGATGAGGATGGGGGTTGAGGAGGGGGGTTGAGGATGGGGGTTGAGGATGGGGGTTTGAGGATGGGGGTTGAGGAGGGGGGTTGAGGTTGAGGGGGGGTGAGGAGGGGGTTGAGGATGGGGGTATGAGGATGGGGGTTGAGGAGGGGTGTTGAGGATTTGGGTTGAAGATGGGGGTTGAGGATGGGGGGTTGAGGAGGGGGTTGATGTTGAGGAGGGGGTTGAGGTTGAGGGGGGGTGAGGAGGGGGTTGAGGATGGGGGTTGAGGGGGGAAGATGAGGATAGGGGGTTGAGGAGTGAGGTTAAGGGGGGTTGAGGAGGGAGGATGAAGTGGGGGTTGAGGATGAGGAGGGAGGTTGAGGTTGAGGATGAGGAGGGAGGTTGAGGATGAGGAGGAAGGTTGAGGAGGGGGTTGATTATGAGGAGGGAGGTTGAGTATGAGGAGGGAGGTTGAGGATGAGGAGGGAGGTTGAGGATGAGGAGGGAGGTTGAGGATGAGGAAGGAGGTTGAGGTTATGGAGGGGGGTTGAGGTTGAGGATGGGGGGTTGAGGATGAGGGAGTTGAGGATGAGGAGGGAGGTTGAGGATGAGGAGTGGGGTTGAGGAGGGAGGTGGAGAATGAGGAGGGGGGATGAGGAGGGTGATAAGGGAGGGACTAAGAGACACAGGGAAGGGAGAGGATAGAAGAGACACAGGAGAGAGAGAGGGGGGACACAGGGGGCAGCACATTTCCCACCCTCGTCTTATACTCGAGTCACTCATTTTACCCAGTATTTTGTGGTAAAATGGGTGCCTCGGCTTATACTCGGGCCGGCTTATACTCGAGTATATACGGTAATTAAACTAAAAAATATGCTAATAATCACAAATGATGGTAAATTAAGTTGCATATTATATGAATATAAAGGTAGAAGGTAGCTGCATCTCTTTGTTTACGGTGGCAACATCTCTCAACATGTTTCACCCAATATAAGGCTTCTTCAGGTTTTCTTTTGTAGAAGTTTTTCTACCATAGGCTGATTATCATTCACTGTTTAGATTAGGATGAGAAGTTAAAATGATTTAAATTAGATTCCTTTAGGTCACCTAAAATGATTCTTTCTTTACAGTAAAAAAAAATTCACTATTTAGCAAAATATGAAAAATATGCAAATCGATCAGTTTATCTATATTTTCCTCTTTTGATATATTAGGACACAAAATATGTTATATATATATATATATATATTGTGATCAGGATAGCCGCGTATAGCTGTGGTTTCTTGAAATGAGGGCTGATACGGCTTGGAAGTGCAGCAAATTGGTTTATTTACAGAAAAGAAAATAACGGCTGTAGCAGTAGCTCTGCTTAAATTAATGGAAAACAAACAATTATGTCTCCGTGAGGTGGGAGAATGCCACCTTGTGGCCAGGTATATACAGTCCTTTAAACTTGGGAGTAGTGCCACCTTGTGGTCAGGAAGTAAACAGTCTATTTACTGGGGTAGTGCCACCTTGTGGCCAGGAAATAAACAGTCTCTTTACAGGTGAGGGTCCCAGCGAGATTAGGTCGCCCTCTTCAGCAACCTCTGGGACCCCGCTCCACTCTGGGTCACAGCTCCGCTCTGTGGGACACAGCTCTCCTCTCTAGCTCCTCGCTCTGTGGGACACAGCTCTCCTCTCGGGGACAGAGCGCTCCTCTCTGGGACACAGCGCTCCTCTCTGGGACACAGCGCTCCTCTCTCGGACACAGCGCTCTACTCTCGGACACAGCGCTCCTCTCTCGGACACAGCGCTCCTCTCTCGGACACAGCGCTCTACTCTCGGACACAGTGCTCCTCTCTCGGACACAGCGCTCCTCTCTCGGACACAGCGCTCCACTCTCGGACTCAGCGCTCCGCTCTCGGACTCAGCGCTCCTCTCTCGGACACAGCGCTCCTCTCTGGGACACAGCGCTCCTCTCTGGGACACAGCGCTCCTCTCTGGGACACAGCTATCTTCTCTGGGACACGGTTGCGGGTGAAGCATAGGGCCCGCCCGTCTCTCCCGTATGTTTCACCCCAGGGACCCTTGCATACACAAACTCACTTGTATTCACTTCTCTTTATCTTCACTTCTTCCCTGGGGCATAATACTTCAGCAACCACCGTGCCTAGGCCTTTAAGGCAAAACTCTGCCTGGGAATCCTCACTTATTCCCTTCACTTACTTGGCTTCCTTGTGACTTCTCCTCCTGAGTCTGAAGTCAATCTTCCAGCTTATACAACTTGCTGTAGTCCCCGTTCTCCCAGTAACAGTCACTTGGTGATCCTTGACAGGGTAGTTCACAACTTCACTGTATTTCCATACCAGATCACCTTCCACTCTGTGCTTGTTCCTCTCAGCAGCACAGCTGCCTAGGGCCTAGTCAGCCCCTCCTCCACCTTTCCATGTCTGCTTTCCAGTCTTTTATAGGGGAGTTGCTCCAATTAGGAGTTCTTCAGAAGTGTTAACTCCTTCACTTCTGACAAGAACTCACACTCCACTTGCTTGTCATCACTTCCAAGGAGCAAACGATAACACACACCCCCCCCCCTCAGCTCAACAACATGGTGTTGGGCGACATGCCGAGAGGCCGGACATCCGGTAGGGTCGCTAACCACTCAAGAACTCCTCGTTCTGGGCCGTCCGCATCGAGGTAGCAGGCTGCGAACGTGGCCGCCTGTAAATCCATCTTCTCATTTCCTTACTGGTCCGTTGGCCTCCTTCATGTGAGTCGCCTTTATCAGGAAGGAGTGAATCTCTCAACTTTGTAGCGCTGTCCTCGAACAGCCTTGCGCTGGACTCTGTAGTCACATGTGTGGGTACAGATATAACAATATCCGTTGCACTCTCTTCGAGCCCGTACTCATTTCCAATCTCTTCATTAACTTCAACTCCCAGGAGATCTACTACAGTCTCAATTTTTCCCTTGTTATCCTCAACTTCACGGCCACCTTCCTTGTCCAACTTAAACAAAGCCTGGCGCTTCTGCCGCTCTTCAGTATGATGCCGTTTCATTGCTTCCTGCAGCTTTGCTTTAAGAATTGGGAGCTTTTCAACTGGCTTTCTCTGAATTATCTCATCAGTTGTTTCAGCAGACACAATGACAGATACCACATCTGCCTTTAGCTCCTCCTTTCCATCGGCCGTTGTCCCTTTGCGGACGATATTTAGGTTAACTTTCCTCTCAAACACCGGCTTGGCTTTATGCAGGGAGTGCTTCAGAAAACGCTCTTTCCAAACTTCTAGTTCTTTATTTTGCTTATGTTCATCCAACTTAACAAATGAGCCATCATCGGGGCACCAACAGGGCTTTTCCAGCTTGGAAAGCTTTGCTTTATGTTGTTTTGGTACCGGATATTTAGAGGTCTCCTCAACAGTCTGAGAATCCAGTAGGGGCACTGGGATTTCCTGCTGGATTTCACAAGTAGGATCTACATCTTCACTTACAGGCCTCGAAATGGACTCTGGCTTATCCCCCTTGTTGGTCCGAATCCACTGTGTGCCAAGCCCTGGGTGGCTCATCAGAACTCTTGGCAGGCTCACTTCCTCCAACTTTAGTTCCTTCTAATACCTCGCCCGTACAAGCCTGTGATGCTTGGGTGGAATTATTTGCATTCCCTTTAGATTTTTCTGCTGGAGCAGAGTCTCTTGTTTTGACTTCTTTTTTATCACTCATGACCAACTTGCGTTCCAAACTGCATGGCTGATACTTTGTTGATTTAATAAGCTGCAAGTCATACCCTTCGCAAGGTGGCCTTGGCCGACGCTTGAAGAAATCATGAATGCTTTCTGCAGGAAGTTCCTTTGCTGCCTCCTCCATCAGATATGTAAATTCTTCTTCTTTACCATCAGCAGGGATGATTTCAGGGAGTTTTTCGTCAAGTGGTGGCACATTTTCCGTTGTGCCAATAATTTCAAAGCCCACAGTATTCGTTTCCATAATGTCTACTACATGATGTACAGTTTCTGCTTCTACAGACAGCTTTGTACTTTCTGCCACTGCTTGAAGGATGTGATCAACAGGCTTGTGTTGTTCTTCCACCCTCTTTTCCTTGTCGCTTTCCTCTGGCACAGGTGTAGCTTGTCCAGCTTCCTTAAGTGGTGTGTGCTCCAGTTTTGATACAGGAACAGTCTTTTCTAAGGTGTTCACATCGGACACTGGCCTGGCAACACTTTCTAGCTGGTCTCCATTAGACGCCTCTTTGTTACTTTCCCCACTGTCTAAGGTCAACAGTGGTATTCGTCGGGGCTTCTGTCGAAATTGAGAGATGTTCTCCTCTTTATCACTGTGTGGCCGCTCCCACACCACTGATTCGTTCAGCTTAGGCTTTGGGGGACATATCCTCCGCTCCCAAATAGGCATCATTTTCTCATTCCTGTAGGACACTGGGTAGTCCTCGAATGTCGGCTTCCTCCGCCATTCAGGGATATACTTGGGCCTCATTTTACCGTGGGCTTGTCTTTGGAGCCTTACAAAATGCTGTTTCTCCTCTTTTAAGGCTATTCTATCTGCACCAGCAGGCTTTTTGGGGCTCTCAGCGACCTCTTTGGGGCTCTCAGCGACCTCTTTGGGGCTCTCAGCGACCTCTTTGGGGCTCTCACCGACCTCTTTGGGGCTCTCAGCAATCTCTTTGGCTGGATCGGCCGATTCTGCGGGCTCTCTCTCCGACTCTGCGGGCACTCTCTCCGACTCTGCGGGCACTCTCTCCGACTCTGCGGGCACTCTCTCCGACTCTGCGGGCACTCTCTCCGACTCTGCGGGCACTCTCTCCGACTCTGCGGGCTCTGGGGAGCCTTCTGCGGCGCCCTCTGCGGACTCTGGGGTGCCTTCTGCGGCCTCACTCGCGGCTCCTGCCGTCTCACTCATGGCACTGCAACTGGTGGCTTTTTCCACTCTCGGTTTCTCCTTGTTTACTACTAGGTGAGGTTTGGTTGGCCTTCCCTTAACAGGGAAACTGTATCTTATACTTGGCCCGACAAGTATGTCTCTTGGGTAGCGATACGCTTGTCTGGCAAAAAAATTCCAGGGGTGCGCTCTCTGTACTTTCTTTACTCCTATACGATCAAGGATCTCCTCTTTCAGGGTGCAATAATTGGTTGCCATTTCTTCAGGCAAAAACCCATACGCTTCCTGTGCTTCTCCACACAGATAGGGACCCAGGACTGTGGCCCAATGCTGTTTAGGCCAACCTTCCCTGGTAGCAATCTTCTCAAAATTCAGGAGGTAGGTTTCTACATCATCTTGAGCTGTCATTTTCTTTAGAAAGCAATTAGGGTTCATAACCCTGCTTGATTTTGAACCCACAATGTTCTCTGTAGAATTCAATCGCTGCAGCTGCACTTTCTGTGCTTCTAAAGACTCTCTCATTTGGACCCTGTCGACTTCCATTTGTCTCTGCCATTTCTCTGTGGCCTCTCTAAATCTTGCAGTAACCTCTCCAAAACCTTTATCTTCCTCTTTTGCGGCCTGGATGCTATGCTCTGCAATCCTTTCTCTCTTTTCTGACTGGCTCTGACCAAGCTTAGCAGCCAGCACTCTGTTCAACTCGGCTTGCTGTTTGTTCATCACGCGCTGGGCTTCTATAAAAGCTTTAAAGGCCTCCTCCATTTTTATGCTGTACGGTGGGCTGTCTTCTTCAACACAGACATTTTTCAATCCCACAAATGACACCAGTGTGATCAGGATGGCCGTGTATAGCGGTGGTTTCTTGAAATGAGGGCTGATACGGCTTGGAAGTGCAGCAAATTGGTTTATTTACAGAAAAGAAAATAACGGCTGTAGCAGTAGCTCTGCTTAAATTAATGGAAAACAAACAATTATGTCTCCGTGAGGTGGGAGAATGCCACCTTGTGGCCAGGTATATACAGTCCTTTAAACTTGGGAGTAGTGCCACCTTGTGGTCAGGAAGTAAACAGTCTCTTTACTGGGGTAGTGCCACCTTGTGGCCAGGAAATAAACAGTCTCTTTACAGGTGAGATTAGGTCGCCCTCTTCAGCAACCTCTGGGACCCCGCTCCACTCTGGGTCACAGCTCCGCTCTGTGGGACACAGCGCTCCTCTCTAGCTCCTCGCTCTGTGGGACACAGCTCTCCTCTCGGGGACACAGCGCTCCTCTCTCGGACACAGCGCTCCTCTCTCGGACACAGCGCTCCTCTCTCGGACACAGCGCTCCACTCTCGGACACAGCGCTCCTCTCTCGGACACAGCGCTCCTCTCTCGGACACAGGGCTCCGCTCTCGGACTCAGCGCTCCGCTCTCGGACTCAGCGCTCCTCTCTCGGACACAGCGCTCCTCTCTGGGACACAGCGCTCCTCTCTGGGACACAGCGCTCCTCTCTGGGACACAGCGCTCCTCTCTGGGACACAGCTATCTTCTCTGGGACACGGTTGCTGGTGAAGCATAGGGCCCGCCCGTCTCTCCCGTATGCTTCACCCCAGGGACCCTTGCATACACAAACTCACTTGTATTCACTTCTCTTTATCTTCACTTCTTCCCTGGGGCATAATACTTCAGCAACCACCGTGCCTAGGCCTTTAAGGCAAAACTCTGCCTGGGAATCCTCACTTATTCCCTTCACTTACTTGGCTTCCTTGTGACTTCTCCTCCTGAGTCTGAAGTCAATCTTCCAGCTTATACAACTTGCTGTAGTCCCCGTTCTCCCAGTAACAGTCACTTGGTGATCCTTGACAGGGTAGTTCACAACTTCACTGTATTTCCATACCAGATCACCTTCCACTCTGTGCTTGTTCCTCTCAGCAGCACAGCTGCCTAGGGCCTGGTTAGCCCCTCCTCCACCTTTCCATGTCTGCTTTCCAGTCTTTTAAAGGGGAGTTGCTCCAATTAGGAGTTCTTCAGAAGTGTTAACTCCTTCACTTCTGACAAGAACTCACACTCCACTTGCTTGTCATCACTTCCAAGGAGCAAACGATCACAATATATATATATATATATATATATATATATATATTTATAGTGGTATATGGTACATAACGAGTACATTTGTGTTCACATTTGAATGTCTAAAACAAGTTTAAAAACTTGTTTCCTGCTCAGAATTCTGAGAAATACAGTTATTACACTGCATTCTGGGAAGCTGAGCAGAGACATGCAAATGTGCCCACAAATGTACATATATTTTTATTATTATTATTATCTTTGAGCCCGATTCAATTGAGCAATCGTACGTTACTGGAGCCCGTGAGGCCTGTAAGTTAATTTGCTATTCAATTGGCGTCTTTTTACAGGATCCAAACAGTTTACGGGTTATGGCCTTGAAAACCTTGTGGTTGTTAAGCCCAGAACGTACAGCCTCCCAAAGCCTTTGATCTTTCCCGTCTGCAGATTATCAAAAATCGCAAATCGATATTCAATTGGTACAATTCCCCAGACCGGCAATTGTTTTCACACCCATAAACGGCAGATGTAGGAGAAAAGGGGGGTTTAACACCTGTCGGCAGCACTGTAAATACAAATAAAACATCAATACTGCACTGTAAATTATGGGGGAAAGCGATGATAGACATTAGAATTAATTCCACAAGAGTCGGAAGCTCTCAAACAGGCAATATAAGAACAATATTTTTTATGTGTCATTTCGGGTTTATATCGATTTCAGGAATCAATGAGTTAATACATATAAGGCCACCCATATGGACTAGAACAGTATTGGTATTGGTATTTATTTTTATTATTTTGCATTTTGAGGGTTTGCGAGTCCGATCGCATATCGGACCCCTGAACCTATTTGATTTTTTTTTTTGCATGCAGAAAATATGCAATCAACCATAACTCTAGGTCAATATATAAGCAAATATATTCATGACTTCATACATAAAACATTTTTTACACATTTTATCTAAAATGCAACATTCAGATGCTGAGAGGGTTATGTTCTCTTTTTTTTTCCTCCCATTTCTTCCTTTTTTTTCCCTTTTTCTTTTCCTTTCCCTTTTATTATTATCAAGTGGGAGATTTAAATTGGTCCCAAAGTTCCCATTTGGTTTTCACCTTTGCTGAAACTTTCATGTCTGGATCTATAAAATCCTTTTCAATTTCCCTGTTTCTTGAGACTATCATCTCTATTTTATTCCATAATGGAGTTTTACCCTCCTTCCAGTTTTTTACCAGTAACTATTAATGGTATATGTATAGCTATGTCTAATTCTTTAATTTTAAATTTTTGAGAGTTCATGTGAAAAAAAAGAAAAAAACCTGGAGATTATGCTACTTCTCGTTCAATTATAGTGGAAATATGAGACATGCCATTTTCCCAAAATATTTTGATCTTATTGCATGACCACTACATGTGTAACTGTTTGCCTGAATCTAGACAACCTCTCCAGCAATTTTTAGATTAGAGGTTTAAGTCAAGTTTATATAAATTTGCCGGAACCAGATACCTCCTTTGTATTATCTTAAAATGTGTTTCTGTAAATGAGACACATTTAATGTTTTTTTTTTCAGTTTTTTTTTAGTAAATGTTTTATTTAAATCAAGCTCCCATTTTTAATATTGTCAGTAATTGCTCTTAATAACTTATAGAGGGTAGAAATCGTATTTACTTTACCATTTTTTAACATGTTTTCAAAAGATGTCAATTCTCTGGTATTCCCCATATTAAATTCTGATTTCAGGATTGCCTGTTTCAGAACGTTATATTTAAGCCACAAATCTTTAGATGCATTGTTTTCTTTCCTTCATTTTTCAAAGGTTTTAAGGGAACCCTCATAATATAGGTCAGCCAAAGTTAATAAATTGCCCTCCCATTTTACAATTGTTTATGGAAAAACTTTATGCTATAATACCTCCATCGGGATGATAGGAGAAGGAAAGAGTATAAGATTATATTTCCTATTGCACTGGTCCCATGCTCTCAAAATCTGAGGAACCAACGGCAACATCTTTATTAAAAAATGTCGTAGATTCTTAATCCAAATTAGATAATTTAGTTTATAATCCTGTGTCAAAAATGTCTCTATATGGAAAAAGGGTGAACTATGATCAGGACCATACATCCTCAATAAATGTATAAGATTTAATGTTGCATTATTATTATTAAATAAATTAGGGGAGGCTAAACCTCCTTTAGCAATTGTTCTAAACGTAATGTCTTTCTTGATACGATTTTTTTTCTTTTTATAGATAAATTGGTCTATCAATTTTTTAAGTTTATCGAGGATAGATTTTGAGATTTTTAAGGGAATATTTCTCATCAAATATGTGAAATTTGGTAAAATAGCCATTTTGATGGCCCCTATTCTTGCCATCAAGGATACATTTAGATTTTTCCATTGTAATAGTATCTTAGTTATATGTTTATGTAATTTATCAAAATTGTTAGACACTAATGATCTTATATTTGAAGTGAATTCTTTCCCCAGATGTGTTTAACCACCATAACCATTGTTATACCAGTTAAATGAATAAGTATCTTTAAGTTTAGAACTCAATTCATTATCAATATTAAACTTCAATATATCAATATATTAGTTTTGGTGGAATTAAGGGCCTCATTAAATTCCAGCCTCGTAAATAAGAGGCTTCTACTTAAGCCCTACGTACTGCAAAGTTTCTCTAACTTACAATGCTATTAAATTAGCCCTGCTGCGAGCAACGTATGAGCTACGCAGCAGGCCCGTACGTATCTACACTGCGTAAATGTACATGAGGAGTGACAGCCTGCGAGATGATATCGCAGGCTCCCACTCCTCATCAAGTGCTGCGGGGGTCCTAAAAGGGACCTCCGCGGCAGTCCCCCACATAAGCCCTGCCGTGGGGGGTACTCCAAACCCCCCCCAGGCACCTAAAATGAACCCCCCCTCAATGCGGGGGTCCCTGTCGGGACCCCCGAAGTGTCCTCACATGAACACCTTGCTGCAGGGGTCCATAGGAACCCCCGCAGCCCCCACACATTAACCCCTTGCAGCGGGGGTCCCCGATCGGCACCGATCAGGCCCCCGCTGCATTTAAAACTTTTAAATTCCCCGCCGCGGCTCCTTAAAGGGACCGCGGCACACTATTACCCAATCCCGGCCGCGGCACTTAAAATTAACCCCCCTCTATGCTGGGGGTCCCCATCGGGACCCCCGAAGTTTCCCCACATAAACCCATTGCAGGGGGGGTCCCCGATCTGCATAGATCAGGCCCTCCGCTGCATTTAAAACTTTTAAATTCCCCGCCGCGGCTCCTTAAAGGGACCGCGGCACACTATTACCCAATCCCGGCCGCGGCACTTAAAATTAACCCCCCTCTATGCTGGGGGTCCCCATCGGGACCCCCGAAGTGTCCCCATATAAACCCCCTGCTGCGGGGGGCCCCGATCGGCACCGATCGTGACCCTGCTGCAATTCAATTTTAAATTTCCCGCCTCGCGGGTCCTCAAAGGACCGTAAAGGTCCTGAAAGGACTCGCACTAAAAATATTAACCCCAGGCAACTATAATTACCCCATTAACTCATGGTGGTCAATACAGACCACCATAAGGCTCTAATTAACCCATTAACTCATGGTGGTCAATACAGACCACCATAAGGCTCTAATTAACCCATTAACTCATGGTGGTCAATACAGACCACCATAAGGCTCTCATTAACCCATTAACTCATGGTGGTCAATACAGACCACCATAAGGCTCTAATTAACCCATTAACTCATGGTGGTCAATACAGACCACCATAAGGCTCTAATTAACCCATTAACTCATGGTGGTCAATACAGACCACCATAAGGCTCTAATTAACCCCATCAGTCCCATAAGGGTATATTATTACCATTATGGGCCTGTTACAACCCAACATTAACCACATAAGTGCCATGATGGTCCTCAAGGACCATCATGACACTAACTACAAACACTACACTATAACCCCCAATAAACCATTTAATCTAAACTAACCCCCCTCTACACTAATCTATTAACACTTACACTACCTACCTACACTACCTACCCCCTAATAAACCTTCCCACCACTCTAATTACAAAAAATAAAAAACCTACAGCACAGAAAACAAAAAACAATTACAACCCCACCCCCCACTACAGAAAACAAAAAAATACATTACAACCCCACCCCCCACTACAGAAAATAAAAAAATTACACACCTGAAAAGGAAAGACAGATAAACACAATACAATACATACATATAATACATTACATACATTACATACAATACATGACATTACATATAATATATTACATATAATATATTACATATAATACATTACATACATTACATACAATACATGACATTACATATAATATATTAAATATAATATATTACATATAATATATTACATATAATACATTACATACATTACATACAATACATGACATTACATACATTACATATAATATATTAAATATAATATATTACATATAATATATTACATATAATATATTACATATAGTCCTAATCAAATACCCCCTATCTATCTAACATACAATCTATTTAATTTAAAATAAATCCTAACTATATCAAATACATCCCCCTATCTATCTAATATACAAAAAATCCTAACTACATACACAGACCATTATTCTAAAGTAAAATAAAATAATTACAGTCCTAACTACATACACAGACCCTAATTCTAAGCTAAAATCAATAAATTAAGACCACTTACCTTTAAGATGTTGCTTCAGATCACTAACCTATGGGTCAAACAAAAAATAAAAATTAGTACAAAACATTAACATCAAATAAATAAACATTCTATACATTCTAAATATTCAACTCACCTTTACAGCATGTCCAGTCACTGTTTAGCTCTTCCGGCGCGGCCCTGTTAAAAAAAAAAACACAATACATGAATACATTAATACAATATATAAACAATAAATAAAATACACAAATAAACATCTAAATATACATTGAACTTACCTCCCCGCGATGTCCCCGGCCTTCTCTCCTTCAGCCCCGGCTGGGCCGCGGAACCATCCGCGCTCTAAAAAAAAAAAAAAAAAAAACTAACGGAGGTCTGCACTGGCAGACCTCCCCGACGCTACTGAACCTCCCGGAGTCGTTTCCGGGAGGAAATTGGCATTGTCGGCTTGTGATTGGCTGAAAAGGCTGTCAGCCAATCAAAAGTCGTCAATGTAGGAGCCAATCAGGATGCGCAGATGTCTTCTACCAATCACTCCGTGGGGGTGTATCCCATAGTGATTGGCTGAAGGCATCTGAGCGTTGTGATTGGTTCCCAGAAAGATAGACAAGTGTTTAAGCCAATCAGGGTGGGATATTGGGGTGTATCCCATCCTGATTGGCTTACACATTGACGACTTTTGATTGGCTGAAATTGATAGACAGCTTTTTCAGCCAATCACAAGCCGCCAATGCCAATTTCCTCCCGGAAACGACTCCGGGAGGTTCAGTAGCGTCGGGGAGGTCTGCCAGTGCAGACCTCCGTTAGTTTTTTTTCTTTTTTTTTTTTAGAGCGCGAATGGTTCCGCGGCCCAGCCGGGGCTGAAGGAGAGAAGGCCGGGGACATCGCGGGTAGGTAAGTGAAATGTATATTTAGATGTTTATTTGTGTATTTTATTTATTGTTTATATATTGTATTCATGTATTCATGTATTGTGTTTTTTTTTTAACAGGGCCGCGCCGGAAGAGCTAAACAGTGACTGGACATGCTGTAAAGGTGAGTTGAATATTTAGAATGTATAGAATGTTTATTTATTTGATGTTAATGTTTTGTACTAATTTTTATTTTTTGTTTGACCCATAGGTTAGTGATCTGAAGCAACATCTTAAAGGTAAGTGGTCTTAATTTATTGATTTTAGCTTAGAATTAGGGTCTGTGTATGTAGTTAGGACTGTAATTATTTTATTTTACTTTAGAATAATGGTCTGTGTATGTAGTTAGGAATTTTTGTATATTAGATAGATAGGGGGATGTATTTGATATAGTTAGGATTTATTTTAAATTAAATAGATTGTATGTTAGATAGATAGGGGGTATTTGATTAGGACTATATGTAATATATTATATGTAATATATTATATGTAATATATTATATTTAATATATTATATGTAATGTATGTAATGTCATGTATTGTATGTAATGTATGTAATGTATTATATGTAATATATTATATGTAATATATTATATTTAATATATTATATGTAATGTATGTAATGTCATGTATTGTATGTAATGTATGTAATGTATTATATGTAATATATTATATGTAATATATTATATGTAATATATTATATGTAATGTCATGTATTGTATGTAATGTATGTAATGTATTATATGTATGTATTGTATTGTGTTTATCTGTCTTTCCTTTTCAGGTGTGTAATTTTTTTATTTTCTGTAGTGGGGGGTGGGGTTGTAATGTATTTTTTTGTTTTCTGTAGTGGGGGGTGGGGTTGTAATTGTTTTTTGTTTTCTGTACTGTAGGTTTTTTTGTTTTTTGTACTGTAGGTTTTTTGTTTTCTGTGCTGTAGGTTTTTTATTTTTTGTAATTAGAGTGGTGGGAAGGTTTATTAGGGGGTAGGTAGTGTAGGTAGGTAGTGTAAGTGTTAATAGATTAGTGTAGAGGGGGGTTAGTTTAGATTAAATGGTTTATTGGGGGTTATAGTGTAGTGTTTGTAGTTAGTGTCATAATGGTCCTTGAGGACCATCATGGCACTTATGTGGTTAATGTTGGGTTGTAACAGGCCCATAATGGTAATAATATACCCTTATGGGACTGATGGGGTTAATTAGAGCCTTATGGTGGTCTGGATTGACCACCATGAGTTAATGGGTTAAACAGAGCCTTATGGTGGTCTGGATTGACCACCATGAGTTAATGGGTTAAATAGAGCCTTATGGTGGTCTGGATTGACCACCATGAGTTAATGGGTTAATTTAGGCCTTATGGTGGTCTGTATAGACCACCATGAGTTAATGGGTTAATTAGAGCCTTATGGTGGTCTGGATTGACCACCATGAGTTAATGGGTTAAATAGAGCCTTATGGTGGTCTGGATTGACCACCATGAGTTAATGGGTTAAATAGAGCCTTATGGTGGTCTGGATTGACCACCATGAGTTAATGGGTTAATTTAGGCCTTATGGTGGTCTGTATAGACCACCATGAGTTAATGGGTTAATTAGAGCCTTATGGTGGTCTGGATTGACCACCATGAGTTAATGGGTTAAATAGAGCCTTATGGTGGTCTGGATTGACCATCATGAGTTAATGGGTTAATTTAGGCCGTATGGTGGTCTGTATAGACCACCATGAGTTAATGGGTTAATTAGAGCCTTATGGTGGTCTGGATTGACCACCATGAGTTAATGGGTTAAATAGAGCCTTATGGTGGTCTGGATTGACCACCATGAGTTAATGGGTTAAATAGAGCCTTATGGTGGTCTGGATTGACCACCATGAGTTAATGGGTTAATTAGAGCCTTATGGTGGTCTGGATTGACCACCATGAGTTAATGGGTTAAATAGAGCCTTATGGTGGTCTGGATTGACCATCATGAGTTAATGGGTTAATTTAGGCCTTATGGTGGTCTGTATAGACCACCATGAGTTAATGGGTTAAATAGAGCCTTATGGTGGTCTGGATTGACCACCATGAGTTAATGGGTTAATTAGAGCCTTATGGTGGTCTGGATTGACCACCATGAGTTAATGGGGTAATTATAGTTGCCTGGGGTTAATATTTTTAGTGCGAGTCCTTTCAGGACCTTTACGGTCCTTTGAGGACCCGCGAGGCGGGAAATTTAAAATTGAATTGCAGCAGGGTCACAATCGGTGCCGATCGGGGCCCCCCGCTGCAGGGGGTTTATGTGGGGACACTTCGGGGGTCCCGATGGGGACCCCCAGCATAGAGGGGGGTTAATTTTAAGTGCCGCGGCCGGGATTGGGTAATAGTGTGCCGCGGTCCCTTTAAGGAGCCGCGGCGGGGAATTTAAAAGTTTTAAATGCAGCGGGGGGCCTGATCTATGCAGATCGGGGGCCCCCCCTGCAATGGGTTTATGTGGGGACACTTCGGGGGTCCCGATGGGGACCCCCAGCATAGAGGGGGGTTAATTTTAAGTGCCGCGGCCGGGATTGGGTAATAGTGTGCCGCGGTCCCTTTAAGGAGCCGCGGCGGGGAATTTAAAAGTTTTAAATGCAGCGGGGGGCCTGATCTATGCAGATCGGGGCCCCCCCCTGCAATGGGTTTATGTGGGGACACTTCGGGGGTCCCGATGGGGACCCCCAGCATAGAGGGGGGTTAATTTTAAGTGCCGCGGCCGGGATTGGGTAATAGTGTGCCGCGGTCCCTTTAAGGAGCCGCGGCGGGGAATTTAAAAGTTTTAAATGCAGCGGGGGGCCTGATCTATGCAGATCGGGGGCCCCCCCTGCAATGGGTTTATGTGGGGACACTTCGGGGGTCCCGATGGGGACCCCCAGCATAGAGGGGGGTTAATTTTAAGTGCCGCGGCCGGGATTGGGTAATAGTGTGCCGCGGTCCCTTTAAGGAGCCGCGGCGGGGAATTTAAAAGTTTTAAATGCAGCGGGGGCCTGATCTATGCAGATCGGGGACCCCCGCTGCAAGGGGTTAATGTGGGGGTGCTGCAGGGGTCCCGATAGAGACCCCTGCAGCATGGGGATGTGTATAGGGTGCAGGGGGGAGCCTCACACTGCTGTCTCGGGCTGTTCCGAGGCAGCACGTAGAGGCTTTCGGATCCCTTGCGTGGACTTTTTGTCCACGTAGGGATTCTTACGATATGCGAGACTCGTGCATAGATTTAAGGCTACGTAGCTCTCTCGGAGCCTATTCTCGGCCTTTTTCTCGCAGTCATATCGTAAAGCAGGCTGCGAGAGATTCGGTTCTCGCAAACAGCAGGAAAACTGCCTTTTGCGAGCACCGAGAGAACTACGAGGGAGAATTTAATAGGGCCCTAAGTTTGTATAACTTTCAATAAAGTTTTCAAAGATTTTAAAGGATTAGTCAGGATAATACCAACATCATTGGCGAATAAAGTGATTTTATCAATTTGAATCCCAGCAATGTCTTTTTCTTTTCTAATTAATTCAGCCAGGGGTTTCGATTCTTAAAACAAAGATGAGAGGTGACAAGGGGCAACCCTGGTGTGTTCCATTTTAAATAAAAAAATTATCAGATCTAAAGCCTACTCCGGTAGTATAAGCTGTAACATTTCAGTATAGCGCTTTGACAACATAAGAAAAAACTTGCCTAATCCATAACTATCCAACACTATTTCTAGGAAATCCCAATTTACTGTATCAAACACCTTTTCCGCATCAAAAGATAAGTCCATTGCTGCCATACCTTTTTGCTCTAAGAATACAAATAGATCAATTAGTTTTCTGTTGTTATCCACTACCTGTATTTTTTTTGATAAAACCTGTCTGGTCTGGATTTACCAAGTCTGACATTAAGGGGTTCAATATTTCCACAAGTATGCATGCATACATTTTCACATCTGTATTGAGCAATGATATGGGTCTATATTTTTTATAATCAGTATGATCTTTCCCAGTTTTAGGAATATGGGCGATTGCTGCTTCGAGAGTTTCCAAAGGCGCAAACCCTGAATTTTTTATCTTGTTAAACATGTTTTTTAAATGTCTCATCAGAGACACTTGTAGTAGATATTAACAAAGTCAACAGGGCCTGGTGCTTTATTGGGCTTAAGTTTGAAAATACAAGTTTCTATTAGTGATGTCGCGAACAGTTCGCCTGCGGACTATTCGCGGCGATTTTGGCATGTTCGCGCTCGCAGCGAACATCGAACATATGCGCTTTTCGGTTTGCCCCCTATTCTTTATCATTGAGGAAACTTTGACCCTGCACCTCACAGTCAGCAGACAAATTCCAGCCAATCAGCAGCATACACTCCCTT
This sequence comes from Discoglossus pictus, assembly GCA_027410445.1. Lineage (NCBI taxonomy): Eukaryota > Metazoa > Chordata > Amphibia > Anura > Alytidae > Discoglossus > Discoglossus pictus. Next base: position 28,450,057 of record CM050166.1, on the reverse strand, counting down.
CCAGAGCCTTCCATCTGAAGGACCGCAACCCAAAAAGCCCTTTTTAGCGCTAGAACATCATTAGTTTATTTTATAATTTTTTTCTGTGTAATCTAATTGCATATGCCTGCCTGCCAGCGTGTGTGTGTGACAGGCTAACACCTAACAGCTTATATTGTGCTCAGTGAAATAAAACAACACTTTTTTGACTGTAACAGATTGAATATCAGTTGCCTGCCTACAGGCGTGTGTGTGAAGCCTATTGCATCTACTCTGCCAACTTTTGCCAGTGCACAGTGACACTCATATCTGGTGCAACCGTAGTGTACAGTAACATAAAACAACACTTTTTTGACTGTAATAGATTGAATAGCAATTGCCTGCCTACAGGCGTGTGTGTGAAGCCTATTGCATCTACTCTGCCAACTTTTGCCAGTGCACAGTGACACTCATATCTGGTGGCACCTTAGATTGCACGCGCAGTGCCCCAAATTTGAAGTGGGAGGACCGACCAAGCATCTTTTTCCATCTCCCTGTTCCAAAAATCCATGCCATATACACGTCCCCTAATAGTGGACGTAACAGGGATTAAACCGATAGGAATAGTACTACTTAACAGTATACACCTTATAATAACGCAGACAGAGGCAACGCGTATAATCTTCCATGCTGTGCAGTGGAAGCCCCCAGACTCTGACCTGTGTATAATCTTCCATGCTGGGCAGTGGAAGCCCCCAGACTCTGACCTGTGTATAATCTTCCATGCTGGGCAGTGGAAGCCCCCAGACTCTGACCTGTGTATAATATTCCATGCTGGGCAGTGGAAGCCCCCAGACTCTGGGAGTCTGAAGAAGAGGAGTCAGATGAGGAAGGTGGCTTTGAGGAGGTGGAAGACCAAACACAGCAGGCGTCCTAGGGGGCTTGTTGTCGCCTTTCGGGGACCCTTGGTGGCTGGGTGGGGGAAGAGACCTTCAATGACATCAGTGAGGGCAAGGAACGGGACATGGCTAGCTTGGTATCCAACCTTGTGCAAATGGGGAGTTTGCGGTTGTGCAAAGGGACTGTTTGCAGTTGTTTGTGGTGCATTAAAAGGGGAGATTGGTCTGTTACTGTGAAGCAGGTGTAACCCTTGCACTACCTGATCGATACAACATCATGCCTGATGTTTTAAAGCATGTTATTCCAGACAATTTAGGAATGTTAGGTGAGTCCCTGTGGGTTTTGAAATTCGCCTGCCCATTGAAGTCTATGGCGGTTCGCTGATGTTCGCCCGTTCGCGAACATTTGATGAAGTTTGCATCCGCTGTTCGCGAACCCAAAATTTGATGTTCGCGACATCACTAGTTTCTATTTCTTTTTCCACTATATCTTCCTCTCATGACAATAATTGGTCCTCAGATATTTTAGGTAGTTTTATCTTAGAGATAAACTCTTTTATCTGATCTCTAGTCGGTTTCTTTAATTATGGGGTGTCCTCTAAGTTGTATAGAGGTTTATAATATTCTGCGAAGCATTCGCCTATTTTTGTTGGATTAAATACTATTTTACCTTTTTTATCTTTCATATTTTCAATTCTATTATTAGTATTTGTAGGCTTTAAATAATTGGCCGTCTATTTACTTACCTTATTCCCTAAGTGGTATTGTTTCTGTTGTAGTTTCTATATATTATTATCCACTTGGGATTGTAAAATCTTCTTGATATCTCTTAGCCTTGCAATTTCTTTTGTTAGATCTTTTAATGGAGAATTCTTATTTGCTTTATCTAAATTAGCTAGTCAGATATATAAATCTCTTAAAGAAGAGCCCTAGATTTTGTTCTTGCTATCGCCCAAGATGTTAATACACCTCTAATTATTATGTGAATTCCAAAGAGAAATTCTTGAGTCTACAGAGTTTACATTTAGTTCAAAGAAATTATCAATTTATTTTTTTAATTTTCCTCTGCCTTCTGTGGATTTAAAAAGAGTTGAATCCATTTTACTTTTATTTATTCTCTTTGCTTTAGAGGATTTTTCTATGTATAATTTTAAGCAGGCATTATCCGACCAGCTAGTTAGATCTATTTTAATATTTTTTACTAGGTTAAGTAGATTTTGATCCATCAAAAAGTAGTCTATCCTAGTATATATATGGTGTTGCTCTGAAAAGAAGGTATAGTCTTTTTCTGATGGATAAAGCGTTCTCCAACTATCATAAATATTGTATTTTAACAAGCTTCTATTAAAGTTTTTAGCTTTCCTTATAAACTCTTTGTCTGAGAACAAATTCTTTAAGGATTTCTTGTCTAATAAGGGATCTAAACACATATTAAGATCTCAACATATGACAAGGCTTTTTAACTTTATATGTCTTTTTTAAAAGCTCATTAAAGAATATATTTTGTTTTTGATTTGGGGCATAATCATTTACTATTGTATAAGATATGCTATTTAGAGTATTATGTATACATCACTATAAAAAGATTCCTGGTGCCTAACACCCATTAATTGAGCCCATGACTAAGCCCTAAGTATGGCGAGACAGACCGTCAGGACCATTTTTTGGATGCGCAAGTACTCTAGTTATGATTATTTATTAGGGGAGTATAGTTGCACAGGGAATGGTGGCTTGTTATTTTCGCTTTGACTACTACTTTGAATTGCTTGTTTGCACTTATGATATACAGTAGTGTGTGGTCATAGAGAGCTGAGCGTTTAGCTGCTCCATATCAAGCCTTATTTTATACTACCTATTTTTCATTATACCTACAGAGTTACTATGCATACTTTTTCTTTGTTTTTAACTTGTACTGAGCTGTCAATAATTTTATAACTTCCCAAGGATTAGCAAAGCAATTTGCCATATGAGGGAAGGTGTAATGGGATACCAATATAGTGTACTGGAGATATAGATTGTCTCACAGAGGGGGCTATCCCTTGTTACTATTTTTTTGATAGAATAAGATATATATGTCTCCAATAGGAACACTCTTTGTACCAATTGTCTCAGATATCCCATTTATATTTGACAGGCTCTTTAAGAGTTTTTTTCAGTCTGTTCTTATACATACAGCTATCTTTTTCCTTATTATCGTTACCACAATGCTATTTAGATTGCCAATCCATATACTATAACGTCTTTGTGGAGCTATTTCTATTAGTTCTTCCTTTTTTATTAAAGAGGATAATAACTCCTCTAGCTTTTGTTTTAAAGGATGCCAATATTTTATTGTTATAGATCTTGTTAGGCAAGTTTGACTCTTTATTTTTTAACCAGTGCGACTCTTGTATACAGACAACGTCAGCTCTCTCTTTATTAAAAAACTGCATTGCTATACTTCTTTTAAAGGAGGTATTTAATCCCTTTAAATTATGGAAAATAATTTTAAGTCACATTTTATTAGAATTTATAGTCCCTCTCTCATTTTGTTTCACTGACCATCTAACCCTCCAGTGTCTTTCACGTAAAAAACATTTAACAGCATATATTACAATTATACCCAAAACAACAATTGTTCTAAAAATACATATAGATTTGAGACCAAACATCTCAATGTTCTCTCTATACAGTAGGTATTACATTGATACTGTAAAAACAATTGGTATATCTCCAAATGGAGTGAGAGAAGGACCCCATCTAGCGTGACTGGAGGCATAGTCAATATTTCTGGGAATTACTATTAATTTTATCTATATTTCTATCAGTGTGTCTCTATCGAAGCCCCCCCCCCCCTCCCCTATCTATCTAACATACAATAAATCCTATCTAATATACAATAAATCCTATCTATCTAAAATACATCCTCCAATCTATCTAATTTACAATAAATCCTATCTATCTAAAATACATACCACTATCTCACATACAATAAATACTATATGATATAAAATAAATCCTATCTATCTAAAATACATACCCCTATCTAACATACAATAAATACTATATAATATACAATAAATCCTAACTATCTAAAATATATACCCCTATCTAACATACAATAAATGGGGGTCTGTATTGACCCCCATGAGTGACAGGGTTAATAAGGGGCTTATGGGGTCTGTATTGACCCCCATGAGTGACAGGGTTAATTAAGTGCAAATGGGGGTCTGTATTTAACCCCATGCATGACAGGATTAATTAAGTGCTTATGGGGGTCTGTATTGACCCCCATGAGTGACAGGGTTAATTAGGTGTTTATGGGTGTCTGTATTGACCCCCATGAGTTACGGGGTTAATTAAGTGCTTATGGGGGTCTGTATTAACCCCCATGAGTGACAGGGTTAATTAAGTGCATATGGGGGTCTGTATTGACCCCCATGAGTGACAGGGTTAATTAAGTGTTTATGGGGTCTGTATTGACCCCCATGAGTGACAGGGTTAATGAAGGGCTTATGGGGATCTGTATTGACCTCCATGAGTGACAGGGTTATTTAGGGGTTGATGGGGCTCTATATAGAGCCCCATGAGTAATAGGGTCCTTTGCAATCCTTTAAGGACCCACAAGGCGGGAATTTTGAATTTTGATTGCAGCGGGGGTCCCGATCGCGTGAGATCGGGGACGCCCACTCCGAGGGTTAATGTGGGGTTAATGCGGGTTTCCAAGCTTATCTCGGATCTCTTCTTGTGTAAGTTGTACGTGGCTGGGAGGTCCGGGCCGCGGAGCCTTGTTTTCATTTTTTGGGGCGACCATTATTTTCCTTGCATAGCCATTGTTTGAGTGCTGAAACGGTGCAATTTGGGGTTACATTTACGTATAACCTCACTTACAGAGGTCCTGGCTGTCCCCCTATGCTGTGGGTGAGTGTTTTGTTATCATTATTATGTTTATTACTGTGTTTTTAGTGTTTTTGTGTTTGCGCGGTTTGGGGCGTTAGTGCGATGTTTTGCAAGACACAGGGGAGGAGGAGGAGGAGGGGAAGGAGAGGACTAAGTGCTGCAAGTTTAGAGGTGTGTGGGGTGGTGTTGTTTCAAAATCATGCGCCCTAAAGCCTCCACCTTCCGCGAGAGACGCAGTTCTTGCAAGCTCGCTTTGCAAGCTTGCAAAGAGTGACGACGTCTCTTAGTTTGACAACTATTATATGTGATACAATCTACTAAATCATATAAACTCAGTTATCACTTAAGTGTAATGAGAAATATGCCAATAAATAATTTAATGTATATAAACTTTATTTGAATAACAGAAAATAAATAAATAAATATTTCCTTTTTTAACTTCATCCTCTCCTTCTCTCTTTCCCTCCCTCCCTCCCTCCCATTCCCATTCCTTCATATAACTGTGTATCTTGTCTTAATAAAGTCATTTGTGAATAAGAAAATGTGCTAAATTTAATAAAGTGTTAACATAAAATTGTTATATTTTGTGATCTAATTATATGAATATATATAATCATCTAAATCCTTGTGCAAGCAATTATTAATTAAATGTATGACTAATATGTCTAAAAAAATGAGCCTTTAATAAAATACCTTTATATAACAAAATAGGGGGGGGGGCCTATAAGGCCTATAAGGGAGGAGCTAGGGGGAGAGAGCCGGGGAGATCAGAGTCCACAAAGTTGTCCCTTATCTCCCTTAAACTACTTGATAAGCTAATCACTATTAAAGTTAGATGATAACTATACACCTGTATAGACTAATTCAAGGAAATAGTTATAAAGGAATTAAATCCAAAGTAGAAAGTACATATGAAGAGGTAAGTATCCAGGAGATCAAAAAACTGGCACTTTAATATACCTACAATGAGTACATAGAGCCAGAGGTAAGTAATGTTTTAAAATGTAAGATTAATTTAATATTATAAAATTGTGCACTGTTTTCAACAAGGCAGCAGCACAAAAGACAAACAAAAATGACTTATGAATAGGGACACCCTTGCTACTAAATAAATTAACTTCTCTCAGTATAGTGGGAGCTTGCCTCTCACCTACAGAGACTCAGTAGTAAACTAGGAACAAGAACAGCGCTATTACAAGTTCCTAGTACAGCAGATTAATGGCTGCTGTCAGAGAGTATAACACCTACTGGGAGGCAGAGGATAAATCCCTAAATCCCTATAAAGATATTTATAATATAATGTAAAGTCCTATACAGGGCAAGGGTCCTAGGTTTTAGTTACTGAGCAAGTGGTATATATGGAGGAACCTCCGTATATAGTTCTATGTTAAAGTGATAGAGTGCTAAGATAGCTAGTCTATAAGGCAGCAAGTAATATCTTTACCATGGAAGATGTAAAGTCACTGTATACTGCTGCAATAATGAGTGATAGGCTATAAGTAAAAACAATATCTTGGATTGGCACTGTTATTTATAGTACATTATATATATATATATATATATATATATATATATAAACAGGCAGAGACCAAGCCAATAGCTATGTCTCCGCAATATTTACATTTAAAGCTGTAGTGCATAATTAACATATATAAGTGAGCATACATACAGTTAAATATAAAAATCCTATAGACAGAACAACAGTAGACCAGAGTAGATAAATAAATACAAAAGTTATAAGTGTGATTCATCACCTACCTCCAGACCTGTAAAACTAGAAGACCATATGGGAAAGATAAAACAAAAAAGTTAATGGACAACTAGATGCCCTAAATAGTAGCCCTGTGTCGTATATAACTTACCCTACCTATTCTTCAGGTCTGGAGTGGTGATGGATATGTAGTCCGGAGGTCCTGGTAGCTGTGGACTGTGCTGGAGAGTCCCGATGTTTACTGTACTCTAGTTATAACATCACTAGGGATGTCTTTAGCAAGTCTCTGTCTTAGTTGAATGTGATGTGTTCTGTCCAACATACTCTGATCAGGGGTCCTAGGTTTCACCAAATGTTATATAAGTATTTCATTCTCCTGGAGAAATATCCTTTAGAGATACCACGTATTCTGAGGTTGTTTCTCCTAGACTAGTCTTCTAGAGTATCTTGTTTCTTTTTAAGCACCTTAACCTCCTCCTCCAAGAGATTTAGACATTTTACCAGGGCTTGATTGTCTGCCCACAATTTTTCATCTATATCTTCTAATTCGTCTGTTCGTTTAGACAGACTGTTAATGTCTGAGATATTTTTAGATACTGCTGAATATAATTCTTCCTTCAGTGAGGCCCTGAATTCTATAAATGTTTTTTTTTTTTCAAAATAGAAACAGGTAAAGTCTCATCCTCCTCTTCTAACATGGATTTTGCTAAATCACTTTGCTCCACGATACTTAACTCAAGTGGTGTATCCACAGTCTCTGTTATAGATATATTTTGGATTTGTGTTGTGTTAACCGCTTTCATTTTATTTTGAGCATAACTCAAGGAATGATACGGATTACATCCTTATTTCCTATTACTTGTTCTTACCGCTGTTGTTATTCTCAATAATATAATGAGAGACTATGTAGGCTTCCCGTCTCTAATTTAATCTTTAATTTTCATGCGTATTCTTGGTTAACCCAAAAGGTAGAGAGTTATTTTAAACTCTATAGAGTCGAGTAAGTATACAAAGTTAGAATCAAGGTTCATTGTCTTTATGGGTGCAGAGGTTCTTTGCTGCTCCTTTGAGATGTTGTTTGAAATGCTCCCCTACATACAGTTAATTTATGCTCCTTTTCAGCAGTAGAACAAGTATAACAACTTTATTTTTTCAAACCCTTTTAGAGTAATCTTCTTCTCAAAAGCCCAACAAAAATATTGTTTAGGTCCAAACTTTGTTTTCAAGTGTTCCCTGAACTAAAGCTTCTTTATAGGTGTTAATATTCAACAAAAATCCTGATTGATGCCATAATCAAATTTATTATCCAAATTTATTGGCTTTCAAGGTTAATTGTGTTTCTTTAAGTAGGGCTTTAAATCCTTCCACTTATGCGTTTTTAATGGGAAAGTTGGAAAAGTTCTGCATTACTCCAATAGTCTCTTTTTATGGGCAAGGCAGAGAAGAGGAAAGCTTACCTTGCCTTTACTGATTAGTAACAAGATATTTGTTAAATACTTTATAAGGTTTTGCAAACTGTATGAGCTTCCTTCTTCCTGACATGCAGGTTTTTACTCATTTACTGCATCGGTTTAGGGGCACTTTGGATTTAGTTATATGCAGTCTCTATATGAAATCTGCTGAGATATCAAAGAATAATTTTCAAGAGTTATATCTCAGTACAATTCCAGGTACATTCCAGATTAATTCCCCATGTAAGTCTGACTGTGGTGTCTATAGCAGACTTTTTCATGGAAACTAGGGATATAGGTTTGCTCAACTCAAAGATTGGCCTGTATGTTTTTGCCCAGAGATTGATATAAGCTAAATTGATATCAGGGGGATATTGTCTAAAATGCTGTCACAGTTTTATGTAATTTTGTAAAGTTCAGCAAAGCATCAGCACTGACACAAAACAAATGCTGCAGACAATTAATGCAACAGTCTCTGTAATCTGTACTCTGTGCTATGTATTCAATATATTTGGATGAATAAGCATGACATAAAAGGCAGGAGCTTACCTCACCTATGTTATCATCAGAACGATTCAAGAACGTGTTGTAAGGTTTGATAACCCAATCATTTACCTTCACCTTCGGGTGTTATGTGGGCTTTCTGTGCAGGCTTGGTAAGGCGTTTCTCCAACTGGGCGCCTGGATGATCCGTGCCGGAAGCGGGCCTCCTCAATCATAAAGTTGTACCCCAAATCTTCAGAATACATGTGATGATCGATGCTCAATAAACGCTTTTGTGTTATAGTGTTGTGTGCTCCAAAGAGCTAGTTCAAGTGTTTCTGCAGCATGCCTGTGTTTGTTCTCCCCGACATCAGAGCTCTGAGCCTCCAGGTCTGGACCCCGGCGCTAGCACCAGCAGCTAATCACTTCCTAGGAGGGGCCCATAATGCCAAACCTAATTGATTGACATGTAACCTTCATGTTTTACTGTCGTAATGATGGCGCTCTCATTTTCTATTCACTGTTTTGAAATGGGTGTTTACGGCCTTACTTAATTGATCATATTCCCGCCCTGAACTGCTACGCACAAGTGCATGGTTTACGGCTTCAGCGTTCGGCCCGCAACTTGCGTCCAAGTTAAGAAGGTGGCAGCTATCCCACTGGCCTTGACACTGTTTTTGTTTTAGTGCATCATTTACATTTTGTGCAGGAACCCTCATGTTATAGCAGCCAATTTTAAGTGCAATGGGGGTCCATAAGGTATTATACTTGGAAATCTCAAATTGATCCAAATAAGGTCAATGTGCCCCTTACCACAAAGCACAGATGGAAGGGGGCCCAATGGCCTATCTGGGTGTTGAGGCTGGGTCCCAGGGGATTCCTAGGCTCTTAGGGTGTAACGGGCAAATGTTTAAGTATAAATATAAATATTTTGTTAATATGTAGTTCAAATCTTGTTGTTACCATCCTTCCTTATTGGCATATTGCCAACCATTGCAGGTTTGGCAACCACTGTGGCACCTGACCCAACAAGCTGCAAAACATATGCCCTATAACTCTCATGCGCTACTCCGATCTTGATGTGTAAAGGCGTAGACGAGTTTAGTAAATACCAATGATACCGGAGTTGAGCTGATGTGCATGTTGTTGGTAAATTCTCCCCTCAGTGGAAAAAAAATATATATGTTTATAAATTGTTATGGGGAACGAAAAGGAAATTATAAAATGAGAAGAAATGTATAAAATACATTAAAATGGGGAGAATTTTTCCTGATTTAAAAATGTTTTTATTATTTAAATATATTCCTTTTTTACTGTATATGCCACTTTATATATTCTGCTGCTGTTAGGAAATAAACAAAATAACAAAATACAGATGCTCAAGCAGAGAATTAACTAACCATAATAGGTTAGTTCTATGGACACGATAACCCACTCTGAGAGCAGCCTCTTTTAGCTCGTCATAGGGAGAAATATCCTGTATTATATCAGTCTTTTTCAATCTGGCAAGGTGATTTAAGACAAAGCCCTCTTTTGTTTGCAATGTGTTAATATTGTTTTTTTCTTGAACTTTACCCATGTACAGCACTACAAAATAGGTTGGAGCTTTACAAATAAACAATAATAATAATAATAATAATAATAATAATAATAATAAAAAATTATTTACGAACTAAAGAGTTTCAACAAGATGGCTAAATAGCTAGATCTAGGTGTCCAATGTCTTAATTTGTAGGCGATAAAACACCATTGCACATTTCTATTGAATTGTCCTTTTGCACAAAAAAGTGTTGAGGTGAGCAGAATCACTCCAATTAATTGTATTTGTAAAGATAACACATCTCGTTTATCGGTGTGGATGGCTATTAGTTGTTTTATAGGAGCTCTGTGGGAATGCATGAATATTTTAGTATTTTATTAACAAAATATGGGTTAGCCTTGCTTTTGCTGTGATATATATCTATAATTTAAGAAAGAAAAAAAAATGGGAGAAAAAGAAAAGAAAATATGGTGTATAATATATGGAATATAAACAAGGGATAAGCAAAATCTTGATCACCATGGTGACCATAAGATTCTGTGTGACACCTGTAGGTTTCACTGCCTGCAGTTCACTTCTCTAGCTAAGGCGATTATCAGCTGTGATCACCACAAGTGTCCTCACTGCATGGTCAAAATGTAAATCTCTAGCCATGAACCTGAAGGCCTTATCCTGGGCTACCCAGGATCATATGTTACGTTCAATTGTCTGTTCTGTCTCTCTCTCTGTGCTATCTCTCTCTCTCTGTGCGCTGTTTCTCTCTCTCTCTCTGCCCTGTCTCTCTCTGTGTGCCCTCTCTCTCTGTGTGCCCTCTCTCTCTCTGTGCTTTGTGTTCTCTCTGTCTCTCTCCCACCTCCCTCTCACTTCTCCTTCCTTCCCTCTCCCTCCCCATCTCTCCCCCTCTCTACCTCTCCTCTCTCCCTCCCTCTCTCCCTCGATTTCTCTCTCTCCCTCCTTCTCTCTCTTTCTGCCCCTCTCTTCCCCCTCCCTCTCTCTCTATCCTCTTTCTCTCTCTCCCCCCTACTCTTTTTCCCTTCCTCTCTGCCTCCTCTCTCTCACCCGGACTCGCTCTCTCCCCCTGCCTCTCTCCCCTTCCTCTCTCTCCCCTACCTCTCTTTCTCTCTTCCCTCCCTTCATCTCTGCCTCCTCTCTCTCTCCCTCACTCCTTCTTGCTCTCCCCCCGCCCTCTCACTCCCGCTCTCTCCCCCTTTCTTTCCCTCTCCATCTCTCCCCTCCTCTTCTCATACATTTCTCCTTCTCTCTCTCCCCTCCTTCTCTCTCCCCCTCCCTCTCTCTCTGCCACCCCTCTCTTTTTCCCTCCCTCTTTGCTTCCTCTCCCCTCCCCCTCTCTCTCTCTCTTCCTCTTAGCTCTTCCTCCCTCTCTATCGGCCTGCTCCCTCTTCCTCCCTCTCTCTTTGCTTCCTCTCCCCCCCTCTCTCACTGCCTCTTTGCTCTCCCTCCCTCTCTCACTGCCTCTTCTCTCTCTCTCACTCCCTCAATTTCTGCCGCCTCTCTATTCCCTCTTTCTCTCTCTCCCCCCCTCTCTTTGCCTTATTTCTCCCACCCTCTGTGCTCAGATCATTCGCAACTGCAGATGTACAATTTTGGAGATAGCAGTTGTGAGTAATCCCTGCGCAGAATGCATATCGCTGTCGTTACACACAGTCACGTTAGGGCCTTGCGATGAGTGCCTTTGGCGCTCATTGCAGCCACGTCAAGCCAGTCACGTCTTGGCCTTGCAATGAGCAGCCCCCGCCAAACCCGTAACTTTCGGGCCTCGCCATGAGCGCCTTTGGCTCATTGTGAGGCCCGCATGCGCAACCTGTAACTTTTAACATAGTGTTACCAACAAACTCACAATTACGACAATTACATATGTGATTCCTTCTCACTGCCCTTACCTGCTGATTTGATCTTACTTCATTTATTTTCAATGCTCATTGCCCTCATCTTCCAATCTATAAGATTATTGCTTAACCTTGTATAGTGCTCTGCATAACATCTATATAAATATGAAAAGGCTATTCTCTTATTTATAAATATTGACATTGATTTGTTGGCTTACATTTTTAACAAGAAAACTGTTTAATTAAACCTAATGTTAATTGCTTTAATTTCTATAACAACCTAAGGACACTGTGAAGATGAATAGCATTAGAAAATGCAACATCTAATGGTTTTTAATATGTAATTCTAATTATGATTTAATGAGAACATGGCTGTTTTATTAGGACAGATATTATTACTTTTCCAAAAAAACACTTGTTTTAATTAATAAAAGGAATAAGCTATTTCAGAGTGCAGAATAATTTTAAAGGGATTGTGTACTTTTTGTACGTTAATTTTTTGATTGGATCAATAGCAACTAAACAGCGAAGGCGCTGTCTCTTACAACTCATCCAAAGTCAAGTAAAAGGTCACCTTCTATTCATTACTACAACTTCTTGTTTTTTATCACTGTTGTCTTTTTAGAGCCTTTATTGATTTATCCTATCTTTGTTTTGCAGGAATTACAAGTGAAAGTGTATTAATTTAGTGATTTACACTTCAATTTGAGATGAATGAATGATAATACAAAGCATTTTCCGTTATCACTAGAACATTGTGTCATATAAATGAAATTATTTCTGAAGAAATACAGTTAATGAGAACATTTCAAATAGATGTAATTTATTTTCATGTTATTATTAGTTTTGTTTCTGCGATAAGATAGTAATATGTTTAATTTTACACAGAAGTAGTGTATCATTAAGCACATTGTTTGATTAATTATTTTATTTAAAACAGATATTAAAAAGTAGCCTAAGATGCAAAATACAAAAAAAAAACATATTTATTGAACCAATCAATATTACTTACAAAGTACACAATGTTTTAGCCTGAGAGATTTGTATTTTAAGAGTATTTTATGTGATATATTATAAACCATTATCTTTGTTTTATATGCCCACAAATGGAACAGCTTTGTAAAAACAAAACATATATGATTTCTTATTTTATCAATGAATCAAAAAGCATTTATATTTTCTTGAAGAAATGGTTCCTCAATAAATTATAGGTACTGCGAGCACCTGACCATAATGTAGAATGAATTTGAACACGGGAACATTGCTGCCATGGAAACTATTGTTAATCTACAATAAAAAAAAAAAATCTACAGTTATTAAATACAAAACAAGAAAGGTGTTGAAAGGACAGGCAAAGCACTGCTGTGATAAACTACACTGCATAATAACTCAAAATAATGCTTTAAAGATTGACAAGAAGTATTTCTTAAACATTAATAATGGTATATTTATTATATATAATATAAAATATAGTTTCCGGGCATATTCGGTCTTATATCAAGCTACAACATCCAACTATTTGTAACAATACTTCTACCTTTTCTTCCTATATTACCAATAGATATCCTGAAAACCTGAACTTTTTGAGGCCCTCGAGGCCTAGATCCACCTGATCTAATGTGACAGAAGGGCATGCTTTAGTTAGCAGGAAGTGATATTAAGTTATTAATATTATTATCCTTTATTTATAACGTGCGAAAATAGGCTCCTATTTAATTGTCCAAATCGCAATTACATGAGCCCGTAAATGTTACTGATATTTAATTTGCTACTTTTTGCTGCATGTATTCCAATTGCGAGTTACAGGCTCAAAAACGTAACTCTGTCCTATCTCCTACTTTGATGTTTCAAGGCCACAAATGTTACGAGTGCTAAAGACACAAAATCCATACTCAATTACAACAATTCAACAAGCTCGCAATTGCCTTCAAACCCATAAATGGCAAAAGTATCAACAAAAATTATACGAGTACTAGATAGGACCCACATGTGTGTAAACACCTGTTCATTACATTGCAAAAGCAAATAAACACACAATACTGTACTTATAAATACTGGGAAAGCAATGAAAGGCATTAGAATTAATTCCACAACAGTTTAAAGCTCATAAATCTGTAATAAAAAATGTTTTATTTTTGTGTTATATTGATGCTAGGAATCAAGGAGTTGCAAGATGGCAGTGTGAAAACAATAGGCTCAAGCAAGTGGAGGTGGCTGTGTGTTGAACTGTAGATTGTGGGTGTGAGTGATATTAAGCTGTGGGTGTGCAGTTGTGCACATTAAGGCTGAAGGGGATAAGTTTTTTTCAAACAAACACGTTTGTATTGATTTTTTAAAGGCTTTGAGGCAGGAAGATAGGCTAGTGGCATGAGGCAAGGAGTTCCGTAGATTAGGGGCAGCACAAGAACAGTCCTGAAGGTGGAAGTGAGAGGAGGTGATATGAGAGGAGGAAAGAAGATTGAGAAAGGTATGTGCTCAATTGCCTCATCTACTCTCTCCTCATGTTTATACATATGGGGTATTACAAGTGAACCACCTTGCAGGTTGTTCTAGCTAAGTTCCTATTCATGTAGTGATAATTAACAATACACTAAGTATTCATTGCATTTTAATATAAATCTTCCAAGTCTAATGTATATTTCCTGCAAGAGTAATCGGTAGGCATGGGAATAATTGCATAAGGGATAAAAAAATCTACACATAACAACCAAGCAGACCATATCATGAGATAGAGTCTAAATAAAGGTCACAAAGCCTTTGGTAAATGCCAGTTGTCAGACATGATATCCACTGAGCATGCTCGTGAACTAATCATGCAATTAGAGCAATCATCAGAGATGTGTTATAGTATCCAGGAGCAAGGATCAACCTTGTGCTTCCTGATTCTACTCTTGGTGTTTTGACCAACAAAGTGCAAGGGGAATTCTGCTGAGCTAAACTTCAGGTGACTTGGGTTAAAGTTGCACACCGGAGAATAATGTCTTAAGGAGATGGTATTAAAAGCAGCAAAAGTAACATAGCATAGTAGATGTCTATTTGTTCCACTATGAAGGAAACTGAGTAGGTCATCTCTATCATTCATTATAACTGTATGCATTATGCAAATCTTTAAAGGCATAGTAAGTTATAGAGTCTGCTATCAGGGGCTACATCTACTGAGGAGCATGTTCATATAGTTATTTTGTTCTCCTGAACACTGAGCTGCTGACCATGGAACCTAAATGCAACCGTCTGCTGTTCCACTTGCAGCTATTTAAGGCAATAAGACCGAGTCTCTGATTTCTGTTCTCCTCTAGGGCAACAGCTCAGTATTTTATTGGCTTATTGCCCCAATACAAATGGAAACTGAACCAACAATGACATAGTTATTTTGTTTATGTATATAAATATGTTACTAAAAAGCACATTCAAGATCATTTTTCCAGTTATCCCCTATTCTGAGACATGAAGTATTAAGTCAATTATTTATGGACTAAATTATCAAATACAAGTCACTTAAAGTGACATAGCGTAGTTCACAAATATGGTAGAATTTAGTACTATAGGAAATCACAAGTAGTTAATCAATTGAATATTAAAACATTTATTTTCCTACAATAAATAACATTGATGTTTCCAATATTTAGCTGTCATTCAATCTTTCTGAACCACAAACACAGCTTCTAATATCTTGATAAAGGGACACTGTCACCCTCAAATAAAGTTTTTTTTTAAATAACTGTTAAAACTATCAATTGTATTAGTCAATTGTTTGTAAAGTGGACATCCCTGTCAACTTCACTGTTATTTGTGCTGCATTTATATGCAAATTAACTATTTCTAAATACTAATGAGCTGCCTTGATGTGCTAATTAGCATTACATTTGTCTGTCTGTTCCTGTTGGGGTGACAATGTCCCTTTAATTATGTCTCATTAGCAATAATAACTCATTATTCACTTTGGCTTTGGGTCTTTTTACAAATATGTCAGAGGTGCATACTCTGAGAACCTTAATAACGTTCAATAGGCCTAATAACCTACTCAAAGAGCAACACTATTTTAGCTCATGTGTGCCTTTCCCAGGGAGACAAATAATTTGTAGTATATGAGTCTGATGTCATTCAGAAGTGTGATGCAGTCCTGAAATGCCAGGTAAACTTCCCTTAACTGGACAAAGCACAAACCCCAGATATACTGTTTTTTACTTTTATTGGAAAAGTTTAATATACATTTGACAAATCCATAATGTCAAACACTTTGCTATTGTCATGGATTACTTAGCGAAATCGTATCTTATCCAGCTTCCAATAAATCTATGTCCTTTCCATACAAAAAATCCTGAAAGACATAAACAATCAATTCCTTCCATTGCTTGAATTTCCGAATACCCTTTCCATCATCCTAACCACATTTACTGGAATCAAGTAGAAAGTGTAAATTCCAGACAGTTCTTATATTAATGGTCCTAACTTACTCTATACGTCTGTTGTATGCCTACTATGCCTGCAAATGCGAACACTATTCTTTCCCAATAGCTATTCCTCCAGTGCACTTTTGATGTTGTTCAATCATTCAGTCATGTCCGAATCTCTGTGACCCTATGTACTGCAGCATGCCTGTCAGGTTGTGCTGCTCCATAAGGTTTTCAGTCAAGATACTGGAGTGGGTTGCCATTTCAATCTCCAGTGGATCACAAATTATCTGACCTCTCTGCTATGACCAGCCCATCTTGGATAACCCTGCATGGTATAACTCACTGCTTCATTGAAGTACACAAGCCCCTTCACCATGACAAGGTAGAGATCCAGAAGGGGCCAGCACACTTTAGTTCTTACCAAATGTAACTTTTTAAAAATGTCCAAGTTAGTAGATAGTAGTAGGTAAGTAGAAAAAACATCCACCAATACAGTTTTTTATCATGTTTACTTAATAATGTTACATTCATTCAACCTATCAATTTCATTCTTGTCCCTCTATATATTCATGTCAGAGCCATCTTCAGATGGCAAAGCATGGTAGAGTACGACTGTGGTGAGAATCAAACTTGGCACAGTGGGTTCACTTCCATTGATCCTACATGATAAGCTACCAGAAAATGTGTAGCTGGGGAGTCACTTCTCTCACTGGTGTTTCCTGAGCTTGGTGCTGGTCATTAGCATATATCACCTCCACCTGAGGATTACATCCTGCTCGTGGATACAGCTACTCCCTTTCCTTCGTCTTCTGGAATTTGACATTGGCTTACTAACTTGGTTATTTTACAGTTGAGTCGTCTGGGCTTTCCTGATGTTTGGCAGCTGAACTGGGATCTTTCCTAGATGTATGAAGCAGGGCTAATGGAAGACAAAATGTATATCTCTGAACTTCTACAGCTCTACAGAGTCTCCGTCAATCTCTGCAGTGTTGGAGGCCATCTCTTCTGATAGCTGTTTTATAACTTCCTCATTAGACTTCTCAGTGACTTCTCATGGGTCACTGTTATGTTTCACTTACACTGGATACATGTTCCTTACCAAAAGTGCCACAAAATTCTAGAACCTCAATTGTATCAGATACTTCCGAGCCCAATGCATCATTAAATTGTCTTGGTCTGTTCTCAGCAGTACACATATATGTGAATGTGAAAGCACTTGGCACCAGAATCATACCTGCACTGGACATGTGAGAAACCATCGGTTACGTCCAATGGAGCAGTTTGCAGGTGGGTGTTTTACCTCTCCAATCCCACCTTCATCTCTTTTAAGATGTCCTCTTGTCATGTTGTCATAGTTGTTGAACTACTTAGGTCGCCCGCTTATATTATCACACCACAACATGCTTTCCACTGATCAGTGTCTGTATTTAAGGATTGAACAAGTACACAGTGAAAGGTTTCTCCTCCATCAAAAGCATGGGACCACTAGGTTTTCTTTTATTTTATGAGATTATTTAAATTTCTTAGCTTTTTATAAAAAAATTGGAGCTATTTCCTTCATCCAAAATGTTAAGATTTGTTAGTGCCAATGTGCATTATTAATCAATTATTGCTATAATATGTTAGCAGATAAGAAAACTGTTAAACATGACTTAAGTTTAAAGCCACAGATATACACTTGCTAATTACCCATCATAATAGTGTAAAAAGTAATATCTGTTAAAAATTTCACAGCGAGAAGAAAAACGACCAGATGGTATCCACAACGTTTAAAATATCCTCATTCATATGCTTCATCATACATATAAAAGCTGGCTTAGATTCTGTCCACTATCATGCTGTTTGTGTAATTATTTTTATAGCTAGTGCTTTATTAAACAGATGTCCAAACAATTGCAAAATTGATGGTTTCTTTTTTTTTCAGTCTGGATTCTGCAAGAAACTGTTATTATTTGCATAGTTATGTATCGGATACATAAATGTAGTGTATGTATTTGAAAAATGTATTTGAAATAATCCCGGATGTATTTTGTTGCCCACTTCTTAAAATAGTTATATGGTGCTATGTTGAAAGGGGGGGTGTAGTAGAAATTATTTAACATCGTTAATATATTAATAAATTGAATAATTGTATCCTCCCCAGTGTTACTGTGATATAAAAATACACTTCAAATGCACTGGTACCACTGAATGTGTCACCTTCCCTACAGCATAATTTAATATAATAGTTAAATTAATATTAATATTTGAAAATATTAAAAGTTAATCTACTTTCTATAAAGATTTTGCTCATTCAATTCTAAGTAGAGTTGCCCTTTAAAAGATTGTGTTTTTAATATTACATGAAACTTTATGATTTATAGTATAACACTTGCTCATTACAGTGACATCTCAGTGATGCAAGGGAAGGAAGTCTTGGGATATTCAGCTTGTTGTAGTGAGTGATGCAAGGTGTCTGTCTCTGGGCCAGTTATAAACAGAGTCCTCAAAAATTCAGATGGTCAACAAAAAAAAAAAACGATATGTGTGTTTATTGCTAATATTTGGCCACATTAAATTTGAAGCTTGTACGTGCAACGTGAGACGCGCAACAGCTGTGAGCTTACAATTTTGCAGATTTACGGAGCTATTAAATTAGAACGGGCTTGAGAGGCAAACCTGCAAACCATTTTTTGCTCGTTGGATGTGCGACCGTGAACGGGATCAATTAGTAAAACTCGTAGTTCCGAGTTTAGATGGAGCCAATGGAAACCGAGATCTTCAGAATTTACGTCACTGAAAAATGGAGGTGGGATTCCAAAGTCTTACAGGGTTCAATTACGAGTTACAATCAGAGCCACATTCTAGAAATAATGCAATATTCATAAAGCCGTAAATATGATATTCTATCTGCGAGTTCCATTATATGTATTAACACATTGATTGCCGGGATTAATATAACACAGAAAATAAACATGAAATAAAGTATTTTATTTAGCCTATCTGCGAGCTTGAGACTGTCCCCCCTTATCCTCCTCCTCCTCCTTTACCCCCCTTATCCTCTTCCTCCGCCCTTATCCTCCTTCTTACTTCCCCTCTCTCCAATCACCACCCTTTCCCCCTTCCTCTCCTCATTTCCCCCCTTCCCCTTCTCTTTTTCCCCCTCATCGACCTTCTTTCCACTTATCCTCCTCCCTCCTTATCATCATCATTCTCCTCCTCCTTCTCCATCCTTACCCCTTATCATCCTCCTCCTGCTTCCCCCATAACCTCCTCCTCACTTCCCCCCTCTCCAATCATCTCCCTTTCCCCTTCCCCTCCTCCCTCGTTCCCCCTTATCCTCCTCCCTCCTTATCATCATCATCATCCTCCTTCTCCCTCCTTTCCCCCTTATCATCGCCCTCCCTCCTTCCCTCCTTATCATCGCCCTCCCTCCTTCCCTCCTTATCATCCTCCTCCTCCTTTCCCCTTATCATCCTCCTCCCTCCTTATCATCTTCTTCCTCCTTTCCCCTTATCCTCCTCCTCCTCCTTTCCCCCTTATCATCCTCCTACTCCTTTCCACATAACCTCCTCCTCACTTCCCCCCTCTCCAATCCCTATTCCCTCTCTCCTTACTGTGATCTGATGAGCGGCTGTTGCTCATCTCTACCCTGCAGCATGTCTTCCGGCATACTGGCATATGCTAATGACGTAACGCGCATGTGACGTCACGTCATTAGCATATGCCGGTCCCCGTCACAGACAGATGCTGCAGGGGAGAGATGAGCATTGGCAGCTCATCGCATCATAGTAAGAAGAGAGGAGAGAGGGGCATAGGGATTGGAGAGGGGGAAGTGAGGAGGAGGTTATGGGGGAAGGAGGAGGATGATAAGGTGGGAAGGAGGAGGAAGATGATAAGCGTGGAAGGAGGATGAGGAGGAATGTTGTGCTGAGGGGGCCCAGGCAAATTAGGCAGCACTGAGCCCCTCCAGATCTGCCCTGCACTTCCAGCAGTAACCCCGAACATGGCTCGGGGTTACCGATTTAGGAACTGAAAATGAACCTCGAGCCACGCTCAGGATTACTGCTATGGAGGTTAATAACAGTACAGTAGTGTGTGTATATGTGGATTTACAGTGCTACGGATTGGACTTTACCCCCTCGCAGGTCATCTCTAGCACTCATTGGCTTCTTGGCTCCATTTACGAGTTACGGGGTTGAATGCCAGTGATTTTGATGCAATAAAATAGCGCAGTTGGAACATAGCGGTTACGGGCTTAACAAATCAAACAAATTGCAGGCTCGTAAGTCAAAGTCTCACGTTCCATAGGGTTTTCTTGTTCCTACTCCACAAGTCGTCGGCGGACTGGTTTAAGAGGCCAATATAATAGCCATAAGTCTTGCAAGCCACGAGCTACGATTTTACACGTTAGGGGAATTTAATGTGGCTGATTGTTGTTTTGGTACTGTAGTAGCCCTTGAACTGCAGTAGTCCTTTAATGTCACTATTCTAAATGTCAAATAATTTGTTTTCTTTATAAGAAACAATTGTTTGCAATTATTTAAACCTACATAAGATGCACTGATGTTGAATTAGGGTGTTTTTATAGGTATGTTGCTGAGTAGAGAGGGAGCTTTGTAGTTACTCTTGATTTCTTCTACACTACCCAGGTCCCATTAAGAGGAGGATTATCCAAATTAATTTCACACCAGGTGATAGAAGCATATATCAAGGTTGAGTCCCTTGTAAAAAGTCAGGACAGGTGACAAAATATGAGGTTAATAGAGTTACACACATCAAAATCTCCTCTGGCTGCCTCTGATCTAATCTTGACACTGGTCCCTGAATCCTACAACATGTGATCATCACTATTACAGCAAAGTTCTTAATAATTGTTTAATTTACTGCTTTATTCAAATAAAGTATTTTTATCTCCAGATCCAGGGGTCACACACACACACACACACACCATGTTCACGGGTTTCAACCTGATCACACATTTCCTCCCATGATTATTTGCACAAGAGCATGGTCCTAACTAGTTTTGTACCTCCGCACTACTAAATATGGCTTAGATTACATGCCCCTTGCTAGACTTTTACATGTGAAAAGCACACAGAAAAAATAACACAGCTACAGTCAGGTCCATAAATATTGGGACATCGACATAATTCTAATCTTTTTGGCTCTATACACCACCACAATGGATTTGAAATGAAACGAACAAGATGTGCTTTAACTGCAGACTTTCAGCTTTAATTTGAGGGTATTTACATCCAAATCAGGTGAATGGTGTAGGAATTACAACAGTTTGTATATGTGCCTCCCACTTTTTAAGGGACCAAAAGTAATGGGACAATTGGCTGCTCAGCTGTTCATGGCCAGGTGTGTATTATTCCCTCATTATCCCATTTACAAAGAGCAGATACAAGCTCCAGTGTTCATTTCAAGTGTGCTATTTGCATTTGTTGCTGTTAACTCTCAATATGAGATCCAAAGAGCTGTCACTATCAGTGAAGCAAGCCATCATTAGGCTGAAAAAACAAAACAAACCCATCAAAGAGATAGCAAAAACATTAGGTGTGGCCAAATCAACTGTTTGGAACATACTTAAAAAGAAAGAATGCACCGGTGAGCTCAACAACACCAAAAGACCCGAAAGACCACAGAAAACAACTGTGGTGGATGACCGAAGAATTATTTCCCTGGTGAAGAAAACACCCTTCGCAACAGTTGGCCAGATCAAGAACACTCTACAGGAGGTAGGTGTATGTTTGTCAAAGTCAACAATCAAGAGAAGACTTCACCAGAGTAAATACAGAGGGTTCCCCACAAGATGTAAACCATTGGTGAGCCTCAAAAACAGGAAGGCCAGATTAGAGTTTTCCAAACAACACCTAAAAAAGCCTTCACAGTTCTGGAATAACATCCTATGGACAGATGAGACTAAGATCAACTTGTACCAGAGTGATGGGAAGAGAAGAGTATGGAGACGGAAAGGAACTGCTCATGATCCAAAGCATACCACCTCATCAGTGAAGCATGGTGGTGGTAGTGTCATGGCGTGGGCATGTATGGCTGCCAATGGAACTGGTTCTCTTGTATTTATTGATGATGTGACTGCTGACAAAAGCAGCAGGATGAATTCTGAAGTGTTTCGGGCAATATTATCTGCTCATATTCAGCCAAATGCTTCAGAACTCATTGGACGGCGCTTCACAGTGCAGATGGATAATGACCCGAAGCTTACTGCAAAAGCAACCAAAGAGTTTTTTAAGGGAAAGAAGTGGAATGTTATGCAATGGCCAAGTCAATCACCTGATCTGAATCCGATTGAGCATGCATTTCACTTGCTGAAGACAAAACTGAAGGGAAAATGCCCCAAGAACAAGCAGGAACTGAAGACAGTTGCAATAGAGGTCTGGCAGAGCATCACCAGGGATGAAACCCAGCGTCTGGTGATGTCTATGCGTTCCAGACTTCAGGCTGTAATTGACTGAAAAGGATTTGCAACTAAGTATTAAAAAGTGAAAGTTTGTTTTATGACTGTTAATCTGTCCCATTACTTTTGTTCCCTTAAAAAGTGGGAGGCACATATACAAACTGTTGTAATTCCTACATCGTTCACCTGATTTGGATGTAAATACCCTCAAATTAAAGTCTGCAGTTAAAGCACATCTTGTTCGTTTCATTTCAAATCCATTGTGGTGGTGTAAAGAGCCAAAAATATTAGAATTATGTCGATGTCCCAATATTTATGGACCTGACTGTATTACATGATGCACATAAAAAACATGTCATATAACCCTTTGTGAGTGATCACTACCTTTAGCTTGTTAAAATTTAAATGGTGTTGCTCAGTTGTGTCTGACTCTCTGTGACCTTGTGGACAACACACCATGCTGATCCACTTGGTTTTCATGGCAGAGATGTTGAGGTGGGTTGCCAGTTCCTTTTCCGTGGGCCACAGCATACAGCTCCTGGTATTCCCAGGTAGTCTCCCATCCAAGTACCTGACAGTGTGACCTTTTGGTTCCCTGGCTGGATTCAAACCCATGATGTTGTGGTGAAAGCACCAGCAAACCACTGGGCCACCAGGGAATCCCACCTATAACTTACTCCCTGTTTAATGTGTGATTTTGCCAAAAGTGCTATTCTTTGCTAATTCTGTGTGTGCTCATTAAGAACTGTGCATGTTCACTGTGACCCAAAAAACAATGTGCTTTACCAAACACACTGAAAAGTAGTTAAACATTTAGGGCCTTATTCAATTGCGATTTAGCCAATTGAATAGGGCTCTAACCGGGCACATAGCCAAAAATGTTTACAGAAGTTTTTAGTTAGTGAACTTCTATCCAAAAGCAAGGTCTTCACTAACGAAAAACTTCTGTAAAAAATTATGCGCTTATTTAAAGCCCTATCCAATTGGCCAAATCGCAATTTAATGAGGCCCTTAGTGAGCACTTTAACATCACAGTTAAAAATTATCGATAGCATGTTCAAAGCACATACAAAAAAACACCCTAAAGAACAATTTTACATGACCATACTAAATAGAAATTGAGGCCTAAAATGTTTAGGGTTAAGTGCCTACCTTGTTGTTGTCGTTATTTAGTCGTTCAGTCTCTGTGACCCTAGGGACTGTAGCACGCCAGGTATATATGACAGTCACCTCCTCTCTGAGCATGATTAAATTCATGTTCATAGCTTCAATTATTTCATCTATCCATCTCCTCCTCGGTCGTCCCCTTCTTCGTGTGCCTTTAATCCTTCCCAGCATTAGAGTATTTTCTAGGGAATCTTGTCTTCCAATGATATGGCCAAAATATTTGAGCTTATATTCATAGCTTCCAGTGAACAGTTCGTCTTGATTTCGTGAAGTACTGATTTATTGGATCTTCTAAGCAGTTTTCGCCAACACCACAATTCAAAGGCATCAATTCTATGGCGCTCAGCCTTCTTTATGGTCCAGCTCTCACATCTGCATGTTACTACTGGGAATACCATAGTTCTAACTATGCAGACCTTTGTTGATAGTGTAATGTCTTTACTTCCTACTAGCCTGTCCAGACTTGCCACAGCTTTCCTCCCCAGAAGCAAACGTCCCCTGACTTCATGGCAACAGTCACCATCTGAAGAGATCCTGGATCTCAGGAAAATAAAATCTGTCACTGCCTCTACTTCTTCCCCATCTATTTTCCAGGAACTGATATTGCCGTTTGCCATGATCTTTGTCTTTTTAACATTGAGCAGCAGGCCAGCTTTTGCACTTTCTTCTTTTACCTGCATTAATAGGTCATTTACTTCGTCCTCACTTTCAGCCATCAGAGTAGTATCATGGGCGTATCTGAGATTGTTGATGTTGCCAGAAATACTGATTCCGGCTTTGGACTTATCCAGTCCTTCTTCACGCATGATGTATTCTGAATAAATAAGGTGACAATATACAGTCTCTTCACACACCTTTTGCTAGCTTGAACCATTCTGTTGTCCCATGTTCGGTTCTGACCGTGGCTTCTTGGTCCAGATACAAATTCCTCAGGAGGTGGATGATCTGGTACTCCTATCTCTTAATAACTTACCATATTGTGCTGTGATCCACACAGTCAAAGGCTTTAGAATAGTCTATGAAGCAGAAGTAAATGTTTTTTCTGGAACTCTCTTGCTTTCTCTATTATTCATCAGACATTGGCAATTTGATCTCTTGTGCCTCTTCCTCTGTGGAACCCAGCCTACCTACCTGACTACAAACACCTTTACCAACTCACTCTACAATACCCGTGTCAAAGTGCATCTACTGACATATAATATCATGTAACATATTTTAAAAATAGATCATGTGATATGTCTCAACGGTAATGTATGTGTGCAATTCTAAGGGATATTAACATTTTGTTGTGATGTTCAAGACCTTTTGATGTCAACTACTGGTTAGTGCAATCATGGCCCAACCAGTTCTATAATTCCTGCCAACGGTCCAGAATTGCGATATCTGTCTACTTGTGTATTGAGGTTCACATTGATTGAGCCCAGATGAGTCTGATCATTTACATAAATGTTATTGATGCACTTGGCATAAGCAGTGATAACATGGAAATAGTCCAAAGCACCAACATATTTTATTCATTTGGTCAGTACACCAGAAGGGCTATCACTTGGGAGAATGGAATCCCATGCACCTACAAATAGCAAGTATCACTGACTTCAAGAGCTTTAGTTTGACATGTTTAAAAAATAAAAACCGTTCAAAATAAAAAATAAAAAATAGGGAGAGGAATAAAAAATATCAATGTAATCCTATTCAGATCGAACAATATGATGGATATGTATACTTTACTAAGGATAACATATTTATTTTCTACTAAGCATTATCACCTGTTGTTGATTTTCAAGCAGTGCTACCAATGCTGCATTGTCAAACTATCAAACTAAGGATGTAGTTACACAGTGTTTTTAGAAAAAATTAGGGGGTTCTACTTCATCATGGCAGATTTATTTTGTTATTTTTACATGGCCTAATATGTTATCCCTAATAGGCTGTATATTAGCAAGGTCAGCCTCCAAAATTCAGCTTTGCTAAGGAGGCAATGTCCACGTTCCCATGGAATATAGCCATCATAGCCTTAGAGAAGTACCTCACAGCCCTTACAATGTTTAGCACATATATGCCAATGTTCCTCCTTTATAATATACTATGTAATAATTTTGAATTTTTTTATATTTTTCAGCCCTACCACAATAAGTACATTTTTGAGCTTTCCACCGCTCTCTCTGAGTGCTCTTATATATCACAGTACACGTTGAACATATTCGAAAATAGAAAGTATTAAAAATAATACAATGAAGACATTTGTAGGAAATAATACATGAAAGTAGTAAAGATGAACTTTTAAATTGCTAAAAATATGCAGAATTATTCTCAGAAATAGGCTTTTTTAATTGCTAACGTAGGAACAATTACTGTATTCGTAACACAGAGGGAAGAGAGATGGTGCTGAAACAATATGAAGAAATGATTTGTAGATGCAGTTTTCTATTTCTGAACACTGGGAGTCATGGAAACTGAAATGCCAATAAGTAGTAAGTGAACCGACACTATTTGTTACTCTACACATAGAGGCAATTAAGACCGAGATTTAAGATTGTTAATAAGATAACTATGTTTTCACAAAACAAATGATTGAAACAAATAGTGAATATAGATGTAAAAGCAAATGAACTACTTCAAAATGTATAAACAATGTTTTGTACTATAAAAAGACAATGACGTAACAGCTATTGATCAAACGGCTTTATTAGAAATGACAGCTGCACATCACTCTCTTGCACATGCATAGAGGATTGCAGCCTTATTAAATTCCATGCATTGCAACAGTTACAGGTCGATTTAATTGAACAAGCCTGCAATTACATGTCCAAAAGCCAAATCCGTAGACCACGTAACCATACGTAGCATTTTAGGGCATGATCATGATCAATTAAGCAAGCCCGTAAGTAACAATTTAGAAACCGCCAATAATAAATTAGACCATCATCATGACATCAGTAAAACATGGCATTTAAATGCTAATCAATTAGGCCCTCATTGAATTGCGATTTGGCTAATTGAATAGTGCTCTAAATTAGCACATAACATATTTTTTAAATACGTTTTTAGTTAGTGAAAACCTTGCTTTTAGATAGATGTTTACTAACTAAAAACTTATTTCAAAAAATATGTTATGTGCTCATTTAGACCCCTATTCAATTGGTCAAATTGCAATTAAATGAGGGCCTTAGGGCCTCATTCAATTGCGTTTTGGGCAATCGAATACGGCTCAATATGAGCACAGAGCATATTTTTTTTACAGAAGTTTTTAGCTAGTAAACATCTATCCAAAAGCAAAGTCTTCACTAACTAAAAATTTCTGTAAAAAAATATGCTATGTGCTTATATAGAGCCCTATTCAAATGGCCAAATCACATTTGAATGAGGCCCTTAGTGTTTAGATGTCCGATGTGCAATCCGGCTCGCAATCCAGCGATTTAAAAATCAATAGAAATGAATGAAGAAACTGTTATAGTCCATGTGGGTTGCCTGATGATATGTATTAACTCCTTGTTCCTGAGATTGATATAACATGGAAATTTAACGTAAAAAAAACAACATTTTATTGCAGATTTGCAAGCTTGAGACTGTTGTGCAATTAATTCTACTGTAATGTCTTTAATCCCTTTCCATGTAATTTAAAAATGCAGTATTGATTTTTTATTTGCATCTACAGTGCTATGAACAGGTGTTTATTGCAGATTTTTTGCATAAGACTGTTGTGCAATTAATAATAATGTCTTCCATCGCTTTCCCCCTATTTTAAAGTCCAGTAGTGTGTATTTATTGGCTGTTATAGTGTTAAGAACAGGTGTTTAACCCCTTTGCAAGTCCTCTCTAGTCCTCCTGCGGTTTTAGCGATTGTAACATTTTTTGGGCTTGAAAGACAAAATGCTCAGATGGGTCGGATTTACGATTTTGACAACCAAAATTTGCAGCCTGTAGCTTGCAAATAGATTGCGGGTAGCTAAAGGAGACCAATTGAATATCAGTAACTTTTGTGGGCTACATTACAGGCTTCAACAATTGCGATTTTGACAATTTAATAGGGCCCTATGTTTTTCCATACTGCTCACTTAAATGGACAGGAGACAATGGGGGAAATAAAATAAAATAAAATAATCTGAAATGAGGTCATAAGGGCTGTTGTCTATCAGGGTCAATCCCATGGCTTTGCTCAAATGCAACAGTCTCATGCCACAGCATCTACAGCTATGAGAGACAGATCAGTTTCTAGCTTTTAATGCTGGTTCTCCTGATTGGTTGTTGTTTAGTTCTGGTATTTCTACCAGCCAATCACATCTCATCTGGGATTATTTATTGCTGCCCCAGTCTCCTCTCAGTGCCTGTTGTAGGTTCCTGTGACTGTGAGTACTTCTGGTTGCTCCTGTGTCTTCCGGGTCTGTTTGGCTTCCGTTCCTGCTGTGTTCCTGTTCCCTGTTGACACTTCAATCAATGTTAGAGGAACAAGAAAGTATAGTTTCTAGGTAGAGTACAGCAAACATTATCAATTGGATTCCCTTTAGATCTAGTGCTAAGTGCTTTAGTGAAAAACGTATTATAATTATGTTGAAAATTGCCAGTGTTTTTTGAGAATCAGAATCTATTTTCATTCTGTTCTAAAAAAATTATATATATATATATATATATATATATATATATATATATATATAATATTATATTTTGAACCAACGAACAAATGTAGATCTAAAGGTAATCCAATTTATAATGTTTACTGTTCTTTCACTGCAAAAGATCTAAGAAATCCTGGTTGTTAATCCAAGAGAAATATAGAAGTTTCATGCATAGTGTCTGTCTTAAGTTTTTTAATGATATACATTTTAAATAACGCCAATAAAAGTTATGTTTTAAAATGTATACTCTCCAGAGAGATTGGGTATGGGTGTGCCCCAATAAAAGGGATCTTTTTTGTTTCTCCAACATTGATTTAAGTGTTAATACCCAGCCCTGGGAGCATCCCATTGTATTTGTGTCCATAATGATAACACTTAGAGCCCAGGCACAATAAAGTTTATGGCCTGTCGCCTGTTGAACTGATCTTTTGCTGCTGACCCTCATTGGATTTGAGACTCACTTCTGGTACTGCGCCCCTTGTTTTCGCCCATCGTGTTCAATTGTTTCTCCAGGACAGCCCTGACATGGTCTCAGTTTTTACCCATATTAAATAGTGCATAGTAAATCAAGGGATTCATGTAAGATGCTTTGTAAACTTCCCTAAATGTAGCTAACCTATTTTAGCAAAGACCAGTTTAAATATTGTTGTTGTTTTTTTATTGTTTCTGTTTAAATATTTGTTATTGAAATACAAAAAGTTACAGATAATCAACATACATTTTATATTTTTGCACATTTACTTCAATATAACAAACTTTCTTCTAAATGTTCAGGGAAGGGGGGTGTAAGGGAAGAGAGGATGATAGTAACTCTCACTACTAAATACATTGAGCATAACGTTTCTGTTCTTTTAGTTGCCCACTTTCTAACATTTTCGTCTATGTCGGCAGAGATCATACTCATCATGTGTACATATTGAATTTTTCTCTGTACTTCATAAAATGTGGGTATGTTCATTTTTCAGTTTTTAGCTAGAACATTTCTGAAAGCTAAGAAGATCTCATTTATTAGAAATTATAAGTCTCTTGGAAGTTATGGTAGAGGAAGTCCTAATATTGCTTCTTACATTTTTTTTGCGAATAGAAAATTCCAAAAGTTTTTCTAATATTGAGTTTGTTTCTTCCCAGATATCTGGGATTTTAGAACATTCCCAAAAAGCGTGTATTAGAGTACCCAATCCACCACATCCTCTAAAATATTTACCATCCAGGGATGGGTTTGAAATTTGTAATTTAGTTTTGTAAGCATTTTCTTTTAGGCTTATATTAAGAATCGTAGCCCATTGCTTATCACCCATAGTTATGTTGAACTCTTTTTATCATGAAGTTTTGTAAGATAATTTGGTTGTTGCAATTTGGTCAATTAAGTAATTTATACAAGGTAAAAATGTTTTGCTTTCCATTGGGGTTTGATATGCAACAATTTTCGATTGGTGTTTTAATAGCTAATTTATTATCTATAATTTGCTATTTATAATTGTTTTATTACTAATTTTGTTCTTCTTTTTAAGATATTTGTTCTTGTACTTAATGGCCACAGTAACTTTCTAACACGGTTACCCACAAATATATACAATATATAGAAAGTTAAAATAAAAAAGGGCAAATTATTATATTAACTGAGATATTCCATATTTCATGCCGAAAGAGTCAATATTTCCTAGTATTGTATTTTCCCTGTAACCCTTCAGATAGATATATATTATACAATTTGTAGTAGAATGTACAGAATTGATCTGCTATTTGTAACGTAGGACTGTGTGCATTTTTATTTAGAAAAAAAAAAAAAGAAGAAAACTCAAAATAGAAAAAAAGATGAATGAAAAATTCAAATAATGTGTGTTATGGCTCAATGTCCATAAATGGAACACAACAATTAAATAATAATGTACTTAAAAAAAGAGAGATCCACAAATAGGCAAATTAGCATGCTAAGTGGGATGGTATGATTATTATCATTGTTTTTTTTTTATTGTGCCAACATATTCCAAAGCGCTATACAAGGGTTAAGTTACAATAGCAATGTTAAGGCAAAAAATAATAGCAATATTAACACATAGCAAAGGATGGAGGGCCATGTCTTTGAGCTTAGAATTGAGTGTCCATAGTGCTTTCCCCAAAGCACCATGCAAGACTACTAGCAAACTTTGGGCCTCATTCAATTGTGATTTGGCCATTTGAATAGGGCTCTAAATAAGCACATAGCATATTTTTTTAGAAAAGTTTTTAGTTAGTGAAAACCTTGCTTTTGGATGGATGATTACTAACTTAAAACTTCCTTAAAAAAATATGTTATGTGCTTGTTTAGAGCCCTATTCAATTGGCCAAATTACAATTGAATGAGGGCCTTACAATCTAAAGTGATACCCATTCAGAGTGCACAGTGGCAAGTTCATGTGTGTTCATGTATCTCATGTGTGTGTCTCTCGTTGTTTTAAATAATGTAATAAAATGTAAATTAAAACTGTTGTGTATGTAATATTTTACTGATTTCCTATTTTATCTTAATTGTTCAGATTTATCTGGTGTCTTCTGAAGCTTCTAACTGTACGTTCAATACAGTTATATTTTTCTAACTCTATGAAACGTGAAAGGTCATCATATGAATAAAATACATGTTTTTTTGTTAACTGCACCTTCTGGATACAGTAATACTCCTTAGTAATGATTTTTTTTAAATCCTCTATATTTTTAACTAGAACGAGCATCTGAGTATAAGTAATTTGCTTTACAGGAATAAGGAGTCTGAGAGTAAGCAAATTTATTTCTGCTCAGATAATATTTAGTATGAGAAACGTCAGGGAATATTTATTTTTAGATACTGAATCAAGTCCAATTAATTAGCTTAGCTCTAGAAAAGCAGATAAAAAGCTTGGATTAAAGTTGTCACATCCTACACAATAAAAGCATTCCTGATTCTTTCAAATATCATTATTTTTACATTCACTCAAATTTGTAAAATTCTAATTATTTAAGAGCAAAAGAAACATATTTCTTCAGTTATTTGGACATATTTTTATTATTACCTTTGTATTATTATATGTTTATTTATCTATTTTAATTATTCTAGTTCACAGTAGGAATAGCGCTAGTTCAATTAAATTGTATGTGGTGAGCAAAAATGAATGCAGCTATATCATATCATATTTTCATTATGCCTTTTGCTGATGCCTAGGAGCTGTCATTTTCTCCATACACTGTAACTGTAAAGTTCCCACAGTTGTATTACCGTAATTGAAAAGCCAAGTAATGATTTTATTTATATCAACAAACTCTAGCTATTACTAAACGTGAATAAGCATGCTGATAGCATACCATGGTTCCAGCAGTGATATCAGCAGGGCCAACAATAGAGAACTGATTTGTCTTTAAGTGGAGTACTGCCTGTTGTATTGGACAGCATATGTGATAGGTTTGCATTATTTAGCATATCTATTATTGGTTTTCAATTGGAAGTGTATTACATAAAATAAAAGTGTAATTTTACACATATTTGTATATACAGGGGGGGGGGGGAGTACTTGATCCCCTGCTGATTTTGAATGTTTGTCCACTGACAAAGAAATGATCAGTCTATAATTTTAATGGTAGGTGTATTTTAACAATGAGAGACAGAATAACAAAGAACAAAACAAGAAAAACGCATGTCAAAAAAGTTATAAATTGATTTGCAGGTCAGTGAGGGAAATAAGTATTTGACCCCTTGAACTTAGTACTTGGTGGCAAAACCCTTGTTGGCAATCACAGAGATTAGATGTTTCTTGTAGTTGGCCACCAGGTTTGCACACATCTCAGGAGGGATTTTGTCCCACTCCTCTTTGCAGATCCTCTCCAAGTCCTTAAGATTTCAAAGCTGATGTTTGGCAACTTGAACCTTCTGCTCACTCCACAGATTTTCGATGAGATTAAGGTCTGGAGACTGGCTAGGCCACTCCAGGAACTTAATGTGTTTTTTCTTGAGACACTCTTCTGCTGGGATACCCATCCACAACATTTTAAATGCCCTTGCTGAGGGAAGGAGGTTCTCACCCAAGATTTGACGGTACATGGCCCCGTCCATCGTCCCTTTCATGTGGCGCAGTTGTCCTGTCCCCTTAGCATAAAAACACCCCAAAGCATAATGTTTCCACCTCCATGTTTGACGGTGGGGATGGTGTTCTTGGGGTCATAGGCAGCATTCCTCCTCCTCCCAACACAGCGCGTTTAGTTGATGCCAAAGAGTTCGATTTTGGTCTCATCTGATCACAATACTATTACTCAGTTCTCATCTGAATCATTCAGATGTTTATTGACAAACTTCAGACAGGCCTGTACATGTGCTTTCTTGATGAGGGGGACCTTACGGGCGCTGCAAGATTTCAGTCCTTCACGGCGTAGTGTGTTACCAATTGTTTTCTTGGTGACTATGGTCCCAGCTGCCTTGAGATCATTAACATGAACCTACCGTGTAGTTCTGGGCTGATTCCTCACCATTCTCATGATCCTTGAAACTCCACGAGGTGAGATCTTGCATGGAGCATCAGACCGAGGAAGACTGGCAGTTATTTAGTGATTCTTCGATTTGCGAACAAGAAAAACGCATAAAAAATTATAAATTGATTTGCAGGTCAGTGAGGGAAATAAGTATTTGACCCCTTCAACTTAGTACTTGGTGGCAAAACCCTTGTTGGCAATCACAGAGATTAGATGTTTCTTGTAGTTGGCCACCAGGTTTGCACACATCTCAGGAGGGATTTTGTCCCACTCCTCTTTGCAGATCCTCTCCAAGTCCTTAAGATTTCAAAGCTGATGTTTGGCAACTTGAACCTTCTGCTCACTCCACAGATTTTCGATGAGATTAAGGTCTGGAGACTGGCTAGGCCACTCCAGGACCTTAATGTGTTTTTTTCTTGAGACACTCTTCTGCTGGGATACCCATCCACAACATTTTAAATGCCCTTGCTGAGGGAAGGAGGTTCTCACCCAAGATTTGACGGTACATGGCCCCGTCCATCGTCCCTTTCATGTGGCGCAGTTGTCCTGTCCCTTTAGCATAAAAACACCCTAAAGCATAATGTTTCCACCTCCATGTTTGACGGTGGGGATGGTGTTCTTGGGGTCATCGGCAGCATTCCTCCTCCTCCCAACACAGCGAGTTGAGTTGATGCCAAATAGCTCGATTTTGGTCTCATCTGATCACAATACTATTACTCAGTTCTCATCTGAATCATTCAGATGTTCATTGACAAACTTCAGACAGGCCTGTACATGTGCTTTCTTGATGAGGGGGACCTTACGGGCGCTGCAGGATTTCAGTCCTTCACGGCATAGTGTGTTACCAATTGTTTTCTTGGTGACTATGGTCCCAGCTGCCTTGAGATCATTAACATGAACCTACCGTGTAGTTCTGGGCTGATTCCTCACCATTCTCATGATCCTTGAAACTCCACGAGGTGAGATCTTGCATGGAGCATCAGACCGAGGAAGACTGGCAGTTATTTAGTGATTCTTCGATTTGCGAACAAGAAAAACGCATAAAAAATTATAAATTGATTTGCAGGTCAGTGAGGGAAATAAGTATTTGACCCCTTCAACTTAGTACTTGGTGGCAAAACCCTTGTTGGCAATCACAGAGATTAGATGTTTCTTGTAGTTGGCCACCAGGTTTGCACACATCTCAGGAGGGATTTTGTCCCACTCCTCTTTGCAGATCCTCTCCAAGTCCTTAAGATTTCAAAGCTGATGTTTGGCAACTTGAACCTTCTGCTCACTCCACAGATTTTCGATGAGATTAAGGTCTGGAGACTGGCTAGGCCACTCCAGGACCTTAATGTGTTTTTTTCTTGAGACACTCTTCTGCTGGGATACCCATCCACAACATTTTAAATGCCCTTGCTGAGGGAAGGAGGTTCTCACCCAAGATTTGACGGTACATGGCCCCGTCCATCGTCCCTTTCATGTGGCGCAGTTGTCCTGTCCCTTTAGCATAAAAACACCCTAAAGCATAATGTTTCCACCTCCATGTTTGACGGTGGGGATGGTGTTCTTGGGGTCATCGGCAGCATTCCTCCTCCTCCCAACACAGCGAGTTGAGTTGATGCCAAATAGCTCGATTTTGGTCTCATCTGATCACAATACTATTACTCAGTTCTCATCTGAATCATTCAGATGTTCATTGACAAACTTCAGACAGGCCTGTACATGTGCTTTCTTGATGAGGGGGACCTTACGGGCGCTGCAGGATTTCAGTCCTTCACGGCATAGTGTGTTACCAATTGTTTTCTTGGTGACTATGGTCCCAGCTGCCTTGAGATCATTAACATGATCCTACCGTGTAGTTCTGGGCTGATTCCTCACCATTCTCATGATCCTTGAAACTCCACGAGGTGAGATCTTGCATGGAGCATCAGACCGAGGAAGACTGGCAGTTATTTAGTGATTCTTCGATTTGCGAATAATCGCACCAACTGTTGTCACCTCACCAAGCTTCTGGCTGATGGTCTTGTAGCCCATTCCAGCCTTGTGTAGGTCTACAATCTTGTCTCTGACATCCTTGGACAGCTATTTGGTCTTGGCAATGGTGGAGAGTTTGGCATCTGATTGATTGATTGCTTCTGTGGACAGGTGTATTTTATATAGGTAACCAGCTGAGATTAGGAGCACTCCCTTGCAGAGAGAGTGCTCCTATCCAAATCTTTGATGATCCCCAGGAGCACCATCAAATCTAATCTACCAAATGGAAAGAACATGGCAACTCAGCAAACCTGCCAAGAGATGTCCGTCCACCAAAACTCACGCACCGGGCAAGGGGGGCATTAATCAGAGAGGCAGCTCAGAGACCTAAGGTAACCTTGGAGGAGCTGCAGAGTTCCACAGCAGAGACTGGAGTATCTGTACATAGGATGACAATAAGCTGTACGCTCCATAGAGTTTGGCTTTATAGCAGAGTGGCCAGAAGAAAGCCATTACTTTCAGCAAAAAACAAAATGGCACGTTTTGAGTTTGCAAAAAGGCATCTGGGAGTGTCACAAAATGTATGGAGGAAGGTGCTCTGGTCTGATGAGACTAAAATTTAAAAATGGAAAATTTAACTTTTCGGCTATCAAAGAAAATGCTATGTCTGGCGCAAACCCAACACATCACATCACCCAAAGTACACCATCCCCACAGTTAAAGATGGTGGTGGCAGCATCATGCTGTGGGGATGTTTTTCAGCAGCTGGGACTGGGAAACTGGTCAAAGTTGAGGGAAAAATGGATGGTGCTAAATGCAGGGATTTTCTTGAGCAAAACCTGTACCACTCTGTGTGTGATTTGAGGCTAGGACGGAGGTTCACCTTCCAGCAGGACAATGACCCCAAACACACTGCTAAAGCAACACTTGAGTGGTTTAAGGGGAAACATGTGAATGTGTTGGAATGGCCTAGTCAAAGCGCAGACCTCAATCCAATAGAAAATCTGTAGTCAGACTTAAAGATTGCTGTTCACAAGCGCAAACCCTCCAACTTGAAGGAGCTGGAGCAGTTGTGCAATTAGGTATGGGCAAAAATTCCAGTGGTAAGATGTGGCAAGCTCATAGAGACGTATCCAAAGTGACTTGGAGCTGTGATTGCCGCAAAACGTGGCTCTACAAAGTATTGACTTTGGGGGGCGGGGGATAGTTATTTTGTCCTATTTGTTGTTTGCTTCACAGTAATAATAAAAAAAAAACATCTTCAAAGTTGTGGGCATGTTCTGTAAATTAAATGATGCAAATCCTCCAACAATCCATGTTCATTCCAGGTTGTGAGGCAACAAAACGCAAAAAAATGCAGAGGGGTGAATACTTTTGCAAGGCACTGTAAGTACTGAAAGGAATCCCGGGGGTCCATAGGCTCATAGGTGAGGGGTATTGGGAGGGGATTCAGGGGATCCCCAGGATAAGGTTATGTAGTGGGTTTTGGGAGGTATTACGGGGAGTTATTAACCCCTTAATTGTATAAGATTTGAAAAACCGATTCTGGCAAACGTGTCAGATTTGAAGCTTGTATGCTTCTCAGAGGTCTTCTTATGCCTCTGCAAGTGGGTTTCAGTACACTTAGGGTTTTTGTACCATCTGAGGACTTGCGTGCCCATGGATTACACAGCTCTTAATTGTTGTTAGTTTGTTGCATATCAGAAACTTGAACTTTTTGCTAATCTAAATTGGTTGTATAAAATCCTATCACAGACAGTTATGTCCTAACATAAAAGTGTGGATAAAAGAGCTGCCAGTACCACAGCCCTCTCTGATTCATCCAGCTTGCAACTAACTTCACAGTAGTCCAAAAATGTGTGGGCTAATGTACAGACATGCTGCTGCAACACAGACCATATATGAAAATAAAGATAAAAGGTATAAAAAATATTCCAAAGCAAATGTTTTAATAAATGTAATCATATATCTTATAGATTACATACTTATACTTAGAATAATGTAAATAATACTGTAATATATGCATTCGTTTTTCACTCTGACATGAAAATGACATATTTTCCATAAATTATTTAAATATTTTTAATATTTCATTGAAAATGTCAATGTCAATGAGGCAGTTTCAATCACATTTAAGTCACTTGTCATAGAAATTGTCAAAATGATATCCTATTTCTGACAAATATATAGTTTTTCTTATCTATTTAATTTAAAATGCCACAGGGAATTTAATGTATTTCATATTAAGTATGATATACCTGTACTGAATCATGATATAAGTAAAATATTATTTCTCAAAAGATGTATGAATGAATGTCCATGAAAATGACAAACTGGAAGAAATTTACAGAGATTTTGGAATACCACATCTTGCAAATTTCCTAGTGCTTACCCACATGTTCAGATAAGCATATAATGGAATACATGTGGATTTTCAAAGAATGTTTGAATATCTGAAGACTAGGAGGGAGTATAGGGAAAGCAAGATAGGAAATTCCAAAGAAAGAGGCCTGCTCTTTGGAAGCTCCGTATGTGGGTTCAGGTGCGCAGGTATTAATAGAGCAGCAAGGGGACTTGGAGTAAATTTGGAGACAAGAGTTGAGATATATGAAAGTGCATTGCAATTGAGGGCTTTCTAAAGTACACGTTGATCCTTCAAGAACGCAAATGTTACAAAATCACAAATCACTATTTACCGTAATTGCTAATTGCCTTCATACCCATAAATGGCACATGTAGCAAAAAATTCTGCGAGTACTAGAGTGGACTCGCAAGGGGGTTAAACACCTTTCATAACATTACAAAAGCAAATAAAAACACAATACTGGAAAGCTCACAAATCTTATTTTTTTAACTTTTAATTTCTGTGTTATATCAATCTCGGGCATCAAGAGTTAATACATATCAGGCCACCCACATGGACAATAATAGTTTGGCCATTCATTTTTATTGATTTTTACATTGCTGGATTGTGAGCCCGATCGCATATCTGACATCTAAACATTAATTGATTAACGTTTAAAAGTCATGTTTTACTTATTTCGTGATGAAGGTCTCATTTACTATTGGCTGTTTCTAAATCCTAACTTACGATGTTGCTTTATTGATTATTATCATGCCTGAAATGATGCATATGGTTACATGATTTACGGATTTGGCTTTCGGCCATGTAATTGCAGGCTTGTTCAATTAAATTGCTCTGTAACTGTTGCAAATGTCATATCTGCAGACTTACGGCCTTTATGAAGGTAACTGTGGGCTTGTAATTTAATGAGGCCTTAAGTCTCCAGCCTCATGATCAAACCTTTCAGTAAAAAATTGGCTTGATTTCCTGTAGTGTTAATTGATTGAATCTTCTTACAGTCCAAGGGACTCTACACTGTTTTCTCCTACACCACAATTCAAAGGCATCAATTCTATGGCGTTCAGCCTTCTTTATTGTTCAGCCCTCAAATCTGTATGTTACTGCTGGAAATAGCTCTAAACATGCAGAACTTTAGTAATAGTATATACCTTTACTTTTTAAGAGCTTATCCAGACATTAAATAGATTTACTCCCCATAAGCCAACATCTTTTAATTTCATGGCTACAGTCACCATCTCCAGAGATCTTGGAGCTTGGGAAAATAAAATCTGACACTGCCTCCACTTCTTCCCCATATAGGAACTGAGATTGCTGTTTGCCATGACATTTGTCTTTTTAACGCTGAGCAGCAGGCCAGTTTTTGCCCTCTCTTCTTCCATCCTCATTAACAGGCCCTTTAATTCCTTTCAGTTGTATCATCCACCTCAGTTGTATCATCCACTGATTTGAGGCTGTTTATATTTCCCATAGCAATATTAATGTTGTCTTTGGGTTCACTCAGCTTGGCCTTACGCATGATGTATTCCACATATAAGTTAAATAAGGCAATAATATACAACACTCCTTTTCCGATCTTGATCTATTCACTTGTTCCACTTTTGGTTCTGACCATAGCTTCTTGGTCCACATACCAATTCTGGTCCCCCATCTTTTTAAGAACTTGCCACATTTTGTTGTGATCCACAAAGTCAAAGGCTTTAGATCAGTCTATGAAGCAGAGGTAAATGTTTTTTTTTTCTTGAAATCTCTTGCTTTCTCTGTCATCTAGCAGACATTGACGATTTGATCTCCTGTGCCTCTTCCTCTAGAGAACCCATATTGCACATCTGGTGGTTCTCAGCACATACATTGTTGGGGCCAAGCATGCAGGATCCTTGAGCATTACGTTGCTGACACGTAAAATGAGTGAAATTGTTTGATAATTGGAGCCCTGACTGGCACTGCAGATTTGACACCTTTTGCCTCATTTGAAGTTCCTCACATGGGCTAGGTCTGTCTCCAAGGAGAGACAGCCTGGTTCCTACCCCACCTAGGTGTTGAGGGGTATAATGTCCAAGCTATCAGCTATCACTGGACAGGATCTGGGCACAGCATGGGTTGATTAGATAATGTAACTATTGGAGACAGAGTGTCTGATTGATGGTTTAGGGCCTATACCAGATTTGAGGTGGGCAAGCTTATTTTCTATCCACTCCCTAGCCAAACGTCCTCAGATAGAGATTGCTTTAATGAGTCGGAGCGGAGTCGGGTTTGAGATGGTTCTGGGGTGTATCCATTTTTCACAATAATTTTTGAAATTTGGGCTCCTTATAAGATTTAATGGGGGGGGCATAACAATAATAACTAAAGTCAAGTACTTCCTAATTTGTGGTTAACCACCAGACAAAGGTTCAAAGGGGTATCACTTTCAATTCACTTGAAACCATTTGAACCTTGTCTATTGAAACACATGTTTTGATTGCTGTTTGACAGCCTTGTTAAAAATACTTGATAACGTAATAAGCCCTGTGGATCTCTCATTGAAGTCTATGGAGACACATCTACCTCTTAACTCAAATTAAAAATCGTCCAGGAACATAGCCTACTAAACTACTTTATGCTGTTGGCTACTGGAAGCATCTACTGATTGCCCTTAAAGTGATACTAACTCCAAAATATTTGTATTAGCCCAATGTAATAGTCATCCCCAATACACGCTCTACACATAAAATTATGGGCCCCAAAATGAAAAATGACACAGGAGCCCCTAGGATCAAATTACCTGGTGGGCAGGGGTCCAAAGGGCCAAATATATATAACCAAGGCTTTGGTGACAAAATCACACAATAATACAAGTCAGCAAGTGTTCTTATGACCATTATAATAACCCTTGGGTCAGGTAGCCATATAACTACTGTCCAGCAAAGTCCAGTTGCTTTTTTTTTAAAGTCCATGACACCTCTTTACCCTATTCAGAAAAAAAGTGTCTCTGTAGATGTTTATTTTTATAAATCAAATAGAGGACTCATAAAACTACACAAACAATTGCATAGATTGTGACATTATTGTTTTTGAACTAATATTATTATTATCATCGTTTATTTGTAGCGTGACAACATATTCTGTAGCTATATACATCTGTTACAATCAAGGCAAAAAACAATGACAGTATTAACACATTGCTAAGCATGGAGGGTCCTGTCTTTGACCTTAGAATCCAGTTTCCAACGTACTTTCCCCAAAGCACCTTGCAAGATTGAAAATTCAGAAACTTACAGTGTGAAGGGTCTGGGTGAGGTATAGGAGAGGGAAAGATAAGTTGTGCAAGTTAAGGTGTAAGGTGATAGGCTTTTTTAAACAGGTGCATTTTTATTGAGGATTTGATGGTTTTGAGGCAGGGAAATAGTCTAGGGGAGTGAGGCAAGGAGTTCCAGAAAATAGGGGCAGTAGGGGAAAAGTTTAAAAAGGCTAGAATGAGAGGAGGTGAGAGCTGGAAAGAAGAAGGCTGTTAGTAGAAAGAAGAGGGTGTGTGGGGGAGGATTTGGAGATGAGACCAGAGATGTAAGGGGGTGCACCATTGTTGAGGGCTTTGTAAGTTAGGGTCATGATGGTAAATTTTATTCTGGAAGGCATGAGGAGCCAGTGGAGTGATTGACAGAGATGTGCTGCAGATACTGAACATTGAGTATGGTAGATGAGTCTATCAGA
This sequence comes from Discoglossus pictus, assembly GCA_027410445.1. Lineage (NCBI taxonomy): Eukaryota > Metazoa > Chordata > Amphibia > Anura > Alytidae > Discoglossus > Discoglossus pictus. The sequence continues at coordinate 28,409,228 of CM050166.1, read as the reverse complement.
GGCATTCATCATGAATTGAAGATGGGGAGGCCAGCGAGAAGCGATTTGCACGTCAAGATGAGATATGATGAGAGAGTGTATTAAAATCTTAGTTGTGTCTTGTGTAAGGTAGTGACATATTTTAGAAATATTTTTTTAGATGAAGAAGGCAGAATTTTGTTAGTGACTGTATGTGAGATCAGTAGATAAAAAGTTGAGGAACTTTAATATAGTTATAAAAATTAAAAATATGCAGCATTAAATCACCTTCACTATGGATTAAATGCAGGTTATGATAATCAATAATTACTACTGCGGTCTTGCCATGTTTTGGGACTTGTATACAACCATACAATTGAACAATTGGACTTTAGCTTGTGATTCCCAGACTGTGACAAACAAATCACATTAAACTACTGAATAGCTAATAAAAATACACCATCCTATGTCCCATTTCAGAGACCTCCTATCTCCAGGGCTATGGTGTGCCCCACAAGCTGGCTAAAGAACCTGCCAGAAAAAAATACCCTTAACCAGTAGATCTACTACACTTTTGTCTCTGACTGTATGTGAGGAATGAAAGAGAGTGCATTGTCAGCAGTGAGAGAGATGTGAGGAATTGAAGCTGTAGTAGATGGCCATAGTGTCAAGAAGGGAGGTGGAGAAAATAAATTGGGTAAGGCGATGTAGACGAGCCGCTCAAGTAGTTTGGAAGCCAGAGATAGGGTGATAGTTAGATACAGAATCAGAATCAGATGAGGGTTTCTTAAGAATATGTGTAGTTATAGCATGTTTTAGAGAGGATGGAAATGTGCCAGTATTTAGGGAAAGGTTGAAAAGATGTGTAAGAGCAGGGTTAAGTGTCGTAGAGAAGGCAGAGATAAGTTGTGACAGGATCCAGATGACAGGTATTAAGGCGAGAGGTTGATAGTAGGCTGGAGACTTCATCCCTGGTTACAAGGTCAAAGGAGTGCATAGTGCCTGTGGAAGTGGAGAAGAGAGAAGGCTGGGTGTTCTCGGTTAGTTGAGAGGATGGAGCGTGTAAGTCACGATGAGAAGAGAATTCATCCAGAATGTTTTTAATTTTATGCTTAAAATGGCTGGTAAAGTCTTCAGCCCGGGAGCCAGGAAGGGACGGGAGGTGGCAGTGGGTGGAGGATACAACAAATATGTAATAAAAAATATGTTTTTTTCCAGGTCCAACACAGCAATCGTGTCTTTTATACCAAGCTCATGCAATGTTAGTCATTAGATGACAAATTTAGGCCACATTTTAGGGTACCTTGTTTTAGTACAGTTGGATCAGTCAGTGCTAACTTAAAATTGTAGCATATATCCAACTTCTGGTTAATGTGACTGTAGTTGTTGTTAAGAGTTTGTTCATTTGAGAAGAATTGTTTTGTGACTACTGTTCACTTGACAGTTTACTGCTATATAACTCTGGTGTTCCCTTTGCACACAAAAAAAATATCCACTGGTAAAGCAGGAAATAGCTGTGAATGTATATTTGGTGGTGTTATCATGGAGATCTTCCTAACAGATGTATTAGCTTTAAGATCCTGTATTTTTCCCCTATCTGCTGTGGGATATCTGCAACCCCAAGGCCAAGGTCACTATGTCACTCAGGGACCCAACATCAAATACCTTTAAATCTGTCTCACATGCAAATAGAACATCTGCTGCTGCCTGTTGCAATAGCTGAGTGACAGCTTGAGGTTAGTTACTTCATACATAAATGATGCAAATATAAAATATGTGTTATTCAATAATCAACATAATTTAAATGCCACTGTTTTGCTTGTGCAATAGGGTTTCATGTGATTGTTTAATAACTGATTAAAATATTAATGTAATACCAGTATTTAAGAAAGTAAATGTAGCCTTTTTACCTTACTTTTGAACTTTTAATGTAAAGGTTCTTCTCTCCGCCCTCTATTAGGTGTGCAAGGGGCAGGAGGTATCTGCCAAGAAACTTTTAAAATTTAGACTTGAACTTTAGTATTTCAGGTTTCACCTCTATCGGGGTGATTTCTATTGCAGGGAAGCCTAGTCCAGTCTAATAGTGGAGGGAAATAGCTGTGATAGAACCACCCTTTCAGTGCTATGGGTTCAGAACATTTTCCTGACCCAGGAGGCCACACACCTTTGCAACATGTTGCTATGTTATCTGTTTAGATATGATTCCTGTCAGTTTACTTGTATATACTTACAGAACATTAAAGATAATTTGGCATATTTGTTTTGTTTACATGTAAAATCGAAGAGAATAAATTAACAAAAATGGCAATTAAATAAAAAAAAAATCATTTGGATTTCTGACATTTACTAAAAACTATATGATTAGTGAAAGTTTAGCTAATAATCAAAGCCCTGAACCACTGATAGTTACTTTGGGTAATATTACATTTATTCTGACCACAACTGGTAATTAAATGACAATATCCCACAGGTTTTATAGTCTCGATAAGAACTGTTTGCATGCCATCCAATCACCCTTGTTTCCACCCAAATACTTATCTTTTACTCCCCTCTCCCCTTTCTTTCTCCCTTCTCTTCATCCACACCTTTCTCTCCCTCTCATCCACCTCTTTCTCTCCCAGCTCACCCCTTTCCTCCTTTACCCCTTTGTCTCCCCTCCTTCCCCTCTTATGCATTTCTGTTCTTCCTTTTTTTAACTTATCGCCCTCCCTCTCTTCCCTTTCTCTCTCTCCTTCATCCCTATTTCTCAATGCCTCACCAGGTCCCGCGCTAAAGTCACCCTTCTCACCCCCTCTCGATCCCACTGATCCCCTCATCCCTCCTCTGCTCTTCACCCAATCCTTCTATCCACTCATTCCCCTATACCCTGGTCCCACTCAAGCTTATGTACCTCTCCTTGGGTCGTTCTTCCCCCACAACACTCTTTACCCTTCATCCTTCCTCTTTCCTTTTATCTTCCTTTCCCCCTTAATCCTCCTCTCTCTCCTCTTCCCCATCTTCTGCCATCTCTCTTCCCTCATCCTGTATGCATACTTAATTACATAGTTACATAGTAATTAAGGTTGAAAACAGACTTTTAGTCCATTAAGTTCAATCTTTTAAGATCTCCTCTGATCTCCTTTGCAATATATAGATTAGTTGTTAATGATTCAGAAAAAGGCAAACAGAAAAATAAAAAAAATTAAACATTGCCAATTGGCTCAAAAATGGGAAGAAACTAAGTTTCCTTCCTCACCCCAGTTGCTGGCAATTTGATTCCTCCCTGGATCAATACTCCCTCTCTAATATCCAGGATAACCCTAAATGTCACTTTTACTCAAAAATATACTCAATGCCTTTTTAAAGTTATCTATCAAATCCGCTGTCACTACCTTCTTTGGTAGAGCATTCCACAAATTAACCACCCTTGACTGTGAAGAAGCCTTTTTTCTTTAAGGTGGAATCTTTTTACTCCTAACCTCAAAGGATGTCCTCTTGTTAGTTTAAAACCTCTTGGTTAAAAAAAAAAGTTCACTTGACAACGCTTTATATTGACCCTGAATATAGGTAATCATATCCCCTCTTACACAACACAAGAACTGTCAAATACCTTTCAATATCTGATACCATTAGATTTGCTCCATTAAGGTTATAACTTCCATGGCTATTTTACCTTCCCAGATGCATAACTTTACATTTATTCATATTAAATCTCATCTGCTATTTAGATGCCCAATCATCAAATTTATGCAAACCGCTCTGGAGGGAAAGTACATAATTTTCTGATTTAATTACCTTGCACAACTTTGTGTCATCAGCAAAAATATTGACAATACTTTCTAGTCCTACCTCTAAGTCATTAATAAATATTTTAAAAAGGAGAGGACCTAATACTGAACACTTACCACATCTTAGTACCCATCTTAGTCCAACAAATTAGTCTTACTCCCCTTTGCAACTAACATTTTATTTTCTAATTTATCCAGTCTAATAGCCCTTTTGCAAGACTTGCAAGTATCTGTCCACTCTGTTTTGTATAATTTAAATACCCGGGGCCTCATTCTATTACCGGCCGTAAATCGGCCGTAAGGCTGTGATTCCTTGCGGGGGTTCTGTTAACTCGCGATTCTATTATACGGCCCCGCAAGGATCTCCTCTTACGGCCGGCCGCATATCTTGGAACCGGCCGTAAACTCTGAAATCTAAAAACGCAAAAATAAATTCAAGCCTGCACTGTACAGCTCTGTAAATGCTAGGGATCATATTGGGGGACATGAGGATTAAAAGTAACCCACTCTCAAGCTTGCACATCAGCCCAAACCCGAGTTCAAATTAACTGTTTATTTTCCGGCTGCGGCGTGGGCGGGTCTGAGGTGCTCCAAGCCCTCTGGACTTTTTACATGGATATTTTACGGATATTAAAAAAAAAATATTTTACGGATTTGAGTATAGGGTAATTATGTGCTATTTTTGCTAACACCGAATATCACTTTATAGGCTCTGCAAAGTGCAGGATGGCTTTATTTGGGCTATTTTATGTTCTTAATTGGTGCTAGCGGGACCTCTTTCCTGCAAGTAAGCTGCGGCTCGTTTTTAGCCTTGCAGATAGGGTTCCCGGAGCAATTGAATTGCAAATAGGAATTTCTTACGGCCGAAACTCTTGGGGCCGTTTTAGATCAAAGGCTTTCCTCCGGCGCGAGCGGCCACAAGGGATAGCAAGGCGCCGGCCGCAAGCCTGCCGGAGCCCCCGGCCGTAAGGGAATAGAATAGCCGAAAAGCTTGCGGCCGGTCCTTGCGGCCCCGCAACGGCTGCGGCCGCTAATAGAATGAGGCCCCCGGTATCTTAATCTTTAAATCGTTAAGCCACATTGAATGTGATTTACTCCTTTTACTCCTTTTACTTTTATTTCCACATAGTATATGATGTTAAGTATATATATTTAGTAAGGATTTGAATGTTGTCCATTTCGGTTCAGTATTTTAACCCATCAGTTCTTTGTCCCAGTCTAGACTTTGTATTGCTGCCCTTGTACCATTAAAATTTGCCCTTATAAAATTAAGAGTTTTTACTGGTTCCTTACAGTTCTGTTTTTTAAATCCATCTCAAATTATACTGTGTTGTGATGACTGTTTATTAAAGGTCGCCCTAAAGGTCGCCCTATGTAAACATTTGATACTATATCAATATTGTTTGTGATGACTAAATCCAGGATAGCCTCATTTCCATCTTCTTGTATAACCTGGGCCAGATAATGATCTCTGAGTGTACTTGAGAAATTTCTCCCCTTATCTGAACTGCTGCTCTCATTTATCCAGTTTATTTCAGGGTAGTAAAAATCTACCATTACTAAAACCATGCTTAGCTGCATTTCCAATCTATAACAATAATTGCTTTTCCTCACTTTCAATTATATTTGGGGTTTTATAGCATACTCCAACCGATATTCTTTTAGAATTTCTTGCTCCGCTATTTAACTGTACCCACAAACATTCAACATTATTGCAAGTTCATTATAAATATGTTCTCTGACTAAAGGCTTAATTTCATGGTTAACATGCAGACAAACCCCTCCTCCTCTTTTACCATTGCCCTTATCTTTCCTAAATAGGTTATAACCATCTAGATGAACAGTCCAGTCATGAGATTAACTCCACCATGTTTCAGTAATGCCTATTAAATCCCATTTCTCATTAACTGCTCATTAACATTTTACTCTATTACTTCTATCTAGTCCTTCTTACATGTAGTTCTCTCTATCCACCTCATCCACCATCTCTCCACCTCATCACTCCCCATTCCTCCCTCATTGCTCCATCATCTTATCAACCCCTTTTTCATTTTTCTCCCCCTCAACATCCTTTTCTCCCTCTCATCACACCCATTGCCTCTTTATAACCCCCTTTGTCTCTTTATCATCACTTTTATCCCGTCAAAGGAAAGGGGAAGTCTATGTGAATGGGTCTTAAACACTACACTATGTTCTTAATATTTAACCTCTTTGCTGCTTGTTGCAGTGAAGGGGAGAATATTGATGTTGGGACCCGACCTGCTAATACAGAGTTTTAGAGTTTTGCTGGCTCTCAAGGATTACCAAAGGGGATTATATTTTTAATCCCTAGCATGCAAATGTTGGTAATTACACTATTTAACCTCCTTGCTGCTAGTGTTGGTAATTACACTACCATACCAGTAAGATTCTGCCCAAAATAATTACATAAATATGACTATTTTGAAAATAAAGAAAATCAAACATAAAATATCTAATAACTAATTTATTTTAATGAATTCATTTATTTAATTTTAATATATTTTTTAGGCTAATGGGAATTACAGAGAATTAGTAATTTGACCTGTTTTATTTTCTTGGATAATTTTGATTTTAACTGCTGTGTTTTATATGTGTCTAGCGACTTGCCCGTCCAAATATTACGGTCAATAACATTTTAAAGCTGGGAATGCTGTTTGTGACACAATGTGATTATCTGAGCCTCTTAACCTTTTTTTTTATCTACAAAGAAATACCAAAATTTATAATAAACTTTTTTCTTTTTAACAATGAACTGTTAAACCATATAAAACTTTTGAATTGTCATGTATGCAGTAATAATGAAACAATACATGACATTTGTATGAATAGGTATTGTGAACCATTACATAAAGGTTTCTAACATGCAACTTATATTGTAAACAGTGTTGAATTAATTATTTTTAACAATACTAACATCAATAGGTGAACTTTGTATACATTAGTATTTTAAACCATTACAGAATGCCTCTTAACATGCAACTTGTAGTTGAACTACTGTTAAAGCACATACAGTAGGTATTGAATCCAGAGGAAGGCAAACAATAAAACCCCCCATTGAAACTTAGCCAATTGTATCCAAGGAGAAAAAATAATAATTCCTTCCTGACCCCAGTATCCTATCTAATTATATATTTAAATTTGTAACAAATGGTTATGCTGCTACTGACATAAATCCTTAATAATATTCAAGAAATCAACTTATCAACCCCTGTAAAATACAATGTTAACAATGCAAACATTAACGTAAGGTAATAACATTTAGAATGAAATTATTTAAAAATATAGTGATCTTAAATATTGAATCCAGAGGAAGGCAAACAACAAAAACCCAGTGAAACTTTCTATCAATTGTTTCAAAGTGTCCATTAACTGGTGGTCAGATTACTCCCTGGATCAATACTCTCTATATCATGAACATTTTTAATTTTGCAACAAATGATGATCCTGCTACTAACATTAAACCTTAAATATATAGAATGAAACAACTTTTCAGTCCTTTGAAAATAGAATTTTAACATTACAAACATGAACTTAAAGTATTAAAATAGAAACCCTAAAGCTAAGAAAATGCAAGGTAATTGTTTTGTGGGGCCAATCCTGGCAAAAGTGATTTCTAAGACATTCCCTTTTTTTTTTGTCTGTCAAAGTGGTTCCCTTTAAAAGAGCCCAGCAGACTTGTAATTTTGTCTATGGGATATAACCACTGTTTATTCTTGTTGTTATTTGTTCTTTTTTTTTATTGCTGTAGTTGTTGTTGTTGAAAATGGCACATAGAGTTCCCCTACTGAAATAGTGGTCCTCTGAAAAGAGACCGCCAGACATCAAAGTTCTTCCGCGAGGTTTAACCACAGTTCTCTATGTTTTTTGCCATTTTTTTAGCGAAATAGTGGTCCTCTAAAAAGAGCCCGAGTGACATAAAATTGCGTCCTCGAAATAAAACCACTGTTCTCTATATTTGTTGTGAATTTGACGTAGATATAAGAGCACTGTTGCTTATTGAATTTGCTTATTTGTGGCTTAGTTGCAATTTTGTTTTTGTTTGTAATTTAATTTACAGTACTTCATAGTAGACAATGTTTTTTGTAAAAATTTGTCTATCATCTAATAAATCACCCTGACTTTGGTTGTTTTCAATATAAACGTTTATTTCCTCTGGATTCTTGCATCTTGAAAATGCAACATACAGTTGGCCATGGGCAAATACTGGTTCTTCTAAAAAGATTCCAACAAATTCAAAAGTTTGTCCTTGTGATTTATGTATGGACATGGCAAATGCCATGATAGGAAACTGTCTTTTCAGAAGTACACCTTTATGGGTACCACTAAGAATTTCTGCATTTAGGAAATGATCTTTTAGTTCTTGAACAATCAATCTGGTCCCATTAAATATTCCTTTTTTGGGGTTCATATCTTGCAGTAACATGACAATTGCACCTTTTTTTAGCTGCAAAATATGTGGTGGCATTCCAGATGGAGTTAATGAATCAATAAATTCAGTTGAAAAGTTTGTCTGCGTTTCTTTGTCATCACCAAGTCCACAATCTGCACTGTGATAATTTTTTGTGGTGCATCTATTAATTTTAATATTTAATTATTCAGAAGCAATGCATCTTTATTTCTGGACGTTAATATTACTTTGGTTGCAAGCTCTGCATAATCGATGTTACTTATTGTATTTTGGAATATAGCCAATATAATGTCCTGTTTGCAAATCATATGAGATGGAATTTCCACAGTATCATCAGGTAAATTCTCAATTTGTTCTGTTTTTCCTTCTCCAATTTTGATGAGAAGGTCATTGAATTCATTTTGTCCTTGGGATCTCTTATTTTGTTCTAATTTGAGGTGAGTAAAGAGTTTCCATAGTGTACTTGACTTAATACATGTTTCTACAATGTCTGTGCGATTTCCATGGACAACAACAGGTAATGTTTGTCTAAAATCTCCACCCACATCCAACAACATCCCCTTTCCACCAAAAGGCAAATCATTATCCATGACTTCACACAACAAATGGTCAATGCATTGTAGAGCATGGCATGACATCATTGTAGCTTCATCAATGATAATTAATTTACTTTTCATAATTTTTTTGCTTGTAAAGATGTCCTTCTTATATCCGACACTGATGTTTCCAGAATGGGAGCTGGCAGTTTATATCCACTATGCACAGTTCTTCCACTTTCTAACAAAAGTGCGTCAATTCCAGTTGTTGCAAATGGAAGTGCTATTTCCCCTTGTGCGTGAATAAAACTCACTAATAAACTATATAGATAAGTTTATCCTGATCCACCAGGTCCATCTAGATAGAAATAATGCTCTTTGAGCAAGTCATCCTCTAGTGCACTTTTTATGGTGTTAAATGCTTGCAATTTGAAGGTATTTAAAGTTGCAAGTCTTTCTTGTGTAATTTGCTTTTGAAGCTGAATATCATAGTCTTCATCTATGAGTCCTGGATCTGGCAGATTAAAATTTTCACAATTTAATCCATGAGAGAGAAAGACCTCTTGAATTTCAATTAATGCTTTTAATTCTGCAATAGGATCATTGTGTCGTTGCAAAAAGTCTTCTGACATATTTGTTTTAAATTTGTCCCACAAAGATAATGCATTTGGAGCATTTGAGAAGATGCAAATTAATGCAAATTGTTCTCTCATCTGCCATGGCATTTGACCCAGAGCTGCTTCTTCTAGACATCTTTCCCATTCTGCATCATCAGCCAGGAAGTCTATGTGTCGCGCAGCTAAATTAAATGTGTTATAAACAGTGTCATTAACAGTCCTCAACTGTTCAAAACTTTGTGCACCAGGAACATTTAAAAAGAGTAAATGTAAGCAGAAAGGTCTCTTGTACTTACAGTGTATAGTCTAGTTATAATTTTATTTCCTCTGCTTTTTCTTTTTTGCCATAATCCATTAACAAAAACATAATGGTAGGGAATGCCAATATACAACAATTCCCTTGCCTCCAAGTCAGTACAATTTAATTGAAACCACACAGTTTGTGTAGTTTGCCGATGCTCACTTTGTGCCAAAGCATTTGTTTCATTTCCAACATTGAAATAAACTAAGTGTCTTTGGGGCAAATGTACAGCTAATCGATATACTGCATGTGAGCGATCATGCATTTCAAATTTGAGAAGACGCCACATTGCTTCTGGCGCACTTACATTGCGAGCATCTACATGAAATGAGGGTTCATCATGTGAACTCAGTTTGTTCAGGATTTTCTGCACTTTTGACTACAGTAGCTGCATCATTGCCTCTGTAAATATATTTGTAGACATATTTAAGGGATTTTATCGAAGTGCAAGCTTCCACATTAATGTGTGCATTATACTTCATGAGCAAATGTGGATTGTATGGCACCACATATCTGTTATCAACTTTTTTTCCACAAATAATTTTTGGGATAATTTTTAAGGCATTTTGGCCTTCTCTTCTTCTATATAATGGATAGCCATCGCAATTGACATAAGTTTTGTCCCTATAATCTTTTGGAAATTCTTTAATGCATTTTTTATTTTCCATAAATGGTGATTGTGTCTTGGAGTTCTACTGGACCCCGCTCTGTCTTTCATCCCTCACAAACAATCATAAATCTTGTCTTCTCCATCTGAAAAATATCTCCAGAATTCGTCACTATCTTACACAAGACACAACTAAAATCCTTATACACTCATCATCTCTCGACTAGACTACTGCAACTCGCTTCTTGTTGGCCTGCCTACCACCCGACTGTCTCCACTTCAATTCATTATGAATGCCTCATCTTCCATACACAACGTTCAGTGTCGGCATCACCTCTCTGTCAATCATTCCAATGGCTTCCATTAGCCTCAAGAATACAATTTAAAATCATGGCCCTAACTTACAAAGCCCTCAACAATAATGCTCCCCCTTACATCTCTGTTCTCACCAAATACTCCCCCACCCGCCCTCTTGTTCTGCTAATGACCTTCTTCTTTCTACAACTCTTGTCACCTCCTCTCACTCCCGCCTCCAGGACTTTTCTTGTGCTGCCCCTAGTCTCTGGAACTCCTCGCCTCGCTCCACCAGATTATCCTCTTGCCTCAAAACATTTAAATCCTCACTTAAAACCCATCTCTTTAAAGAAGCATATCACCTTCCACCCTAACACACTTATCACCTCTCTCTTCCTCTTTTACCACTCACTATTCTTTAGATTGTAAGTCTGCGAGTTTCTATCCTAAGTACTTTGGGAATTCACCATGGTCATTGGATTCCAAGCTCAAAGACAGGGCCCTCCTTCCTATGCTAAATGTTAATCTGTATTTATCATTGTCTGAACCTAATTAATGTACAGCGCTACGGAATATGTCGGCGTGTTATAAATAAACTATAATAATAATAATAATTGTGAATTAATATCTCCACATGGTCCATGACTCATGCAATGAGTTACAATCTCATATAGTCTACCATGTATTTCTCGATCTGGTAGTTCAGCAATGATGACTGAATCCACTTTATCCCCAGTATCCAATTTATATTTTCCTTGAAGAATTATAAACATATGTGCATGTGGAAGGCCTCTTTTTTAAATGCTATGGTATAAACATAAGCCAGACATTTGCCAAATAACTGAGTTATGGTTATGTCACGTATTAATTCAGTTAATTTGATTTCGTAGACTCTTGACACCAAATCTGGTCTATCAGAAGCCGTTTGTCCAATTAACAGATTCTGTACAATCTCTAGCCATTGTGGATTACATGTAAATGTAATAAATAAATCTGGTTTTCCAAATGTATTTACAATAGCCATATTGCAAGGAGATCCTTGGAAAGAAGAAGGTAAAATTATGGCTTTGCCAGCTGCAACCTCTCTGTTTGTAGCTGCCTCAGCGACATAATCCATCAGTTCAGAATACTGTTCTACACGTAGTTTATCTTGTTTATATTTGATGAAATTTAAATGATTTGCCTCAACTTGCAAATATGAATCAATGATCCATTGTTGTGTCAGTTTTCCACCACATAAAATGGGATTAAATCCATCTCTAATGGCAGTTTGAGCCACTTTAAATTCAAGCATGGAAATGTTATTTGTAACACATACGTTTGAATTTGGGTAACTCTGATGTGTTTATTTGGGTTGCCATCCGGCTTCCCAATTTGGAAAAAAAATTGGATATGTCATTGAATCAAAATTTGTACTTAAGATACTTATGTTGATAAAAGGTTGCTCCTCATTTCTGGCATGTATTCTAATATCCATTTGAAATGGTGGTTCTCCCTCAACATTTTGAAAGACCATAGCAACCTCATATGATGTTGGTAAGTTGTAACAGCGTTTATCAGTATGGCGATCTCTTTTAAGAACCATATTGACTTTTGGGATTGGTAACTGATGTAATTCTGCATGAATTATTTTGTTCTATTTCTGAAAAAAAAATTATAGGCTTGAGTGTAGGGGTTTTGGGCCATAATTTTATCAAGCTCTATAAAAACAATGGGTAAGCATTTTTTTTTTATGGAAGCTGCATACGTTGTTCAACAGCTTCCATAGTATATAGGACATATAGTTGAGCAAATTTTCTTTGCTTCCCTTCTTCTGAATGTAAATGAGAAGTACGATGGTAAATTTGTCCTTGTACTTTGAAGCAGTCAGGGCCATCTAGTGGTACATTAGCAGCTAATGTTGCACCCAAAGATGCAAAGGATATGGCACTATTATAGGATCTTTTGTTTGTTTTGAAATGTTAGTAGTTAGGGAAAGAAGGCTCTGTCATAATACTTTTTAAGTATGTTGGGAATTTTTGATTTTCTGGAAGTCTTACCTTGCCTTTTTGACAGCAACTAACGAACTGACCATCTCTGGGTCTTTCCTGTTGGAAATGATAAGCCCCACAAAACTGGCAGACAATATTCATATTACCACAATTATGAATCTCTACTGCTAAAGATTTAAGTAAAGGACAATTGTGAGAAGATATATCAATGTAACTGTCTAAATCCTCATTAGAATTCTTATCTGATTGTTCATCCACATTTTCTAAATGCTTTTGTTTTTTAGTAGCCTTCTTGGGCTTGGATGTTAATTTGTCAGCCGCTAATCTTTTGCTTGCAAGTCTCTCCCGTTCTTTTTGTCGTCGAATTTCCTTCTGCTCCGGCGTCTGATGATCTGCCCATGTTTTTTGACGTTCTCTAGTTTGATGTCTTTTCTTTTCCTGTTTCTTGTCAGTGTCTGCCATATTAATCTGTAAATACAAGTCGTCCATCAGTACTTTTGCTCCTTTGTTTATTTATTTGTTTTAACTAAATGTTTTTTTTGTTAGTTTTTTTCTCATATCCTGTTTTGTGTGCACCACTGTTTGCATTATGAGGTTAGGTTTGTGAGGTTAGACTTATCAGATTAGTTAGGTTACAGTGTATGTTGTGAAAAGCGCATAGCAAATCTGATAGTTCCTTCTATTTTGCATATGTGAACAGCATTTCTTGTGTTATCCTGTTTTGTTTGTGGCAGTGTTGTTATTATGTCTTTAGTTGTGTTTTTTGTGCGCTACTGTTATCATTAAGTGTTTAGGGTATGGAGTTGGGCTTAGAGGGAAATTTGCACCAGAAATAGTATATATCCTTCCATTTTGTATTTATTAAGAGCATTGTGGTTTTCTGTTTTGTGTGCAGCACTGTTAGTATTAGGGGTAAGGGTAGCCCTTTTTTTTTTCTTCCTATCCTTTTTTCATGCTCTAATATTGTTATTATGGGTATATTGTTATGGGGTTATCTTAGAGTGTTAGTTAGCTTGCAGTATGTTTCCACAAAGGCAGACACAAAACAGGCTGGGTACTTCCATTGTATATGTGTAAACAGCAGTGCTTTTTTTCTTCAAGTGGGCTTGATATGAACCTAGTTCAAACCTGCCCCAGCAGAATCATGTAGTTCCTGTTCTCTGTGGCACAAAAGATGGCTTCTGAAGAGGGCAAGGCCCAAAAGGTACAGCAGAGAATACTGGATCCAGGTTACTTAGTGCACCATAGCAAGACCACTCCCCAAGTCAGGATACAACCTTGTATATGTGAAAACTATCTCTCAACCTTTTTTAACTGATCAAAACAACATATTTATACTCTCCAATACCACACCCTTGTGTACATTTGTGTATGTGTGATGTCAGACCATCTGACTTGCAATCTTGGCCTATCAAAGCTCTTGAAATCAAATTCACCAGATATCTGTAGCTGGCTAGTGAACAAACCTTTATGTTAAACTCAAGTGTTTGCTTAGGACTACTTGAAATACATACATCTGTCTTGACCCAAGGTCTGTATGTGTGTGTGTGCAATGATCTGCAGCTAACTTCTATGCAGAGCATTTCTACCAATTCCACATATGTTCTAAATAACATTTTTCCTCTTATAATATATTATAACTAGGATCACATATATAGTTGTGAGCATGCGAGCCTGCTCAAGCTGTTGTTTACGCTTGCGGGCTCGCAAAGCGAGGGCCGCAGTTGCTGGCATGGAGCGCCGAAGGCGCTCCATGCCAGCAACTGCGGCACTTGCTTCCACATATAAACCTATTCCAGTCCTTCTTCCCCCTCCCTTTAACCCCTTGATGCGTCCCAGTGAAGCCGCAGTGTTGGAGCCATAGTGCAGGGGAGGGTAGTGGGAGGATTTGGGGGGCGGTGTGTGGTGTGGGGGTTCTCGGGGGGCTGCACTGAGGGGCACACACCGAGCTGTGGGATGGGAGCCATACTTCCCTCTTCAGAGGCCGGTGCAGGCTGATCTGATCCTCCTCTGCATGTCTTAATGTGAGGGGTTTGAGCATGTCAGCTCTTGAATTGACGTTATGCGCGATGTCACCAATAAGCCCGCCCCCAAGCTGTCAATCAATTCAGCAGAGGCATTGAACCAGCGACTACCACTGCCTACACTGATCCCGCCTCCATCCCTCCATCCCTCCTCTAAACATGGCTGTCTGTGAGGATCTCCATTAGCTGGTAAGAGCCATGTGCTCCATGTGTGTGTCTGTGGGGGTTAAATCTGTCTCTATCTATCTATCTATCTGCATCTATCGGTCTCTATCTATATCTATCTGTCTGTTTCTTTCTATATATATCTATGTCTGTCTCTATCTATGTATGTCTATTTATCCCATCTATTTATCTATGTATTTTATCTACCTGTTGCATCTACTCATCACATCTACCCATCCCATTGTTTCTACCAATCCTATGTACCTATCTACCCATTTTATTTATTCATCTCATCTGCCTATTCCATCTACCCATTGTATCTACCATGCCACCTACTCAGTGTCTACCCACTGTATCTACCTATCATATATACCCATTGCATCTGCCTATCTACCCATCTAATTTACCCATTCCATCTACCCATTTCATTTATCCATTGGATCTACCCATCTACTACTGACCTACTCCATCTACCCATTGCATCTACCCATCTAACCAAACTAGTGTACCTACATATCTATCCACATCTACCCATTGTAATTACCCAGTATATCTATAATCTACCCATTGTATCTACCCGTTGCATATACCCATTTCATCTACCTAATCCATCTTCCCATTCCATCTACCTGTTGCATCTACCGATCTCATCTACCCATCCCATTGTATCTACCAATCACATCTACCCATTCCATCTACCTATCTACCCTTTGTTTCTACCCATCCCATCTACCTATCTACCCATTTTATTTATTCATCTCATCTACACATCCCATTTACCCATCTACCTATTCCATCTATTCATCCCACCTACTCACTATGTCTAACCAAAGTATCTACCATCATATATACTCATTGCATCTACCTATCTATTCATCTCATCAACCCATTACATCTACCTATATACCAATTTAATTTACCCATTGCATCTACCCATCTACTACCTACCTATTTAATCTACCCATTGTATCAACCCACTGTACCTACCCATCTCACAACTCATTGTGTCTATCTACCTACCCATTGTATCTATCCATCACATCTATCCATCTACCCATTGTATCTACCTATGACATCTACCAATTATATCTACTGATTGTATCGACCCATTCCATCTATCCACCTGCCTATTCTATCTATCCATTGTATCTACCCATCGTATCTACTATCTACCCATTGTATCTGCCCATACCATCTACCGATTCCATCTACCCATTGTATATCCAGCACATCTACCCATCTACCTATTCCATCTACCCATTGTATCTACCCATCCAATCTACTATCTACCCATTACATCTACCTATTCTATCTACCCATCACATCCACCTTTTCAATCTGCCCATTGTATCTACCCATCTAATTTACCTATCTACCTATTCCATCTATCCATTTTATCTACCTATCTATCTACCCATCCCATCTACCTATCGCATCTACTTATTTTATCTACATATTCTATCTACCCATCTCATCTACCTATTGTATCTACCTATTCTGTCTGTCTCATCCTCTACCCAACATCACATATATAGTTGTGAGCATGCGAGCCTGCTCGAGCCATTGCTCACGCTTGCGGGCTCACGTAGCTGGACCTCGCAAAGCGAGGGCCGCAGTTGCTGGCAAGGAGTGCCTCAGGCGCTCCTTGCCAGCAACTGCGACTCTCGTAAACTTTACGTCACAACGCAAACAACATACGAGGCATGTTAACACCCATTACGGACTCACAAAAATCGTCCGCAATCCGCGGACAGGAAACATTTAAAAACACAATAAATACACACAACACATACATAAAAAGCTTACCTACAGCAAGAGGGGGCATCCAGGACCTCAAAAAATTAAGTTACACCTTAATTTAACTCAAAATAAAAGAGTTAGACTGGCTGACGAACAAAACGAAAACGAGGCTACAGCACTCTAAACATGCAAAACAACACAAGAAACACGAAAAACACCACAAAACACCTATGGATATTCTGCTACAGCAGCATACCACACATTAGCTGCCATTTTAGAACAATAACTTATACAATGCGGAAGTACACAGCTATGCTAACGGTTTGGTCTCACTATTACTTCAAACATTCATCACGCTTACACAGCATCTCCACACCACTCCCAATACTCAAATTATTTATTTGATTATTATACACCAAATAGCATTAGCTCACTTACAATTTCATTGCCGTCATTTTTTGACGGGCAATTCGCTAGTACATAATAACCATGTACAGTCAACATATAACACACACAATAATACATAATCCCAGTGCAACAATGCCATGCTCCCTTGGCTATACTCATAATTTACTGGCAATATGAGTCTTTAAACAATTAAATCATGACAGTAGTCCTTTGCAATATTTGATTTTTTTTTTACAAATCTTAATGTAATAATTATAATGTATTAATTAATTAATTATAGCTTAACTATTTTCAATCATTTGCAGATTTTAAACTTCTAAAGTGATAATGAAGTTGCTTCAGAAGTAACGCCACCAGTGAAATGTCCAGTCACACTGTTCATCACCTGAGGAGAAATGTAGAAATTACTGGAAAGTTTGCAGTATTTATAGACTTTGAGCTGAAGTAGAAACCGTTAGAATGCAATACGCATGCGATATTTGCGTCCCATCCGTCAATTTGCGTTCCAGCCGACACTTTATGTAAGTTAGCTAGTTCTTACATAGAAAATGTCTGCGACTTTGTATGTGTTACGGAGTGCATGATGTGTGTTACATGCCGTATGAAGTGTTATTGAGTTTGGGTAAGTGTTCAGAGTAGGTGTTGTAATTTTACGTCCGTAGCCTCGTTTCAATTTTTTGTCCGCCATTTTTTCTCTCGCTTAGGCGATTTTTCAATCGCGAAATTGATAAAATCCAAGTTAAATTCGCAACCAACCTCACTGTCAGACATCCTGCCTGGACCCCCATGGTGTGTGTGATATTTTTAAATGTTTATTTTTTGTATTTGGTGTTTTTTTCTTTTTTTTGGATGTGCGCGGTTCGGCCGTTAACTTCGTATTTTTTGGACCTTGTTAGCAACAACCCGTAATGCTCACAACTATATATGTGATTTAATACAATTACAGGATATAAGTGTATTCCTTGAACATATTTTAAACTATTTATCTATTTTATATATATATATATATATATATATATATATATATATATATATATATATTCCACTCACAAAATAAGGGAATGAGTAAAGTGTTTATATTTAAGCTATGAGATTAACAAAACAAAGTTATGTGTAAACTTTTACATTTAAACCATTTTATATGTTGACTGTCAAATAATCAAGCTGTAGAAAAAAAATAAGAAAATGCAGGGAAAGAAAAATACTAATTTACTTTTGAAGTTTCCTTTGCACTATTGGATCAATGGAAATAAACAATTCTCTCTCCCTCCATTGTGGTCTTACTTGATTAGTTTTTTTTTGTGTTGCTCTGTTCCTTTGGGGAATAGTATGAATGCATTCTTCATCTATTTCACAGTTACTACTGACCTTGGTCATTTAAGTTCACTTCCCTAGTTGCAATGTTTCTTTTTTCAGTGGAACACCATTAAAGCAAAATGAAATATAAAAATATAAAGGAACACAGTCTAGGTTGAAGAAATCCAGCAGGAAATTACTGAACTGCAAAAATAGCTAAAATTTTTACTGCACTGGAAAGGACCCTAATAATAAAAATATTTTGTGTTTACCTTTAGGGAGACATTATCAATTAATTAAATGTATGAATATATTACAAAATGTAGGTAAAACATAGATATACAGATGTTTTTATTAAAATACATAATTGTAAGCTGAGATCTTACAGGAGCATAAACAACTTCAGTATAGTGATTTTTATGTTATTAAGAGAAAGCATGTGGACTGTTTTCAGTGTGAAGCAGGAGAAACATGTACAGGTGAAATTTTTTTTACTTGGTTTGAAAATAAATCTACAAATATATATCATATATACTATTTTGGATATTATTTATCATAGGAAATTAAGAGGCTGTGCTAAAAACAATTTTTATAGACCTTATTTATCAGAGTCTAAAATTTTACATATTTTCATAAATATTATACAGGGAGTTATATAGATAGTGGTGTTATTTAGCTAGTCATTTATAAGACCACTTTAATTTTCCTTAATACATATGTCCCCTCAGGGCCTATTTATTCATTATTAATAAACATGTCTAAAAATTCAGCATGATTGAATTTCAATTAAAATTATGATTTTAGTAATACTTTAGTATATAATTTTGTCCGACTGGTGTCTGATTTTCATGTTAACATTTTTGTATAAGTACTTACTATTTTATTACATGAATGTTAACTTTTATTCATTAAGTCCTCTATGGAGTAAAGGATAAAAATATTGGTATATAGCAAAATATCCGTACCTGCTTGCTTCATGTATAAAAGAAGAGATGGTAGATGTTTCTTGAAATAAAGTCTAGATTTGGGACCACATTCAATTTGGATACCACATTTGCTGTGACACTATCCAATATTACTGGCCATTCTGTGAATTTGTGAATCACAAATAAATAAAAAGGTAGCTCTCACTGTGTATTTCTTCATATTGTCTAATATAAAGCCACTAGTCACCAGAACTTACAGAACAAAATAAACTTTGCTTAGAACATCTTGCACATCTTTTATTTATGATAAATTATTTGCTAAATACTCAATAGACTGTTATTACTGTATACAAACAGCTTGCAGAGTAAAATTATTTTTTAATCACATATTATAATTGTCTAACTGCGAGTTGTCGTCACACTTGCGGCCTTGCAGGATGACAACTTGCAGTTTGACAACATGCTCCCTCCTTCCCCGCATCATCCTCCTACTCACCCCCTATCATCCTCCTCCCTCCCCGTTATCCTCCTTCTTTCCCCCTTCTCTCCTTTCCCCTCTCCCCTCTCTCCTTACTCTGATGTGAGCACCTCCTGCTTCTCTCCCCAGCAGCATGTCTTCTCCCTGTGAGCTTCCGGCATATGTTAATGACATCACGCAGGGGCCTCTCTCCTGCTGTTCACTTAAGGTGGATTTCTATATATTGAAGCATACATGCACTTTTTCTCTGCTATGTGTAAATTATCTCCTGCAGTGCTACTGTAATAAGATATTCAGTATCCCATCAGATCCTGTATCCTCTGGGACCAACATTCAGACAAAGTCCCACTCCTGCCTCTCTCCTCTTCTGTTCACTTAAGGTGGATTACAATATATTAAAAGCATACATGCACTTTTTCCCTGCTATGTGTAAATTATTATATAAGTTGTGAGCATAAGAGTTGTTGCCAACGCTTGTGGGCTCGCACAGCGAGCCGCAGCCGTCGCATAGCGAGGGCCCCAGTTGCTGGCAAGGAACTGCAACCCTCGCAAACTTTACGTCGGAACGCAAACAACATACGACACACGGTGCCGAAGGCACTCCATGCCACCAACTGCGACCCTCGCAAACTTTATATCGGAACGCAAACAACATACGACACACGTTACCACACATTACGACCTCGCAAAAATCGTCTGCAACCCGCGAACATGAAAAAATTAAAAACACAATAAATACACACAACACATACATAAAAAGCTTACCTACAGCAAGAGGGGGCATCCAGGACCTCAAAAAATTAAGTTACACCTCAAAAGAGTTTAGACACTCAAAAATTATCTAAGCGAGAGAAAAAATGGCCGCCGAACAAAACGAAAACGAGGCTACAGCACTGTAAACAACCAAAACACCACAAGAAACACGCAAAACACCACAAAAGACCTACGGATATTCCGCAAAGACGCATACCACACATTACCCGCCATATTACAACAATGCGGAAGTACACAACTACGCTAACGGTTTGGTCTCGCGCACGCACACTATTACACTGCACACATTCATCACGCTTACACAGCAGCTCCATACCACTAATGCTGCAGCAACATCAAAACAGATTGTCAGCTCTTCAACACAATGCTTCCTGCATATATTACTTAAAAATAGGTA
Source organism: Discoglossus pictus (assembly GCA_027410445.1). Lineage (NCBI taxonomy): Eukaryota > Metazoa > Chordata > Amphibia > Anura > Alytidae > Discoglossus > Discoglossus pictus. Next base: position 28,388,520 of record CM050166.1, on the reverse strand, counting down.
AAGTATATTAATTTATTAATGTATTATTATACACCAAACAGCATTAGCTCATTTACAATTTCATTGCCGTCATTTTTTGACGGGCAATTCGCTAGTTTACATATAATCTGAACCTATTTTTCACGGTTTATTTTTGAGAACCGATTCTTCTTTCTTATTCTATCATTTGAAAGTATTGGCGATTTAAAAAAAAGTGTTTTGATAACTACTTATAGTATTTGAGGAACCTTTTTTGTTGTATTTCTGTTGGTATGTTAATGTTTCTGGCTATTTATAAACCGGTAACTTATGGTTGCTGTGGCATTTCATTACATGTAAAGATTGAGATAACGTTTTCTACATTATAATTCCACTATGACTATTTCATAATATCTATACAACTTGATTTACTTGAATATAAAGGAAGGAGGAAAACAGTTGTTTGTTTAACTCCGAAACCAATGGTCATTATATTTTGCCTCATCTGATACTTGCAAGTCTTCTAATTAAAAAAGCTGACAGTGCATGTTCTCTCTTACGAAGGCTACTCTAATGAAAGTATAAGTAAGGGTCTATTTGCTTGGTGCTTAAAAATGGAAATGTATTATTTGTTTGTGCAAACTATGCCACTATTAAAAAATATTTAAACAGAGGACATAACAATTACTGGATAAAGGATCTAGCCGATTATTTTTCACTGGTCCAGATTCTTAACTGGACTGATTGTCCTAAATCATTGTCATATCAAAAACTGCTTGCATCAAACCAGTCTCTGCATATCTATACAAAATGCTTAGTACTTCAGTGGGCGTTGTAAGTAATATAGAAGGCCTATGATCCTCGAAGTATACCTTTTACTTGGAAGGCTCCACTAGTTGGATGCCCCCAAATCTTACTAGAATCCCCTGTGTAAATAGGAATACCTACCAGGTGTAATCAGAGCATAGAGTGTTTACTGCATGCTAAAATAGCAGTATCTGGAAATGAAAAAGTAGACAAAAAGCAAAAAAGGAGAATTCCTCATATTACCAGCTTATGTATCCTAATTGGTTTCATACAATAAAAACATTTAAAACAAATCTTACTAATCCTTGGGATTATTAAAATGATAATTGTCTTCTATCATTCATGATGTTTTAAATTAATGATTAAGCTTTTGAAAAAGTTGTTATATACAACAAAATGGTCTTCAGGAGATTGGGCTGGTCCAGGAATGATAGAAACCCATTATCATATTTGTTATAGTATAGTTTGAGTGTGTGGTTCCCTAATGGACAACCTGAAATGAACTGATAATTCTTAACTCATGTTGTTAGTGCCTTTAGTTCAAAATAATGTTCAAAATAATAACAGTGAATTATAGGGGTTTCTATTTTAATAATCCCAAGGATTGGCAGATTATTATTTAAAAAGTTTTTAATGTAGGGAACCAATTAGGATACATAGGCTGGTAATCTGAATAATTCTCCTTTTTTATTTTTTCTACTTGGAGCTCAGTGGGAGTTATATACGTTATTAATTGAACCTACAATAAATTACATGTAGGTAAGACTATTCACCAATTTCGTAGATGAGTCCTAGAGCCCATATATGCTATTAGTAACAATTATTATACTCCTGTCAGTTATTTCCATCATAAAGATGTTTCTTGAATTTCTGTGCTATAGACCAAATTAAATTAGGCCCAAGTAAGGGTGACTTGGACAAGCCAATGGATTTTATACTTTTCATACAAGGTCACCCATTTTGGGGCATTTATTTAATCCATCACATCTACTGGAATGTATAGTCATTATTTATTTATGGATATTAATGGGAAGAAGGCCAGTACGTAAACTATAGGGACATTACAATATGAAACAGGCCGTCTGATAATTAGTGAATTTCTGTGCTATAGACCAAATTAAATTAGGCCCAAGTAAGGGTGACTTGGGCAAGCTCCTTCTAAGAAAGGAAAGCCAATGGATTTTATACTTTTCATACACAGTCACCCCTTTGGGGCCATTTATTTTATCTATCACATCTATTGGAGCAGATTGTCTTCTATTTATCACATATGTAGTTGTCAAGAACGTTAGTCACGTTTGTGTGATTGTCACGCATTTCGAGCCTCGCAAAGGCTGCAATGAGCACCAAAAGCTCTCATTGCACTGCGAGGCGAGCAGTTGCAGTACGCAGTACTTGCAATGAGCGCGAAAGCACATGGGACTTAGCTGCAATGGGCACTAAAGGTGCTCATTGCGAGGACTACTGGACTTAGCAACGCCCGCAAAATTACGGCCCGTATTATTTAGGACCCGAAGCACGGTGATGGACTGCGGGGCTCGCTAAAATAAGTCTTTCACAGCCGACCAACCAAACTGAAAAGACCTGCATAAACACACAAATATGACTCAAATTAACTTACACACTCACACACAGCACAGGGGGAGAGCCAGGGATCCCGTGAGTGAGGTTGCAAGTTAATTTGAGGCATATTTTTCCTTTTTTTTAGAATTGAAAATCGCCGAAGCAAGAAAAATAATGGCTGCCAAAAAACGTAAACAAGATGAAAACGAAGCCAAAGGACGTAAATACGAGCCCTAAGCACTAAGACTTAACGCAAACCAGTAAAACTTAATACAAGGCGTAACATTTAAATCAAGCAACTAACACTTAAATCCAAGGCAGTAACTTAACCCAAGGCAATAACTCCTAACCCAAGGTAGTGCACGGGGGAAGAGGCTCTCAATAAGCGCCGAAGGGGCTCAGAGGGCCCATATCCTACATTGTGTGGCCAACAGCATTGCCTGCCTTACAATTGTATTCCCGTCATTTTTGACGGGCAAGTTACTAGTTTATATATATTAATGGGAAGTTATGCATCTAGGAAGGAAATTTATAATCATAATAGAGGAAATCTAGGGGTATCTGATATTGAAAGGGATTTGTGAGTACTTGTGGACAACCACCTAGATAACAGTGCTCAATGCCAAGCAGCAACTGCAAAGGCAAATACAATTTTAGCATGTATTAAGAAAGGTATAGAAGCAAGGGAACAAAATAACATTCTGCCACTATACAAATCCCTAGTGCACACTCATTTGGAATATGGAGTACAATTTCAGGCACCATTTCATAAGAAGGACACTTTAGAGCTGGAAAAAGTACAGAGAAGGGCTACAAAACAAATAAGGGGAATGAAGAAAGACTTACCAAATTAAACTTATTTTCTCTAGGAAAAAAAGGTGTCTAAGAGGAGATATGATTACATTATATAAATACATCCAGGGTCAGTATAAAGATTTGTCAAGTGAGATTTTTGTGCCAAGAGGTTTTCAAATGACAAGAGGACATCCTTTGACGTTAGAAGTAAAAAGATTCCACCTTAATGAAAGAAAAGGGTTCTTCACAGTTAGGGTGGATAATCTGTTGAATTCTCTACCAAAGGAGGTGGTGACAGCGGATTCGATAGAAAACTTTAAAAAGAGACTGGATATATGTTTAATTAAAAAGGGCATTCAGGGTTATCCTGGTTAATTAGAGAGGAATATTGATCCAGGGAGGAATCCGATCGCCAGTATCTGGGGTCAGGAAGGAATTTTTTTTTCCTTTTCAGAATTGGCTAAATTTCACTTTTTTATTTTTTCTGTTTCAGATCAGAGGAGATCTTAAAAGGTTGAACTTGATGAACTAACAGTATTTTTTCAACCTCAATTACTAAGTAACTATTACTATGTAACTATATATTTTCACACTTATAAACTGATTTTATCATGTTTTTAAAGTTTAATGTCCTTCTACTCTATCTCATAGATCAGTTCCATGAATATGTTTTATTTATATAATTTTATAGTATGCTGTCTTACAAATATCAATGTACTTAAGTTAAATATTTTCGCTTTTCATGTCACTTTTCTTCTTTAGGGCTTGAAATATAGATAATGTAATTCTTTCAGCTGAGAGACCGTGCTTTGCGGGGCAGGCGGAAGAGAGACAGCTCTTTGCAGGGCAGGCGGAAGTGAAGGAAAGCCTGGACACCCAGTAGCTCTGGTAGAGGGAGCACATTGGAGGATGAGGGGCAGAGTCATGGTGACTGTTTTGGTGTTGGACGACTTGGTGAGATCTCTCTGGACTGGGTTTGCGCCTGGAGGTACTGACAACTCCTGTGTTGAGAGTGAGGGGCTGTACAGATGAAAGGGATCCACCGGCAGGTTTTGCTACAGCCCCTGTTGTATTTCAATACATGGATCTGCATACAATGTGCATAATAGTGTATAGGGAAAGCCTAGTTAAGGGATACTCTGCCTGGAAGATCTTGTAAGATAAAGCTACTCGCTGAGAAACAAAAGTAACGGGGGGGGGGGGGTAAAATGCTCCCCTATAGCTATATGATACAAAAGAGTGGAGTGAAGTTCTCCTAATACGCCAAGGAGACAAGAGATGCACCTGCAGCTAAGGCATTTGACATTATAGTATTTATGGAGTATTAAGTTCACTGTATGAGTTATACAGCACACACCACATGGCTAGCTGAAGCAGTAAACTAAGGGGAATTATATGTATATAAGCTTATATGGATATTGTTTGCTTCATGGACAGTGAGTCGGAAGAGAGAATGGTCGTGGGTTAAACTTAAAGTGTTGGTTTAATAATCTCACAGTTTTTTGAAGCTGACAGAGAACCTCCATAAAGTTGTGAAAATCAGCCCTGTCTTTTAAAGATACATAGATTGGGTCTTCCAAGATGTGAAGACAGAGTTTCTGTATATCTGTACACTGAATCTTTAGACCTAGAAGATTTGAATAATTTAATCTTTGAGCAACTACAGGCTTGGAAGAACTTTATTGCTGGACTGAGTTCATATGGACGCTGAATCCAGTTAAAATCTTCTTTAAGGTTTTCCTTTTTTTTTTATAGAAATGTGCCTGTTATATGTGTAAAACCTTGCATAGGTTTTCTGTATCTTTTAATGGAACTATTTTATCCCAATTTGGGGCTAATTGGTCCCTCAAAGGAATTGTTTCTTGGCGAATATTCAATATGGGATTGTTTCTCACAGGTAGCTGTAGCGCGGTTAGGATTTTTAAAATCCGATGCTTGAGTTGGAGTAGTGCTGAATCAGTATTGATTAAGTATTGATTAAGTAGTATATCTAATTGCGCCCTTTAGAAGGAAGGAGTTTAGTTTAGAACGTTAAGGAAAAAAAAGAAAAAGGGAAAAAATAGAGGGAAGAGAAGAGAGAAAGAGTAAGAGGAAAGGAAGGAGGAAAAAAAGTGGACATAGTAAGTTTACAACGTCCAGACACCTTAAGTAAGTATAATTTATGTGTCTTAAAATGAAGAATAAAGACAGTCAAACTACTAAATCCAAATCAAATAATAAAAAAAGCCTGAGTTCAAACTCTACAGGATTTTTTTTTCCCCCAGGGAGTAAAGCCAAGGAGTTAAATAAATTCCAAATCGGAGGTTCCTCAACCACCCAAATGGATTCATCAATGAGCCAGTAAAATACTGTGAGAAAGGGCGGAAGAAGCTTTAGGGTGTTTGAACTTGGAAGAAGATAGTTTAACAGTTTCAGCTTTTAAAATCTTTACTGCTAGATCTTAAAACATCAATAGAAATAAATAATAACTCCAAGGCCATTAACGCCATTCTTAAAAAACTTGAAGAATTGGATTCGAAACAAAAAGATTTATTAAAAGAACAACAAACTATAAGAGCTGAAACAGGTAGTCTTACTGAAGAAATACAGGAAATATACAGGAAATATACAAATCTAGAAGATTTCTCAAGGAGAAACAATATTCGAATAAGGGGCATAACTGACAATATCTCCTATATAGAATTACTCAAGTTTTACTTGATTAAACCGAATCTCTCATCAGAGCTAATGATTGATAGAATTAATCGTATACATCTTCCCCCTAGAGATGTAATAATCAAATTGGACTAATTTTCATGTAAAGAGGCGATTGTGAGAAAATCAATTAAAACTAAAATACGTGAAGCTATAAGTGGGGGTTTCAGCAGGATACTAATAATTAAAGATGGATCCAATAAGACTATAGTGAATTCCGCTCTATATGGGGGTAAAAAATGGGTGAATAACTAGAATCTGAGTGTTAATAAGTGAGAGTCAGGATTAAGATCTGACGGTTATAAACTGGAATCTGAGTGTTAATAAGTAGTAGTCAAGGTTAAAACCCAAATGTTTTTTTTTGTGTGGTTTACAGCCACAAAGCTGGGCAATCAAAAGGGGGGATTTCAAAGGGGCTATGATGGACAGAGGCATTGTTGCCACTTTAAAGATATGGCATTTTCGAGAGGGACACTATGGGTGTAATTCTCACAAAAGTATAGTTTATTTTTTTCACGATTGAGTAGATGTGTTTTAGTAATTGATGCAGTCTAACTAGAGGCTTAACACAATGGACAGCTTGAGGTAAAAAGGGTAGCCCACTTAGATAGATTCACAAAGGAGATAAAGGAACACACTATGCATTTAAATGGACACTTAAGTAGGATATAATTTGTGGTATGGTCTTACATGCATGGACAAAGAATAAGTAGTAGGTTGCTTTCTCAAATATATATAGTAAATAAATACAACAAAATCCCTCACACTGTTATTAATACATTAAAGGAGTTTAGGAAAAGCCGTGTTCTACTCACACACTAAGTTAGAGTGGAGGGAATAAGAAAATTTGACAGTGAGGCTTACAGCTTTTAGGGGTTGAAATTTTTTTTCTTTTTTTTGTTATAGTAGAGGTGTTTTTTGGCAAGTCACAGCCGGGTGGTTGTGAAGCCCTTTCTGAGGAAAGTCTGGTAGAGGGGAATCTTATGTGTAAAAAGGTGTCACTTGCCTTTAAATAAAATTATAAATAATCTAAGGCTATGAAAACCATTCCCTACTTAGTAATCAATGATTGACTCTGTACACGATGTAATACTCAGTTACGTAGTATTAGTTGGCCATTCTAGTTCTCATTGAGTATTAATTGATTAACTCGTGTCTGGGACATATATTTATGCTTTAAGAAGTAAGACTGTAGATTTGAGCTTTTTTTCTTTTCTTCTTAATGTGCACTTGATATATAACCCAGTGTTCTAAATTGCTGTGTAGTTCTTGGATCTTTGAACTTAATTAAGTTCAGTATTTTACCTTCACGTGTTGAGAGAGCCCTGAGGGGGAGCAAAATGTACCCTCATTTGTGTTTTTGTGTATTGTTGTTTTTGTGTTGGTTATGCCTGTGCATCGCACTGGTATCGGGGGGGCGGGGGAGATGAAGGAGGGGGTTGCTGTGACTTCAGATAAGTTTTTTAATATGTCAAGATGGTTAGATGTCACTTAAGATAATTAGTCAAAATGTCCAGGGTTTAAATGCTCCTGGTAAGAGGCATATGTCTTTTAATTTCATAAAGGGAAAGCAGATATTATCTGTTTAAAAGAAACACACTGGTAGACTGACAAATCTCCCAAATATTTTGACGATCATTTTATTCATGGGTGTAGCTCCACTTTTAAGAAAAAACCACGAGGGACTTCTATCTTCTTTAATAAAAACCTTATTCTGAAAGACGAATTAGCTGAAATTGATTTGGAAGGTCTGTTTGCCCTATGAACAGATTGTATAAACAACAACAAATACACAATCCTTAACATTTATGCTCTAAACAAGGGTCAAATTAGATTTATTAATCACACGCTGAAATTTATGAAAAAATACTTTTCCGTGTTTGTTATAATCTGGGGAGACTTTAACATATGCTTAAACCCAGAATGGGACAAAAAATATAGTAAAGGATCTAAAGTTGACCTTAATACGAAACAGAATTCTAAGAACTTTTATAAAATTTTGAAGAAAAGTGGATATTATGATTCATGGAGATGTCTTCACCCGGTAGAAAGAGATTATTCTGTTTACTCTTATAGATATGACACCTATGTTAGACTTGATTATATTTTAGTTAATGTAGCTACCCTTAAAAACCTATTAAAAGCAGATATAGATCCAATTACAAGGGTAGACCATGGCTTAGTCTCAATTGTCCCGAAAGTTGGCAAAGAATCACTTAAGCGTTCCTCTTGGAAGATGGGCATGGCATTGCTCAAAGATCAGTTTTCAAAAATCAATCTTAAAAAAGAAGTGGAGAAATTATTTGATATAAATAGGGGTTCTGTCCAATCCAATGTTAATGTATGGTCGGCTCACAAAGCTTATATAAGAGGGATACTGATTAGCTGGCAAGCCCAAAAGAAGAGTCAGAGAGGAAGGTCGTTAAGAGAATTTTATATTGATTTGGACAAATTGGATCATGGAAACAAAACTATCAAAATAGAACGCTCTTAGAGCAGATCAGAAAAGTTCAAGGTCAGAGAAAACAGATATTAGTAGGCAAATCACTCTGGTCTCTTCAAAAATGTCTTTACCACTTTGGAAACAAAGCTGGCAGGTAACAAATTGGAAAAAAGATCCTACAGGAAAATAATTGATAAACTTCACTATAATAATGAAGTGCTCACAGTCCCAAAAGATAATGCCAATACATTTGGTAGATTCTACCAAAAATTATATAATTTAGTTGAAAATAATGAGACGGCTAAACCTAGTCCATACGTTTTTAGATAGAATTAATCTCCCTCAGGTGATATAGATTGGGATATGTTAAATAGTGAAAACACAGAAAAGGAAATATTATGGGCAATTTCCAAAATTAAAAATCTTCTCTGCATCGGTCCCAGACGGTTTCATTAACCAGTTCTATAAGATATGCCAACAGGAACCCTGCAAGCAGCTCTTAACGAAATAAAAAAAAACAGTTTAGCTCCAGCAGAAATGCTGGAAGCCCTAATAATTACCGAAAGATGAACAGGAGATTCCAGATTGTAAACTTTTTTGTCCTATTTCTTTGCTAAACACTGATGTAAAGATCTATGTGAAGATTTTGGCTGAGAGGCTCAACAAGGTTATTGATAGGCTAATCTCTAAAGGCCAAACTGGTTTTATACCTGGTAGACAAGGCACAGACAACATTAGAAGGCTGTTAAACATAATCTCTTATGCGAATTACACTGAAACCCTCTTTTCTCCTGACTTTGGACTAAGAAAAGACCTTTGACAGGGTGGGGTGGGACTACATGGATCTAACATTGGCCAAATATGGCTTTGTAGAATTTGGTGCTAAAGCGATTTGAGCTCCCTAAGTGGCCAGATCTGCCTCGGTCATGGGTCTGGGGTTTAGATCAGATAAATTCACGATCTCAAATGGTACTAGACAGGGATGCCCACTATGGCCCATCATTTTTGCACTTATGGTTGAGCTGCTGCCATTAGAGCCTGAAAGGAGATTCAATGAATAAAGATAGGTCATTCATAGGTAACACAAACTGTCTCTGTTTGCAGATGACATTACCTTGACGCTTGAAGATCCCATAAATTCTTTTACATGGTAAAATCGGAGGCAATTATTATGACTACTTCAGAAAAGGAAAATACTGAAATTAAAGATCTTTATACATACAAATGGCAACCAAGCATAAAACATTTAGGGATAATACTCCAATCAGATATAAAACAGGTGATAAATTTGAACTTTGAAGTAGTATATAAGAAATTAAAGGAGATACTATTTTTCTCTTGGAAGCATTTGAACATATCATGGTCAGGTAGGATAATGGCCGTTAAAAGTACCCTTTTGCCGAAGATCAGCTATGAAAGCCATATATGATTAGCCACATATGATTCCCTCTTACATAATTAATCAGCTCCAAAACTTTATAGATACATGTATTCATAATTTTAAAAAGATGAGAATTAAAATTTTTTATATGGCTCGTAAATTTAATAGAAGAGGGGTGGCATATCCAATAATCAAGAATTACTACGACGCTATTACTATTGCTCATATGAGCAAATCATTGACTCCAAATTGAAAATTAGAGGATTTTTGAAGGAAATATAGCTTGTTATTTCGGGATAGAACGCAAATGAAAAATACTTCCCACGAGGCTAAACCTTTTAGGAAATACATTAAACATTGGTCTGAACTTAACTTTAAATATACATTAATCCCATTTCTAAGTCCTATAACTCCCACTGAGTCATTAGCTTAATATTTAGATTCAAGGCTCCTTAGAATTTTGGTAAATTTATGTCTATGTTACCTTAGAGACCTGTACCCAAATAATGCATTTATTTCATTTGATGACCTATGTCATAAACACGCAATTTCACCGCAATTTCACCACATATTGCGATTTTGGTAAGAGGATTTGAAAACCTCATGGCCCTTAGATACTTGGAACAGCGCCTTTACGTTAACAGAGAAATACATTAAGAACGCCTCATATAGAGAAACTTACGTTAAATTATTAATAGATGGCACATAGTGAAAATTAAGTTATTCCAAATGAGTAAAGATGATAAACAGAAATATTGCTGGTGAGACTGTCAGCAAATTGGAACATATCTACATGTCTGGTAAAAATCCAGAAGTTCTGGAAAGAGTGTTTGTTTCATATTTCTAAAATCAGCAAACATCAAATAATACTATTTTAGGAAATTGTTTTGTTCCATATCTTGCATATAATTTTTATTTCATTTTTTTCTATTAAAGTGTTTTAAGTGATAGTGCACAAATTAACATCAACCAAGGTGAGCAGTGGTTTAATATAAGGTGTGTTGAATAAATGTAGGAAAAAGGATGGAAGAAAGAAAAAAAAGAAAATAAGGACAAACAGAACATTGAAAAAAGAGAAACAAGAAAATAAATAATATGAGAAATGATTCCCGCTTCCCCAGTTTAATCTCCCTACTCACTCCTCTAGACTTACCTAGAAAGGAATAAAGTGTGGCTTACACCTCTTTGTCATCCATGGGGCTGTAACCAGTGTCAGGAACACAGGATCTTCTCATCTATCCATGAGGGTTGTTTCGGTTAAGTTAGTAATAAAAAATCTTGTCCTCTCCAACACTCTGTTTACCCTCTTGTCTCATTACGTTTCTGTAAACTATCACTCACATTGTCAAATGTTAGGGCAGGGAGTTGTGGCTAACCATGGTTCACAAATCTTATAAAAAAGTTGCCACAGAGTCATCTAGAATGCGTCTTGTGTCCTGTGGTAGGAGTGTTAAAGGAATCATAGATCTTACCAAGAATAGTTCATGCTAAGGGGTTTCTCTGGCAAATACAATAAAACCAAGTATCTTAAGGATGTCCCAGGGTGCATATCAAATAAGACACAAGTGTTTTACCTGGCAGAAGCCAAAGTGCTCATGAAGAGAGAGAACAAATTTATCTCTTAGAGTTTTCATAGGTCAGGTTCCTGCATCCAAGATCCAGGTATGTATATTAGTAAGTTTATTTGTTTTCCATCAGGTAAAGCCCCTGTTTTGCAAACATGGGAGGTATTGGGGATAAGAAAATATGGGATTTACGGGGAAAAGAGCATATTGTAGTTGACATCGATCTGCTGTCCAATGACACTGTACCATTGCAGATGTAGTAAGTAAACTAGTATTGGAGGGCAAAGGGGCAATAGAGTTGTGACCTACATAATTTCATCCCAGGAATAGGGTGAAATAAGGTTGGTGATTTAGTGAATGAGCCAGTGGAATGAAGGGCAGCTTTGTTGTAAAGTTTAAAGTTAGAACAAGAAAGATCCGTTTGGATTTCTGGCAGTGTATGGTAGAATTGGCTATCCTAAGTGGTTTGTTTCACCAGAAAATAAAATGTAAATATAAGTGTTTGGAATTTATCTAAATCCTTTAAATTCAATAATGATGAGTAGTGTGAAGAAGAGGTATGACAAGGGGGGGGTGAGGAATGTTCATTTTTACAGAATTAATACACCCTGTCCAAGAAATCTAAAATCTTGCTCATTTTTGTAAATGCTTTCTCAATTATTTATAAATAGAAGTATAATTAGCTTGATAAAGATCCTTCCAGTGAGGAGTAATATTGACTCCTACATACCCAATGCTTATTTTAGGCCAAGAACATTTTTAATTAATTAGAAGAAGTTTAACTACCGTACTTGCTGATTTTGTGTCAGGCACTTTTAGAAACATTGTAAATTTCCCATTGCTCTTTTTTTCTTATTTTTGTGTAGTCATACTTTTATACTTTTTAATATATAGGTTCAGTTTTGCTGCTTCTTTACTATATTATACTTTATGCTAGTCTTAAAAGGTAAATTACTTTCCCCTGATCCCCTGATTGCTGAACTTCTACATATAAATCTGCTTCTATTTTTCTTAGGACTGGAAATTTAGATTTTTTTCCCCCTGGAGAGAGATACATGAACATTTCTTGGAAGAGTCATTCTAGGAATTGCTAAAAAAGTAAGGTAAAAGGGAGAGAGAAGTCATTAGTCACCTGTCTAATAAGCTATCTAGGGATGAGGTTACAGCATTAGAGAAGGAATTTACGGAGTGAAAAAAATATCTTTAGGAAGTAACATCATCAGTGGTGATCTACCTATATGTAGGGTGGTTAGAATATAATTCTCAATCTTATAAAAATGTGCCTTTTCACGTTTGAAAACGTCAATTACTTGAGTCTTAAAGGATTAGTTACTTTAGCACAATTTTGAGGACACCAGTGGAAAGATCGGATCTAGTCTTTTTGGAAGTTGCACAGTTCCAGAAGCTTGGAGTTTTGCTCTGCGCCACATCCCCACCTGGTGGTGTAAAACATTTACTGCAGGCAAAGACTTATTCCATCCTCTGAAGTGGTGCAACTTGAATGCCGCTGAGTTGACAGCAAGGCCATCGCTATTTTCAACACAGGCACTCGGCCTACCCAAGGCCTCGGGCATGCCTCTCATAGATCAAGGCCTCTTCTGTCGGCGCACCTTTTGAGCCAGATCGGAGGATGGAATAGTTATTTGTCTACAGTACAGGTGGTGCTATGGTGCAGCACTCATCCCCATGGTTCTGGATCTGTGCGGCTTCCAAATAGAAAAGGACCGAAAAATCTCATAAAGGCAAGTTGAAAGACTTTTTGAATTTTTTAAACACGTCCACTTTTGAAGACGATATATCATTTTAAAAAAATGTATGGATATCTGTTTGTTTACTTGTCTGAGACAGCCTAGTTTTCAAAACACAGCTTTGAGAGATTTTTGTTAACCCCCTAAATGACTCCAACCAATCAAGTTGCAGAGGTGTGTTTGCATAGGACTCAATAGAACTGTTTGTGAGTGACAGGGTGTGTGGTGTGTGCATAGCACAGCAGTGACATCATGGATAGAGGCGGGACTTCCTGATCTGCCTGTCTCTCAGTCATTCTATTTAGAAGCAGCAAAAGCAGCCCCTCTACACACTGACCTGCACTAAACCAGTGGAAAGCTGCAGCCTGTGTCACCGATTTCTGTAGAGATAAAGTATCTCTAGTTTATTCCTATGTTATTCTGTGCACCTATAAGTAGAATGTACTACCAATTGGATGAGTTGCAACAATATTTCTGATTAGAAGTCCTATGCTATTTCATACACCTTAGTTGATTCCTATGTTATTCCATGCACCTATAAGTAGGGGGTTCTAGCAATTGAATGAGTTACAACAACATTTCTGATTAGAAGTCCCATGCTATTTCATACACCTTAGTTTATTCGTATGTTATTCCATGCACCTATAAGAGGGAAGTACTACAATTTGGATGAATTGCAACAATATTTAGGATTAGAAGTCCTATGCTATTTCATATACCTTAGTTGATTCCTAGATTATTCCATGCAGCCATAAGTAGGATGCATATACATACATATATACATATATACATACACACACACACATATATATATATATATATATATATATATATATACATATATATATATATATACATATATATACATATTAATATAAAAACAAACATATGTATGTATATATATATATATATATATATATATATATATATATATATATATATATTCAGCTACTTGCAAAAGTATTCACCCCCCTTGACTTTCTACCTATTTTGTTACAATACAGCCTTAAGTTCAATGTTTTGTTAATCTGAATATTATGTGATGGATCAGAACACAATAGTCTAAGTTGGTTGAGTGAAATGAGAAAAATATATAGATAAAACTATTCTTTAGAAATAGAAAACAGAAAATTGGCATGTGTGTATGTATGTCAGAGTTAGTGAAATGATGTCCACCTGTGTGCAATCTAAGTGTCACATGATCTGTCATTATATATACACACATTTTTTGAAAGGCCCCAGAGGCTGCAACACCTAAGCAAGAGGCATCACTAATCAAACACTGCCATCAAGACAAAAATCCCAGTGGTAAGATGTGGCAAGCTCATAGAGACTTATCCAAAGCGACTTGGAGCTGTGATTGCCGCAAATGGTGTCTCTACAAAGTATTTACTTTAGGGGGGTGAATAGTTATGCACATTGAGTTTTTCTGTTATTTTGTCCTATTTGTTGTTTGCTTCACAATAATAAAAAAAAAAAAAAAAGTATTCAAAGTTGTGGGCATGTTCTGTAAATTAAATGATGCAAATCCTCAAACAATCCATGTTAATTTCAGGCTGTGAGGCAACAATCCAATTCCTACCTAACCCTGAATGCCGTTTTCATAAAAAAAATCTACCCAACCACTTTTTAAAGTTATCTATCAAATCTGCTGTCACCGCCTCCTTTGGTAGAGAATTCCGCCGTTTAACGGCCCTTACTGTGAAGAACCCTTTTCTTTCTTTAAGTTGGAAAATTTTTCCTTCTAATCTCAAGGGAGGTTCTCTTGTCAGTTGAAAACCTTTTGGCACAAAAAAATCACTTGACAAAGCCTTGTATTGAACCTGGATATATTTATATGAGGTAATCATATCCCGTCTATTTCGACGTGTTTTTTTCTAGAGACAAAAAGTTAATTTGGTTATTTCATCATTGCTTGGTTTGAACATTCCCTTTATTATTTTGTTGCTCTTCTCTGTGCTTTTTCCAACTCTAAAATGTCCTTTTTATGAAGTGGTAAATTGTGCTCCATATTCTAAATGAGGGCTTACTAGGGATTTGTATACTGGCAGAATCATATTTGCTTCCCTGGCTTCTATACCCTTCTTAATACATGCTAATATTCCAATTTCCTTTGCAGATGCTGCTTGTTAATGATCACCGTTATCATGACTGGATGTCATTTTTCAGCCCCTTATCAGCAGGTACATCCATGTTGATAGAAAAATCAATCCTCTTCTATCTTTATTAAGCTCCTGGCCCTTATCTTCGGCCTGTGAAAAAGGGCCTCTGCCTACAAAAAACCTTCTGCTCTAGAAAAAAACTTCTAAAGGAGCTCCTCCTCTAAGGAGCTGCTGTATTGACTAATGGTTTTTGGAGCGTGCCTTCGTCTTATATATTTGCATTACCCCAGCCCTATATCTGACTGGTTAAAAGTCCAAGCAATCAGAATTTACAGGGGTAACTTTAGGTACCATGGGGCAGTGGTTGAAGACCACCTTGGTAAAGGTGTTTAATGTTAGTTGCCATGGGGGTCAGTGAGGATACCCATGGTTATAGTTAAGTATGGTATATTTGATGCCTCAACAGACCCCCATAGTATAGTTGGTTTTATGTGGGACTATGAGGAGATGGGGGATCCCCTGGCTCATAGTGCTAGCGGGTATGAAGGGTGAATCCTGGAGAATACTCTGGCTCATAGTAGTTAGCAGTGTGTCAGGTTTGAGGGGTATCCTGAGGATGCCCTGGCTCATGTGGGTAGCAGTATTAACCCCTTAGTTGTTTCGGATTTGAGCTAGTTCATATCAGTAGCATTTTTTGTGCCTTTAATGGGGTTTAGAAGTAAACAGAGGCTTTTTGCAAATGTGTTGCATTTGGAATGAATGACTTCCAAGTTAAGCTCAGTGAGATTGGATATCATTAATGAAGGTATGGGATTGCGACTTTTAAAATACTTATGGGACAGGCACTCTAGGCTGGCAATGTTAGGGACATTTGGAGCACTGAGATGGTATTTCTCAGAGGTTTGATTTAGGTATGTGATGTGATAGCTCGCTAGTGAGCTACGAGTGCAATTCATTCTGCACACTTCCTGTGGGATCAATCCGCTGGGGGCCATAATAAGTACGAAGACGGCATTTCTGGGAGTATGATGTGATTGTTTGGTAGTGTTTTATGAGTTAACTTCACTCCGATTTTAGCTTACAGGAGCATTAGTCATGAATTCAATATTATTTATTAAATAAGAAATGTATATATTTTCTACTTTATATAATAATAATAAAACTTTTTATGGAGCAATAGCTCAAGCAAAAAGTTGGCAATACACATTTTAAAATATATGCAGTACTGGGAAACCGACTTGATTCATGTTAAACTTCAAATAAAGTGCCCCAAGGCAATGTAATGGAAAATAAAGGAAAAACAAACCTCAGATATGAAAAGGAGAAAGTTATTCAAAAGAAAAATAAATCGTTACAGGAATATAAATGAATAAAACTAAGACAAATTCCAGGTAATAAAAGGCCCAATGGCTGATTCAAAACTTTAGTGTAAGATAAGAAATCACCAAGGCATGCATAGAAAATGGGGTATTGTGAATCAGCATAAAATATTATTTTTAAAGCCATTGCAAAATATAGTAAATTCTGAAACTATTGTCTACTGCGATTACATTTCTACGATAAACATGCTATGGTTTTTTGTTCAGTCTTTTTCTACATTTTAAAAGATAAGAGAATAAAAGAAAAAACTAATTTAAAATTAAACTTTATATGTAATTGCAGAATATGGGTCAATTTAACAAAACATGTGTACCAGTAGCTATGTAAAATAAAAAATTAAATGAAATAAAAAAATAGTGGAAGCTACTGTGAAACAATATAGTTGTTAAAAAGACAAAGGTAGATTAATTCTAGGAGTCATTAAGGTTGAAAAACAGCAAATAGTGAAGACAAATATGGACCCAGGAGCAAATAGTGAAGACAAATATGGATCCATACTTTTCAAGTAGACTTTACTATATATATAGGTTATGCCCTGTTCCAATGGTATTATGTTTGGTAGATCTCTCTTCCACTTATATGACTTGTTGCTAAAAATATTTACTAGATCAAGGGGACTATTATATTGTCAAAATTGTGTTTATTGAAGCCGTAATGTAGCCCACAAATGTTACTGATATTCAATTGGAATGGAAAAGGGGAGGATAGAACAGATCTCATTTGAATTGGGGCACACCCTGTTCTGATCTCAATTAAATGGGCAAAAACATTTAAAATATAACTTTTATTAAATAATTTAAAATCCTTGTTAATAAAAATAATAAAGAGAGACACAGTCGGACCTACTATTGGAATATAATAAAAAATCTCTATTGGCTTAAAAAATAATCAGCATATATTATAAACACCTAAAAGCATTGGTGCAGGCCATATAGAAAGTGACTGAAACAAAAATATATATGTACCAGTAAAAAGTGACTGGTGCGAAAGTGAAGGTGCTAAGTGCAAAAGGTGCTGCAGTGAAATATCATGCAATATAAAGTGAAATTGCATGATAAGGTGCTGAGGAGTTGCTCTTAATTGGCAACATAAAAGTTTACAAAGGTCTATACCAGTACTAATATGAGCATTGGTATAAATATGAGCTATATTGCTTGTATTGAAATGCTGTATATAAAGTTGTCTCAATAGAGAATGATTCCTCTTTTAAATTCCTCCTGTTAGCAATATCCCTCCGAAATTCTATTAGAAGCTGCGCCATTTAACTATTTGGCGTATTCAGCAGTTAGTTGAAGGATAGGAGCATTAAGCTATGGGCTGAGGTCCATGTGGAACGCTTCCTGGCTGCAAGCTAGTGACATCATCAGACAGCGTCCAACGTACTGCGTCACCCGGCGCACGTTTCTGGATTTCCTCAGGGGTTACGTGGCTCCATTCAGCCACCCTATTTAAAGGCCTTGTTGCCATGGCAACGCGGATTGATTAAAATCAAAATATAATAAAAATATATAACTTAAAATTATGCCTCTTAGATTCTCAATTTGACAATAGATAATTAGATGGCAGTTACGACAGATTCCACTTCAGTCGATGTTCTAAAACAAATGTTTGTCACAGTTGCCCTAATACTTTCAGAATCGGGGATAAAAGTTCAAATTTTTTTTGCGATTTGTCCTGCATCTACTGTGACTGTCAGATATAATAGTTGTCAAACTGCGAGTTGTCGTCACGCTTGCGAGCCTCGTGAAGCAAGGCGAGCTGTTGACGCATAGAAGCCTTCCGGGCTCGGAGGACTTAGGTGATGAGCACCAAAGGCTCTCATCGTCCTGAGAGCCCCACAAAGGAAGGCGAGCATTTGAGGCATTGAGCTTGGAGCACTAAGGCGAAGAGCACCGAAGGCGCTCATTATCCTGCAAGCCTCGCAAAACTAGTTGAGCAATTGAAGCATTGAAACACGCGGGACTTAGCCTACTAGCATTTAAGAACGCGGGACTTACTTTGGCTGCAAGCAGTTGAGGAAAGCAAAAATACAACTTAAACGGCCAAACCGTGGAAATCGAAAAACATGAAAAAATAAAAAAATATATAAAAAAACACTCACACACAGCACGGGGGGAACGCCAGGACACCTGGGAGTGAGGTGGCACGCAAATTTAGGCAAATGTAATCTAGGCTTGCAATGAGCGCTGAAGGTCCCCAGAGGAGCAAAAGCCTTAAATTGTGTGGCAAACAGCATTGCCATGGCTTCAAATTTTATTGCCGTCATTTTTGACGCTAGTACATTAGTAGGACAATGTTTGCTGGTAACAAAAAACACCTAGATTGTGAAGACCCAGTAATTGGTATCATTTTTTTATTCCATTCTCAAACATACTGAATAGAGATCTAAACAGATAGATATATAATTTTCATTATGACTGTATATATAATTATAGAAAGCCATGTTGGTCTGTGACGAAAGACACCTAAATTGTGACAAACAATAATAGGTATCATTTTGACTGTTTATTTGCAGAGAGCAGTATATTAGAGAGCAGTATTTTGCTAACAAAAAAAACACCTATATTGTGAAAACAATAATTGGTATCATTTTAAATCAATTCTCAATTATACTGAATGGAGATCTTACAAATATGTAATTCCCATTATGATTGTATATTTGTAGAGAGCAATATTTGTTTCTAGCAGAAAACATCTAAATTGTAAAAAACAATGGTTGGTATAATTTTGAGTCTGCTCTCAATCATACTGAATAAAGATCTTACAGATATGTGATTTTCATTATGACTGTATATTTATAGAGAGGGATATTTTATGTAGCCGAAAACACCTAAAGTGTGAAAAACAATAATCAGTATTATTTTGAGTCCGCTCTCAATCATACTGAATAGCGATCAGGCCACCCACATGGACTAGAACCGTTTCTTCATTCATTTTTATTGATTTTTAAATCACTAGATTGCGAGCGAGATTGCATATCGGATGTCTAAACACTAATTAAGTTATGTTTAAAAGCCATGTTTTACTGATATCTTATTTACTATTGGCTGTTTCTAAATTGTTACTTTCCGGCTTGCTTAATTGATCATGATCATGCCCTGAAATGCTACATACGATAACATGGTTTATGGATTTGGCTTCTGGCCATGTGCTTGCGGGCTCGTTCAATTAAATCGATCTGTAGCTGTTGCAATTTTGGAATTTAATAGGGCCCCAAGTTTGCAGATTGCAAGCAAAAATGTCTTTGCCTATAGTATTCCAAAATATATATTTTTTTTTTTCTCAAGTTGTTATTGAATAAAGAAATTCAAAAATATGGGCTATGCTTTCTGAGCATGCCAAAACCAGTATGCATTAAATAAATGTGTTGGAGAGTTCCTTCTAGAGAATTACATTAGGTTTTACATGATATATGTATTTGTCAGTGATAAGGACCGTTTTTCACATGAAGGGTGTTGTTACCAGTTGCCCTTAGGTCTGGAAGGTTGGACTGTTGGTGAAGTGTAATTCTGACTTTAGCAGATGATCATTGTCATGGGTCCACTTCTGTAGCATCTATGTGGCTTGTTATGTCTATTGCTATATGTTTGTCTGTCAGTAATTTGCATGTGTAGTTGTGTAACTGATGGACTACCTGTGTGCCTTCCTTGCTGGGTAAATGTTAACCTTCTTTAATAAAAAACTCCATAGATAAAATAAGGGATAGTTAGTACTGAGATTTTAACTCCATCTGATAAAATATAACTGTTTATTCATTGGACATAACATGCTTTGACATAGTAGAGTTCAAAAATTGTTGGTGTATATATAAGAATTTCTTTTCCTTCTAGATGGATGTTTTTTGTTCCCTTTAGAGAAAACAAAAATCCTGCGTGAGTAGGGCATTAATATGCTTCAGTTGCTTCAGGTTATGAATAATAATTCATTCTGTTTTTACTTTATTCAGAACATACATTTGACTGGGTTCAGTTGTGCATGTCAACTGTCCAAACATCAGTTTCAGATCATGCAAATGTGGCACTGAGTAGCTTTAATAATTACAAGTACACTATATGTACATAGTAGGTTAGTAGGTAGTACAGTTAAAAAAAAAACAAGAGTATTATTATTATTATTATTATTATCGTTTATTTGTAATGCGCCAACATATTCCGTATCGCTATACATAAGTTGTGATCAAGGCAACACAATATTAACAAATTACAAAGATGGAGGACCCTGTCTCTGATCTTAGAATCCATTGTCCATAGTGCTTTACCCAAAGCTCCATGCAAGATTGAAAACTTGCAGACTTACAGTCTAAATGTTTTGGGTGTGGTACAGGAGGGTGAGAAATGCAGCGTGTATGTTAAGGAGGGATGTTATAGATTAAATATTTTTTAAAAAGGTGTGTTTTTAGTGAGGTTTTTAAAGATTTGAAGCAGGAGAATAGTCTAATGGAGCGAGTCAAGGAGTTCCAGAGAATAGGAGCAGCACAAGAAAAGTTCTGAAGGCGGGAGTGAGAGTAGGCGATGAGAGAAGTGAAAAGAAGAAGGTCATTAGCAGAGCGAAGATTGCGTGGGGGAATATTTGGAGATGAGAGCAGAGATATAAGGGAGTGCAGTATTGTTGAGAGCTTTGTAAGTTAGGGTCATGATTTTAAATTTTATTCTGGACACTACAGGAAGCCAGTGGAGTGATTGAGAGAGAGGGGCTGCAGACACGGAGCGTTTAATACGGTTGATGAGTCTAGCAAGGGGATTCAATATGGATTGAAGGGGGGATAGACGGGTGGTGGGTAGGCCAACAAGAAGTGAGTTGCAGTAGTCAAGACGGGATATGATGACGGAATGTATTAGAATCTTAGTTGTGTCATGTGTAAAAGGATCTACAATAAGAGTTACACTACAATAATAGTTTTAAAAAATGTTTGCTACATAAAAATTGTCATCAAATAATCGCTTAAGTTACGGCAGAGCCTTAACTTAGAGCAAACTGTTTGCAGGCTTTCTTGTGCATCATCTTTAGAAGAGGCTTCCTTCTGGGATGACAGCCATGCAGATCAAATGGATGCAGTGTGTGGCGTATGGTCTGAGCAGTGACAGGCTGACACCCACCCCTTCAACTTCTGCAGCAATGCTGGCAGCACTCATACGTCTATTTCCCAAAGACAACCTCTGGATATGACGATGAGCATGTGCACTCAACTTCTTTCGTCGACCATGGCGAGGCCTGTTCTGAGTGGAACCTGTCATGTAAAACCTCTGTATGGTCTTGCCCACCATGCTGCAGCTCAGTTTCAGGGTCTTGACAATCTTCTTATAGCCTAGGCCATCTTTATGTAGAGCGACAATTCTTCTTTTTAGATCCTCAGAGAGTTCTTCGCCATGAGGTACCATGTTGAACTTCCAGTGACCAGTATGAGATAGTGTGAGAGCGATAACACCAGATTTAACACACCTGCTCCTCATTCACACTTGAGACCTTGTAACACTAACTAGTCACATAACACCAGAAAGGGAAATGGCTAATTTGGCCCAATTCGGACATTTCCAATTAGTGGTGTACTCACTTTTGTTGCCAACGGTTTAGACATTAATGGCTGTGTCTTGAGTTATTTTGAGGGGACAGCAAATTTACCCTGTTATACATTACATTGTAGCAGAGTGTCATTTCTTCAGTGTTGTCACATGAATATATGTAATAAGATATTTACAAAATTGTGAGGGGTGTACTCACTTTTGTGAGATACTGTATATGATATCACCACTTTACAAAGAGCTATTAACAGTGCACAGTACATGGATTCCACCAGAGCATGGTTCAAGATGGTGTTTTTGCAGGGAGACTGTGTCCCTGTCTTGTGTTCTGTGGTGCTACACCAGTATATTTCGATATATTTTCTTAGAGAAGGCCCGTAGTCGTTTATTTGGTGGGAGATCTGACAAGAGTCAAAGTCTTAGTTGGTTCTTAATGCAGGGATGTATAGGTCTCTGTCTGGTGTTCAGCTTCTCTTGCGGGTAACACAGTTCACCAATGTGTGTATAAACTAGATAAGAGACAAGAGGGGTAGGAGAGAGAGAGAGCGCACCAATCCCTAGTGCAGATGACCACGATTTGACAATCCATTTATATGACCTCAGATGATGAGGTATTTTCTGTAAACGTTGTATGATTGGTACTTCTGATGCTAATTCCTTTTCGTTCAGTTCTCCAAGAATCCAGAACAAGGTGGGGTAATATTGTTTGATAACGTTACACTTTAAAGATACCATCTCTATATATAATATCACCACTTTACGAAGAAGTATTAACAGTGCACGGTCCATGGATTCCACCAAAGCACATTTGGTTACACACCCCTGTACACAAGGAACTGGAGAGAAGGACACAGAGTGGTGGTAGAGACTCAAGCTTGAATACATTTATGGCAATTTACATGTTTGTATAGAGGTGATATCATGTGGGTGTAATTTTGAAATCTTTAAATTAATCCTTAATAAAAAAAAAATTACACAAATATTACACTATTCTTCTCTTGGGATATAAGGAGGCATGAAGAATGGTAAACAGATTATGTGAAAAAGTGGGATACAATTAGGCATAAAGCGTGATAAGGAGAGGATGGTGAGCTGTGGGGAGAAAAGAGTCATGGAGGTCAGTAAGCTAGGATGAGGAATGGGAAGCAGAATAGGGAAATAGCAGGGCGACTGGAAACCTGGGGATGTGGGAGGAAGGTACCATTCAAAGGTAATCAAGAGCATGATGAACATACCAAGAGCAACCTGAATATATATTTAAATTAAAATCCTCAGTATCCACAACAGTCAGCAAAAGGCAAGCTATGAGATGTCACAGGTCATTGTACAATTTCTTTTTAAACCTAGAAGCTGAAGATACTGTCAACAGGAGGATGGGTTTTTGATTGATAAGCTCATACCAGTTTTGACAAGATGCGCTAAGCATCTTTCTGCTTGAAGGAAGCATATTGTTTAAAAACAAAAAATGAAACAGTACATACTGTAAATAGTGAGTCAACCCTCCAAAGAATAGTGTGGCATGTTAAAAAGACACTAGGACTTCAAAAGAGTCCTCATATATGGGAAATAAGATAACAAAAACAAAATATACAAAAAAATAGACACAGGCAAGTTGATAAATTTATATAAATACATCACTTTGAGCCCTTTTAAATTCCCTGAACATGTAAAACCGTAGCACATAACGTAGCACGCAAGACTTACGGCTATTAAATTGGCCCCGTAAAGCAACCTGCCAATGACTTGCGGTTTAAGGGCGAAAAAACGGGATGTTGAAAATTGAATTCTGCAGCCACAAATCCTTTGTTCTGTCAAGCCCGTAACTGTTACATTCCAATAACGCTATTAAATAGCAACACATTTCCAGGGACGCCCTGGCGTTCAAGCCCGTAACCCGCAAATGGAGTCAAAAACATTACAGCCTCCAAATAGGACCCACAAAGGGTTTACAGACAATTTCTCAACACTGTAAAGGCTAATATAAACACACCAGTGGACTTTAAAATATGGGGAAAGCATAGAAAAGCATTACAATTACTTGCACAATAATCCCCCAATAATAAATAGGCATTAAACAAATATTTGATATTATCATATGTTGGAATGTTCGTGCATATGCCAATATCAAAAGCCATGCAACATGCAGAAAGCAATTAAAGACACACTACCTGATTAAATTGCAACACAAAAACATGAAACTGATGCCATATTAACTCTTTCTCACTCACAGAAGCACTCATGTGGACCCTGAAATATATATATGATTGCAAATACATCTCACTCATCACATCTACATTGGAAAATAAATAGTGGCCAAATTACACCGCCAAATCACATAGATCAAGTACCAGGGGAACATTTTATTATATGTTGTTCAGTCGCGTTTGACTCTCTGTGATCCTATGAACTGCAGCACATTTAGCCAGCGCACTGCCTGTGCTGTTCCACAAGGCTTGCATGGCAAAGATACTGGTGTTGGTTGCCAGTTCCTTCTCTAGTGGACTTGGATTTGTCTGACCTCTCTGCTATTACCTGCCCATCTACACTGGCCCTACATGGTATAGCTTCCAGCTTCATTCAGGTACACAAGCCCCTTTCACCACCACCACTTAGCAATCCACAAGGGGACCAGAGGAACAAGAGGTCACTACATCACTGCAACCGGAATCTGGTGAAAAAAAAGGATCATCAGAAATCACTCCATTTAATTGAAGAAACCATTAGTGTGCATAGCACTTACAACTTGTCTAGATCACTGAAACAGATGATTCCACCTCTGGACTGTGTAATCCAATCCAGTTTCAACACATACAGTGTGGTAAAAAAAAATCAACAAAAAAAAGGTTTGAGGGGGATAAAAAATAAATAATCAACATGCATGTACAGTACAGGGCTAAATACTGTAACTGTAACAATATACCAACTCACTTGATTCGAATCTGCAAACATTACTAACTATTAGCTAGGTCTCTAGATAATCAGCAATATGGGAAAATACCCATTAATATGGAGAGGACACAAAGGTCAGCAGCCAGATTCACTGTTACTTACATCAGACCATATGATCTGTTTTCAGACTGATATTGAGGTCATCACATGCTTCACTAGTGTATATATCAATGCTAGCTGTTATTAACATGCCATTGTGAGACTTTGCAAGTCCACCTCAATAGCGGTATTAGTCTACATTTCAGCTTACAACAATCATGTCTTAGATGTCTGACTATATGATAGTCTATAAGATTGTGGGAGCTACATGTTAAGGGGGGGAGGGGCTGTCATTGAAGGAATGTCTACCTGAGAGGCACTGGGAAAAATTTACACCTCATACATTTCCTTTTACAATGCTTGCAGATGCAGAAGATGCATTTATGGACCTTAATTGTACCTAAAACAAAAAAAGACAAAACCTACAAGGTAGCCATCTGCATACAAAATATCACCATCACATAGGTCAAGATCCAAGACTCTCTAGCCAGGCTAGATTAGGTTAACATTGTGATCAATAGATTGTTAGAGAGGAGTGCTGGTGACAAGGCACAAACATATGCTCAGCCCCTATGTCCTCCTCCTCCTAGCCACAGGGCCCACATCCCCTGTGGCTGGCCGCCGTCTCCCTGCTGGTCGTGGTGGCGGTGGAGGGGCAGGGAAGGCAACCCCCCGGGATGCCGTGGCACCTGTAGTGTCGGCGGTGGAGGCATGGTGGGAAGAGAGGAGGGTTTTAGGCTGTGGGTGGCTGGGGATGCCTCCGGGGTGGAGGAGGTGGGGCTGGGTACCAGAGCGCATCGCATTGCTTCTGCTGTCACTCCGTGGAACTCGCTGTGGTCCACCCCAATGCTGAGCTGCCCAGCAAGGTAGGATGCTGTCATTATATGAAGCCTCTTCTCCTCCCTATTGCACCTTGCCAGAATGCATATGACCTCTGGAGGTGATGGCCTGGATCCCCTGGAGCAACTCCACCTGCTGACACATGAGGGCCAGCATCTCCACCTGCACAGCCGAGGGTGATGGAGGATTTGGGGCCTGGCTGGTGCCTCGGGCAAAACAGGCGATGCCGAAAGAGATAAAAGAGAGATATATGTCATTAGTATGATGAATAATACATTGTTTTGTATGCATTCCTAACTATCTGACATCTAGTCTATAAACCTAGATGATTCTCCTAATTGCAACCCAGATTAGCTATCATTTACTAGATGTAATCTATTCTTTGGTTCATGGTCTTGATTGTTCTTGGCTCCTAATGCTATCTTGATTCTGGCTGCTTTCTGTAATTGTATAGGCTGCAGTGGGCACACCAAAAAATGGACTCTCTATTGCTTGATTACTGTTGTTGTGCCCAGACATGACAGTGATTTGTCAGCTTCATGGATTTAATGATGCATTCATCTATCCTTGTTAATTCCATGGAGCTGACATGTCAGTGTCCTTGTTGGTCATCATGTACATGTGTAGTGTTTATGATACACATGTGATGGCACGTTGGTGTATGGGATATTCACCTGACATGGAGTCTGGATCCTGCTGGGCAACCAGGCCTGAAGCTCCAGCGGCAGGCACCTGTATCAGAAGGTCCCTGGCGACTCTCTCCCACTCATTATAGGTCACAGTCACGTTCCTGTCCTCCTGGGCCATCATCTTCCTCCCCTTTGCCCTGATGTCATCAAACCGGTGCTTGACGGACCTCACATCTCTTGGCGCTGTGCCTACTCCTGTCACCTCAGCCGCTACCTCCTTCTATGCTTGAGCCCTAGGCCCGGGCCTAACTTCCCTCCCCCTGCAAGTATCACGGGCGGTCACGGATAGCACCGAGGAGGACCACATTCTCCCAGTGTGAATAATTGTGGGCCCTGTGCTTGCCCTTAGCCTCTTGCCCTCCGACTGTGGATGGGTACCCTTGCCGCCGTGACCTGTCCCTGGGGCCTGTCCCTTCCCCAAACTAACAACCCCCTGGAATCAGGCCCCTTCCCCGCTGTTTCTCTCCAATGTGTGCCTGGTGCTAGGGCCACCCTGACACGACCCATCTCTATGCTTCCATCCTCCTCGTCCACCTCTTCCTCCGCCTCCTCCTCCAGCTCCTCTCCTTAACACTCCTCACCTCCTTCTCTCCACCACTACTCCTCAGGGCCACCTCTCTCTCCTCCTCATCTCTCCTCTTCTACTCCTCCCCACCTCTCCACTCCTCACCCCTCCTCTCTCCTTCCTCTATAATAATCCCTAAAAAAAATAAGGATAAATAAAAATAAGTGTTGCTGTATATATAGGTTGTAAACAGTACACAGTGAGTTTTCAGATATTAGGGAATAATCTGAAATTGAGTAGAATCTGACACGGAAAAAGGAAGTTGAGGAACATGCCTTCATGGTTGTGAGATTGGGCTATTAACACCTACATACACAAGAACAAGATATCAATCAGAACACTATTTGGATTACAACACCTCATCTCAACAGCAGTGCAAATTGAACATCAATTGCAGAAATATTCAACATCACCATACAGTATGTGTACACACTCTGTAGCCAGCCAATAGTATTATTGTGGGTAAATTGTACGCCTGTGAAATACTGCCAGCCAATACTATGTCAACATTAATACTAAATAATATCCATTGTGGAGTGTGGACTTAGGGAAGTGGTTCTCAATCCTCTCCTCAGGCGCTATCAGACAGGCCATGATTTAAGTAAAACCAAAAGTGAGGCAACTAGTATTCAACCGGTGGTGACGCCTCAAATTGCTTCCCCTGTGTATTCATACAGTGTTTCACCTAAGTATGTCTGGTGGATTGTGGGGAGAGATTTGACAATCACTAACCTAGTGGACATTTTCACCTACTTCCCCTTTTTGAGCACTGGGCCCGCACCCTCCGTGCTAAAGGCTGGAGAGTGTTGACGTTGGCTTCCGCTAACTGCCCTAGCTGCACCATGTGATGTGTCTGGGCTTGTCTGTCCCTATGAGCCATTTGCTCATACCTCTCCATCCATTGATTATGCCACCTCACCTTGCCATTTTGTGCTCAGATGCTGTCTACCTGCTCGGTACCAATATCGTTCTGCCTTTGAAGCTGAACTGTCAGCTGTTGCATTACTCTATTGTCACGCTCATCATCCATGCGGAGGTGCTGCAAGATGTCCCTCCAGGTGCCTTCTGAGGGGCTGTGAGTTCTGTTACCAGACAAAGTTGGACTGTGGATGTGCTGTGGTGAGGCCAGAGGTGTTGCCCGTAGGGATCTTGTCGCAATTGGCGATGGTGTTGCCCGTTGGGATGTTGTTGCCATTGGCAATGGTGTTGTCTGTAGGGATGGTGTTGCCATTGGCGATGGTAGCGCCCTTAGGGATGGTGTTGTCATTGGCGATTGTGTTGCCATTGGCGATGCTGGTGCGATGTTGGCCCGGTCTGTTAGGGCAACATCTGCTGGGGCAACATCTGCTGGGACAACAACTGCTGGGACAAGCACTGCTGTGGCATCATTTGTTGGGACAACAACTGCTGTGGCATCATCTGTTGGACAACAACTGCTGGGACAACCACTGCTGTGGTATCATCTGTTGGGACAACATCTGTTAGGGCCCGGTCTGTTGGGGCCCGGTCAGGAGTGGAAGAGCATTGGGGTCCGGCTAACACATCCATTGCATTTCACCAGGTGGCAGTGGTGGGCCAGTTGAGAGTGGTCCCCAGAACCTCGACATCCCTGCAGGTGGTTACTGGCTTCATGACATGTCTGTTGGTTTGAAGGGCTATGAACATGCCCATGATGCGTGTGAGGGCCGGGGGTGTTCTCCACAATAGTCTTGCTGCTGATAGGCCGGCCTCCTATAATGGTCCCGAGCCCTCGGCTTCCTCCACCATCACCTACGATGGTGGTTGTATTTCCTCTTCCTGTGCAGCCACCGCCTGGGTCTCTGCAGCCAATTACTATTGTCCTCTCATTTCAGTACTGAAATGAGAGGACAATAGTATTTGAGTATTGATTCTCTAAATAATTGTTTGCAGTGTGTTTTCATATCCCTGACATTCTGGTCACTTGTAATTGGCTGTGGTGATTGTTTTAAGCAGATAAACATTGAGCTGTATCATGAGCATTGTGAATCATGGCTGATATTAATATATATAATGCAGGTGCGGTATGTCATCTGCAGTTCATTAGGACATGTGCTCATTTGAATCTGCTGTGCAGTGTGTTATACTGACCAATCTGTAAGCAATTCTCAGCAATGGTTATTAACATGCTTCTGAGACATGGTCCAGATTAGGCTAGTACATAAAATGAATATGCTGCAGTGTGCACACCCATAATCTCGTTTGGATGTAAAATAAATGTTGATCTACAACTATATATCGTTTAACAATGAGGATAGGTTTCAAGCAGTAGCAGTGTTAAGCAAAACAGCTCTAAACGGTGCAGTTTAACATGGGGAAGATAGGGATAGGGGAACTCATGACAACAAATACACAATTGCAATTGAAACCGTTTTGTTTTATATGAACTTTGAACAAATAGCAAACATAACACTAACACAAACTGCATTGGCAACTGCTATTCAGAATTAATTTTAACTACAGGTATTGGACAGACATTTAATTTCATTGATAACAATTATGATAATATGTTTGCTTCCTATATGTACATGGTTATTGCTGCCCCATATATCTGTAGTTATACATCTTACAGTCAGCGATCTTACAGTGCTATTGTATGTCAGTTATCTATGTGTGTGGGGTTCATATGTGTGCATATGAGGATTTGATGGTGCATCTGATACTCACATTGCAGGGTTTCCTGAAAGCCAGTGTCCAGCTGTCCTGAAAAGCTCCATCCACTAGTTCAGAGTCCACTCCCATACACAGTAGGTGATGTTGACTGGTGAGCCACCACCGGTTGCACAGGCTGCTCTGGCCTCTTGACCTTCATCCCGCAATCATCATATCAGGGTTTTACAGACTTCACATCCCTGTTTGAAACCCCTAATGACGCAACAGCTGCGGCAACCTCATTCCAGGAACGTGTCTTCTCAACAGCCCTCATATCCATCCCACCATGTTTGATGCTCTGGCAGGCTTGGGTTTCCCTGAAGAGGATTTCTGTCTCCTCTCGGCTATAATTGTGGGCCATGTGCTTTGGCACAACCTCTTGCCCTCCCAACTGTGCCGGGGATCTCTCTCAAAAACCCACAAATGCCTAGACCTGTGTGTTGACTTTCTCAGGTACAGCACAGTCAAGGACTTAAGTTTTTTGCTGTCTTTTAAACCCATTGATTGGAGTTATCCGGCTTCTATTGGTTAATTGACCTGTGACGGGATTGCAAATTACGGGCTTGCTTGATTTTTGCGCGCTCAATCAGGTCGGATACTCGGAAGCGTTACTTGTGAAACCAGGGTTTACGGGCTTAAGGCCTCGGCCCGTAACTTGCGCCCTTGCTCAATTAAATAGAGCCGGAAATGAAGACGACCGCGAGCCCGCAGCAGGCCTGCAGACATATAGCCTTTATACTGCAAGATGCGTCCTTTGATTCGAATAAGGCTCATAGTTACATCACACTTAGACCCCTATTAAATTGAGCAATTGTTGGTTAATGGAGCCAGTAAACTAATTTGCTATTCAATTGGCGTCTTTTAACTACCCGCAAATAATCTACGGGTTACAAATCCCTGTGGTTGTCAAAATAAAAATAGTCATAACTTACAGCCCATCTAAGCCTTTGATCTTTCAAGCCTGCAAAAGTTACAATCGCTAAAATTCCAAATCGCTATTCAGTTGTTACAATTCCTCAAGTCTGCAAATGTTTTCATACCCGTAAATGGCAATTATAGAAGAAAATCCTACGGGTACCAGATATGACTTGCGGTCTTGGTATATATTGGTACCAATGACAAAGTTAGTAAAAGATGGAGTGTCCTAATGAATGATTTTAGAAAACTAGGTAATAAGCTGAAGGCAAGGACTCCAAAGGAGGCAGAAGGAGCTTAGGGAGGTTAATGCATGGCTAAAGATGGGGTGCACTAAGTAGGGGTTTCGGTTTTTAGAGCACTGGGCTGACTTCTCACTTTGGTACAATCTCTACAGCAGGGTTGGATTGCACCTTAATGATGAGGGAGCTTTTGTGTTAGGGGATAGGATGGTAGAAAGGCTGTAGGAGTTTTTAAACTAGTAGGTGGGGGGAGGGACTAGATATAAGTAATGGGGTAGAAAGTGTAGAGGGTATAAGGGATGAATTAACAACTCATAGGGGAGAAGATGGGGGAGGAGTAGTATAGTCAATAGGGAGGTAGCACTAAGTAACTCAAGTACAGTGACAGGCACTTCAGAACTACAGACTCATAACATAAGGTGTATGCTTACTAATGCCAGAAGCTTGCCAGGAAAAATGGGAGAGTTAGAATTATTAGCAATAAATGAAAAATGGGATTTAATAATCAATACAGAAACGTGGTGGGATGATTCTCATGACTGGACTGTTAATCTGGATGGTTATAACCTATTTAGGAAAGATAGGGCTAAAAGAGGAGGAGGGATTTGTCTTATGTTAAGCCTGAATTTAAGCCTATAGTCAGAGAAGATATTTATGGCGGACAAGCTGTAATGTTGAATGTTTGTGGGTAGAGTTAAATAGCGGAGCAGAAAATTCCAAAAGAATATTAGTAGGAGTATGCTATAAACCCCCAAATATAGCTGAAAGCGAGGAAAGCGAGGAAATACAGCTAAGCATGAGCAAGTTCTTATAATGGGAGATTTTAATTACCCTGAAATTAACTGGATAAATAAGACCAGTAGTATAGCTAATGGGAGCAGGTTCTTGAGTACACTCAGCGGTCCTTATCTGGCCCAGGTTATACAAGAGCCTAATAGAAATGAGGCTATCTTGGATTTAGTTATCACAAATAATATCGATATATTACGAAATGTTCTAATAGGGCAACCTTTGGGAATCAGTGATCACTAAACAGTCTCATTTGAGATTGAATTAATAAAACAACATTTTAAGGGGCCAACAAAGACTGTTAATTTTAAAAGGGCAGATTTTAGAAGTTTAAGGGCAGCAATACAAAGTATAGACTGGGACAGAGAACTGATAGGTAAAAACAATGAACATAAATAAATAACGTTTAAATCCTTACTAAATATACATACTTAGCACTATATACCAAGCGGGAATAAAAGTAAAAGGACTAAATCACATCCAATGTGGCTTAACATTGATTTAAAGCTCAAGATATGGAGTAAAAAACAGGCATTTAAATTATACAAACAAGAGGGGACAGAGACTGCTTTACGAGAGTACAAGGAAATCAACAAGGCTTGTAAAAGGGCTATTAGACTGGCTAAAATAGAAAATGAAAATGTAATTGCAAAAGAGAGTAAGACTAACCCTAAAATATTTTTTAAGTATATTAATGGGGAGAAGGCGAGGAAGGAAGCTATAGGAACATTACAATGTGACACAGGCAATCTGAAAATTAGTGACCAGGATAAAGCAGATGAGCTAAATAGGTTATTTTCTTCGGTATACACAAGGGAGGTTCCAGTGGTTGGGTCACTGCAACATAATGGGGCTACACTACCTTCACCGAACATTTGGTTAACACAGGAAGTAATCTAAAAGAGGACATTTTACAGCTGGAAAAAGTACAGAGAAAGGCAACAAAGCTAATAAAGGGAAAGGAGGGGCTAAGTTATGAAGAAAGTTTAATGAAATTAAACTTATTTACTCTAGAAAAAAGGTGTCTAATAGGGGATTATCTTATATAAAGATATCCAGGGTCAATACAAGGCTTTGTCAAGGGAACTTTTTGTGCAAGGAAGTTTTCAACTGACATGAGGACATCTTTTGAGATTAGAAGTAGAAAGATTCCACCTTAAAGAAAGAAAAGGGTTCTTCACAGTAAGGTTGGTTAATCTGTGGAATTCTCTACCAAGGGAGGTGATGACAGTGGATTCGATAGATAACTTTAAAAAGGGATTGGATATATTTTTAAATAAAAAGGGCATTAAGGGCTATCCTGGATAAATAGAGAGGGAGTATTGATCCAGGGATGAATTCCTGAATCTGGGGTCAGGAAGTAATTTTATCTTTTTTTCCCTGTTGAGACAATTGGCAACGTTTCACTGTTTTTTTTTTTCTGTTTGCCTTCCTCTGGATCAATTAACAATAAATCTGCGTCTTGCAGATCAGATCGTCTTGCTTATTACCTAAATTACTATGTAACTATGTACGGTTGGAAAAAATCAATGTTAATAAAGCCCTGGGTCCTGCTGAAATGCATCCAAGGGTACTGAGGGAACTGGGTTCTGTAATAGCCAAACCAATATATTACATTTTTCAAGATTCACTCAACACAGGGTCTCTACCAGATGACTGGAGAAAAGCGGAGGTGATACCTATATTTAAGAAGGTGGTTAATCTGTGGAATTCTCTACCAGAGGAGGTGGTGGCATCGGATTTGATAGATAACTTTAAAATGGAACTGGATTTATTTCTAATTAAAAAGGGAATTCAGGGTTATCCTGGATAATTAGAGAGTGAGTATTGATCCAGGGAGGAGTCCGATCACCAGTATCTGGGGTCAGGAAGGAATTATTATTTTTTTCCCTTTGAGACAATTGGCTTAGCTTCACTTGGGGTTTTTTTCTGTTTGCCTTCCTGGATCAATTATTATTAATAAAAAAAAATACATTTTGATTAATAATTAATTAACAATGAATTAACAACTAATTAATTAATAACTATTCCGCATATTGCAGATCAGAGGAGATCTTAAAAGGTTGAACTTGATGAATCGAAAGTCTTTTTTCAACCTCAATTACTATGTAACTATTTATCTATGTAGCACTGTAAATGCAAATAAAAAATCAATACTGCACTGTAAATGACGGGGAAAGTGTAATTAATTGCACAACAGTCTCAAGCTCACAAATCTGCAATCAAAAAATATTTGTTTTTATGCTTCATTTTGGTGTCATATCAATCTCAGTAATCAATGAGTTAATACATATCAGGCCACCCACATGGACTAAAACAGTATCGCCATTCATTTCTAATATTTTGTACATTGATGAATTGCAAGTCTGATCGCATATGGGACCTCTAAACGCTAATTGATTGACGTGTAACATCCATGTTTTACTGACGTAACGATGATAGTCTCATTTACTACTGGCTGAAATGCTACTTCCAAATGCATGGTTTACGGTTCAGGCTTTCGCTCGTAAGTTGCGGGCTTGTTCAATTGAACGGCTCTGTAATTGTAGCATATTTCAAGCCTGCAGACAGTAGGGCCTGTATGACGTAATCTGTGGGCTTGTAATTAAATAGGGGCCATAGTGTAATGTTATATCAATATATCATTGCACTAAAAAGAACAATAATGCATTTAAACATAAAGACTCTACTTTTAAGTGAATTGGAAGTCGCTTAAAACATAACTTTTATTATTAATCCATAAAAGATAAATGCAGCATATCATTATTTCAATAAAAACAAAAAAATGTCCAGGTACTATTTTTTCAACCTTTCGTATGAGCTAGGAAATAATTTATTAAACTATTTTAAAAACATATACTCAAATTAATCTTAATACTATCTTGCCTTTTTATAGTCCTATTTAATTCCGCTATATAGCAAATTACACCATGTTGAAGAGCAAAGTAAATCCCGCTAACTATTCTATTCACCCATCCCATAAAAATTGCAAGAGAACTACTACGAGTGACTGCGAGTGACAAGCCAATGCCGCAAATCCTGGCAAACCTTTCTATTGAGTTATATTATGAATGATTACTTCCCCAAAAACCTATTCAATTGAGACTTTGCATTGCACTAGAAAATTGTGGCACAACAGAAAAACTCAATGAAAAAGTTATGAATACTAAACACCATAATTTCTGACAGCCAATACAGCACTAAGAACAATAAAAAAAGCATAGAAGTTCATCATAAGTTGCTGCTTAACATTCAAATAAACACATATGAGGAATTAAAACATATTATATTTTTATATTCATGTCTGTGTAATAATACAACATCCAGGGTTACCCACAATCCAGCACTCAAGGTGTTAATACATATCAGGAAACCACATAGAATAGGAACAGATGCTCTAATGCATTCTCTGTATATATGTGTATGCCCATTTTCCCACTATATTTAACTTGAATAAATAAAAGAATAACATATATACAAATATATGTGTAACATAGGGGGAAAAAACACAGCTGATTTTACAGTATAATGCAAATTACACTGCTGAAGAATAAATAGGGCTCTTATTTCTTTGTTACTGCTTTTCAATCAATGTTTCCACTGCTTTCAATACATTTTACATTTATTATTTGGTAAATGTCTTATTTATTTATTTATTTATTTTTTAAGTTTTTATTTTCTTCACATGCAAAATTAATTACATCCAGGTACACAATCGTCTGTTTCATAGCATAAAATATAATACAAATACATTAATTCTCAATAAAGTTACCCATTGCATAACACGTGATGGATAACATATATGTGATTGACAGACACATGAACCATACATCCATGGAAAAAGACGAGAGAACAAAAAAGAAAAAAAAGAAAGAAAAAAAAAAGGAAAAGTTGAAGAAGACACCAGCCTTCACTTATAAACAGGGTAAGTGCTTTAAAAGTTGTAGAAGTGGAGTTCGGGTGGGGAGAAAAAGGGTCAGGGGATCAAATCACACTTTGTCCCTAAATCATGTGTTGATCCCATATTGACCATTTTATCTTAATATTCTTCCTTGAGGCAGGGTCTATTTTTAAATAATCTTCCTCAATCTGTCTATTCCTATTAATGGCAGCTTCTATTTCCCCCCCACTGGGGAAAATATTAAGTTTTCCATCTCCTCACAATTAGCCATTTGACTACAAGGAGTATATTTATAATTAAAGCTATTTCAGATTGATTCATAGATTCCGGAAGTCAATGGAACAAAAACAGCTCTGGAGCAAATTGCAACTCATGTCCCAGAATTACCGTCAATTGTTCTGCGCATTTATACCACATTGTTTGGATGTACTTACACTACCACAACATGTGGGTCTGAGTGCCTAGAATTTGACAGCCTCTCCAACAAGTGGGAGATTTATTTAATGTTGTTTTAAGCACATAGCTTGGCACGGTGTACCATCTTTGACAAAGCTTTAATTATATATCTTTAAGTGAAACACAGCTGGCCCATCTATCCTTATTTGCAAATGCTCTAAAACATTTTTCTTTAGTATAACTTACAGTGCCTTTCAAAAGTAATCACCCCCCTTGGCATTTTTGAGTTTTGTTGCCTCACAACCTGGAATTAACATGGATTGTTTGAGGATTTGCATCATTTCATTTACAGAACATTCCCACAACTTTGAAGATGTCTTTTTTATTGTGAAGCAAACAACAAATAGGACAAAATAACAGAAAAAGTCAATGTGCATAACCATTCACGCCCCTAAAATTCAATATTTTGCAAAGCCACCTTTTGCGGCAACCACAGCTCCAAGTCGATTTGGATAAGTCTCTATTAGCTTGCCACATCTTACCTTTGGGAGTTTTGCCCATTCCTCTTGCGAAACTGCTTCAGCTCTTTCAAGTTGGATGGTTTGCGCTTGTGAACAGCAATCTTTAAGTCTGACCACAGATTTTCTATTGGATTGAGGTCTGGGCTTTGACTAGGCCATTCCAACACATTTACAGTGGATATAAAAAGTCTACACACCCTGTTAAAATGTCAGGTTTCTGTGCTGTAAAAAAATGAGACAAAGATAAATCATTTCAGAATTTTTTCCACCTTTAATGTGACCTATAAACTGTACAACTCAATTGAAAAACAAACTGAAATCTTTTAGGTGGAGGGAAGAAAAAGATAAAAGATAATAATGTGGTTGCATAAGTCTGCACATCCTCTTATAACTGGGGATGTAGCTGTGTTCAGAAGTAAGCAATCACATTCCAAATCATGTATAATAGGAGTCAGCATACACCTGCCATCATTTAAAGTGCCTCTGATTAACCCCAAAATAAGTTTGGCTGCTCTAGTGGGTCTTTCCTGAAATTTTCTTAGTCGCATCCCACAGCAAAAGCCATGGTCCACAGAGAGCTTCCAAAGCATCAGAGGGATCTCATTGTTAAAAGGTATCAGTCAGGAGAAGGGTACAAAAGAATTTAAAAGGCATTAGATATACCATGGAACACAGTGAAGACAGTCATCATCAAGTGGAGAAAATAAGGCACAACAGTGACATTACCAAGAACTGGAGCTCCCTCCAAAATTGATTAAAAGACGAGAAGAAAACTGGTCTGGGAAGCTAACAAGAGGCCTACAGCAACATTAAAGGAGCTGCAGGAATATCTGGCAAGTACTGGCTGTGTGGTACATGTGACAACAATCTCCCGTATTCTTCATATGTCTGGGCTATGGGGTAGAGTGGCAAGACGAAAACCCTTTCTTACGAAGAAAAACATCCAAGCCAGGCTACATTTTGCAAAAACACATCTGAAGTCTCCCAAAAGCATGTGGGACGATGTAGTCGTCTGTATGGAGCAGTCACAATCATCTATGATGGCGCTAATGGAAATTATCGCTAATTATAGTAAGGTGTCTAATTATAAATTAAATATAGAAAAATCCGAAGCCTTGAGTATTAACAATCCAGAGAACGATAGAGAGCGCCTATTTAACATGTACCAGTTGGCTTATACAAATGGATTTACACATCTGGGAATTCAGTTTAGTTCGGATCTACAATGCATCCAGGATTCCAACTTGAATAACTTATACAAAACATCTAAAGAGCTCATTGAGAAATGGCTGGTCAACCAAATCTCTTTCTCTGGTAGAATTGCATCAGTAAAGATGTCCCTTCTTCCTAAGCTCAACTATGTACTAAGATCCCTCCCTTTCCCAATTACAAGCCTCTGGTTAGCTACATTTCAGAGGTTGATTGATAGATATATTAACAACAAGGGACAGATAAGAGTTAAAAAAGAAATAATGAGTAGAAAATTTATGAAAAGCGGCATTGCATACCCAGTGGTTTCTCACTATCAGGAAGCAATTAAGCTAGCTCAATATATAAAGTGGAGTCAACCTCTTTCTAATCATCCTGAGAATCAAGTGTTAAGTGATATGCTTAATATCATTGATCTTAATGCTCTAGGGCCTCATTCTATTATCGGCCGCAGCCGTTGCGGGGCCGCAAGGACCGGCCGCAAGCTATTCGGCTATTCTATTCCCTTACGGCCGGGGATTCCGGCAGGCTTGCGGCCGGTGCCTTGCTATCTCTTGCGGCCGATCGCGCCGGAGGAAAGCCTTTGATCTAAAACGGCCGCAAGAGATTTGCAATTCAATTGCTCCGGGAAACCTCTCTGCAAGGCTAAAAACGAGCCGCAGTTACTTGCAGGAAAAAGGTCTCGCTAGCACCAATTAAGCACATAAAATAGCTCAAATAAAGCCATCCTGCACTTTGAGAAGACTATAAAGGGATTTTAGGTGTTAGAAAAAATAGCACATAATTATCCTGTACTCAAATCCGTAAAATATTTAATTTTTAATATCCGTAAAATATACATGTAAAAAGTCCAGAGTGCTTGGAGCACCTCAGACACACCCCCGCCGCAGCCGGCAAATAAACAGTTAATTTGAACTCGGGTTTGGGCAGATGTGCAAGCTTGAGAGGGGGTTACTATTAATCCTCATGTCCCCCAATATGATCCCTAGCATTTACAGAGCTGTACAGTGCAGGCTTGAATTTATTTTTGAGTTTTTCTATTTCACAGATTACGGCCGGTTCCAAGATATGCGGCCGGCCGTAAAAGGAGATCCTTGCGGGGCCGTATAATAGAATCGCGAGTTAACTGAACCCTCGCAAGGAATCGCAGCCTTACGGCCGATTTACGGCCGATAATAGAATGAGGCCCCTATTGTTTTTCCTAAAACTAGCAATATCTTTTATTGACCCTAGAGCAATGGTAAAAGAGTGGATAAAAATGAATACAAAATTTAAATTCTTAGAGAAATTTTGTGAGCTCACTCCCCTGTTAACGTTGGCACGATTAAATCATATTCATCTAGAACCAGAATGGAAAGATAAGGGAATATCCTTATTGGGTCATATTATAGATAAAGGTAAAATATTAGACTATAATATGTTAAAGAATAAATATAATATTTCAACTAAACTTTGGTTTACGTCATATAAACTGGCACAAGTTTTGAAAGACAGATTTAAAGACACCAACCAACATAGTTTAAATAATTTCGAAACACTGATAGTGTCCCAAAATACTAGACATCTAATATCAAAGTGTAGTGAGATTCTTTACAAGCAAACACAGAGGGACACAATTAAACCTATGGATCTCTGGGCAAAAGACATGCAGTTAAAGATTTCTAAAGAGACATGGCATCAACCCAGAAGCCAAATTATGTTGGAGGAATTGTGGGAAACCAGCTAATATGTTCCATATATGGTGGGATTGCCCTACATCCCTTTTACTCTGGGAGGAATGTTTTGAATACACTTAAGATAGACATTATAGCAAAACCTCAGATGGCCTTGTTTAATTTTTTTCCTCCTAAAATGGAAATAAAAAATAAAGCGTTTATGACTCAAATTTTTCAGGTAAATAAAACTTCAATTGCAAGAAATTGGAGGAAAGAAGCTCTTCCTAAACTATCAGAAAATTTGGTCAAATTAGGGTTCAATCGGGAACTAGAGAGAGATTTTACTACTGCATTTCAGCTAATACAGGACCCGGTAAAATGGGCCATATGGGATTCCATTTCTAATTAACCCTTGCGGATGTATCTCAATACTAAACTCTTTCTCCCCGGCAGTATATTTCCTCCTCGACCCCCTTTTTCAGCCCTCCCATTCCTTCCTGGCTAGAACGTATGAGGGATGAAAGTATTGTGTATTGGGTGAATGGAAAGGCAATCATGAGGCGAAATATTAGTCGTATGAGATCTTATTAGGGTTAATATCCCCTACTCAATATTTATTAGTCGTATGAGATCTTATTAGGGTTAATATCCCCTACTCAATATTTATTAGATAATCATTAAATTATAGTCTAGGTTATATAATCTAACATAGAGACCTATTTAATTTCTCACTCTAGCAATAAATATAATAAAGCCTAAAATAAAGACTAAGGTCCTTCTCAAACATCTACCACTTCACAAAGCCAATTAAGGTCTAGGTAGATATATTGATCTAATAATGGTTTGGCAGGTTAGATGTGGACAGAAGTGAATTATCTGTCGGGCTCCTCTACACAAAGTAGCGGTTAGGGGAATAAGAAGTTGAGAATTAAATTAAATAAAGAGTTGGGATATTGTCAAATCCAGCTATAACACTCTAAGACTCATCCTATTACGCCTAATAAGTAGTTAGTTACATGATTTATGTGTAAGTTTTTAAGCTAACAATTTGAATCTTAATGTATGCCATATGTACCTTTGTATAATATGTATATTTGTAAAATAAACAATAAAAAAAAAAAAAAAAAAAAAGCATGTGGGAAAATGTTTTGGCCATAATTCCAAAAGATATGTTTGGCGCAAAAACAACACTGCACATCACCAAAAGAACACGATACCCACAGTGAAGCATGGTGGTGGCAGCATCATGCTTTGGGGCTGTTTTTCTTCAGCTGGAACTGGGGCCTTAGTTAAGATAGAGGGAATTATGAACAGTTCCAAATACCAGTCAATATTGGCACAAAACCTGAAGAGGAACTTTATCTTTCAGCATGACAACGACCCAAAGCATACATTCAAATCAACAAAGGATTTGGCTTCACCAGATGATCAACAAAGGATTTGGCTTCCACAGTGAAGCATGGTGGTGGCAGCATCATGCTTTGGGGCTGTTTTTCTTCAGCTGGAACTGGGGCCTTAGTTAAGATAGAGGGAATTATGAACAGTTCCAAATACCAGTCAATATTGGCACAAAACCTGAAGAGGAACTTTATCTTTCAGCATGACAACGACCCAAAGCATACATTCAAATCAACAAAGGATTTGGCTTCACCAGATGAAGATTAAAGTTTTGGAATGGCCCAGCCAGAGCCCAGACCTGAATCCGATTGAAAATATGTGGGGTGATCTGAAGAGGGCTGTGCACAGGAGATGCCCTCGGAATCTGACAATTTTTTTGTGTTTTTGCAAAGAAGTGGCCAAATATTGCCAAGTCAAAATGTGCCATGCTGATAGACTCATACCCAAAAAGACTGAGTGCTGTAATAAAATCAAAAGGGGCTTCAACAAAGTATTAGTTTAAGGGTGTGCACACTTATGCAACCATATCATTTTATTTTTATATTTTTTCTTCCCTCTACCTAAAAGATTTCAGTTTGTTTTTCAATTGAGCTGTACAGTTTATAGGTCACATTAAAGGTGGAAAAGGTTCTGAAATGATTTATCTTTGTCTCATTTTTTTTACAGCACAGACACCTGACATTTTAACAGGGGTGTGTAGACTTTTTATATCCTCTTCACATGCTTCCCCTTAAACCACTCAAGTGTTGCTTTAGCAGTTTGTTTGGGGTCATTGTCCTGCTCTATTTGCTCAAGAATATCCCTGTATTTAGCACCATCCATCTTTCCCTCAACTCTTACCAGTTTCCCAGTCCCGCTGCTGAAAAACATCCCCACAGCATAATGCTGTCACCACCATGTTTCACTATGGGGATTGTGTTCTTTGGGTGATGTGATGTGTTGGGTTTGCGCCAGACATAGCGTTTTCTTTGATGACCGAAAAGTTCAATTTTAGTCTCATCAGACCAGTGTACCTTCCTCCATACATTTTGGGAGTCTCCCACATGCCTTTTTGCAAACTCAAAACGTGCCATTTAGTTTTTTGCTGAAAGTGATGGCTTTCTTCTGCCCACTCTGCCATAAAGCCCAAGTCTATGGAGCGTACGGCTTATTGTCTTCCTATGTACAGATACTCCAGTCTCTGCTGTGGAACTCTGCAGCTCCTCCAGGGTTACCTTAGGTCTCTGTGCTGCCTCTCTGATTATTGCCCTCCTTGCCTGGTCCGTGAATTTTGGTTGACGGCCGTCTCTTGGCAGGTTTGCTGTTGTGCCATGTTCTTTCCATGTGGTTATGATATATTTGATGGTGCTCCTGGGGATCATCAAAGATTTGGATATTTTTTTATAACCTAACCCTGACTTGTACTTCTCAACAACATTGTCCCTTACTTGTTTCGAGAGTTCCTTGGTCTTCATGGCAGTGTTTGGTTAGTGGTGCCTCTTGCTTAGGTGTTGCAGCCTCTGGGGCTTTTCAAAAAAGGTGTGTATATGTAATGACAGATCATGTGACACTTAGATTGCACACAGGTGGACATCATTTCACTAATTATGTGACTTCTGAAGGTAATTGGCTGCACCAGAGCTTTTTATGGGCTTCATAACAAAGGGGGTGAATACATACACACATGACAATTTTCTGTTTTCTATTTCTAAAACATAGTTTTATGTATATATTTTTCTCATTCCACTTCACCAACTTAGACTATTGTACTCTGATCCATCACATAAAATTCAGATTAACAAATCATCGAACTTAAGGCTGTAATGTAACACAATAGGTAAAAAGTCAAGGGGGGGTGAATAATTTTGCAAGGCACTGTATATCTAGTTCCTCCTCCCACTTCTATATACAGATTGTTTTATCTTTATCTTTAATTTCTCTAATAAATTTGGAATATTTAGAAATTGAGGGAACTTGCTCTATTCTGCATATGTTTTCAATACTAGTCAATACCCTTGCTTGATGTAGAGTGAAGTTAGATTTCTTAATCTCCCTCTTACAGGATAAAGGATGAAGGCATTTATACTGAGGTAAATCGTATGTTAACATTATGTCCTCTGTCATTCTTAAAAAAGTGGTCCAAGACCAGACTTCACATCCGGTGCAGATTGTTATGGTAAATCTTAGGTAAGTGGGTGCTGATTGCCCGCATAGTTGTGATTGGAGATGGAAAAGGTGCTAAATGCTCTGAGCACATCTATTCCAGGTCCTAATCGCAGTCTGAACTACCAGTGGGAGTCACTTTAATGCACTTTTATCCAGTTCTCGTGACCAGATTACATTTTAAATATTTAATTCTGCTACTAAAGCTCTCTCCAATATATTCCAATATGCCGGCTTCATCCCTTGTTATTGCAAATTCGTAAAGTGGACTAAGTGTGTGGCTTCATAATAGTCAGCAAGCTTAGGTATGGCTAAACTGACTCTATTTAATCCTCTATCCAAGATTTCCCTTCTTATACAAGACTTTTTGCCACTCAGTATAAATAAATAAATTATCTTTTGAAATAATCTTAATATATATTTCGGTATGCCTAGTGTTATATTCCTCATCAGATGCGTAACCTTGGGTAAATGTCTTATTTCAACAATGTTCATATATAATATATGATATTAGTTCAAACTAGGCAATTTTAGTATTTCACAATTTTTTTCCCAATTGCCTAGTAAAGGGAAACAGTATGGCAAATGACTCATAAGGCTAAAGACAATGGGCCCTATTAAATTGTCAAATTTGCAATTGCTGAAGCCCATAATATAGCCAGCAGATGTTACAGCTATTTAATTGGGCTCCTCTAGCTACCCATAATCCATTTGCGGTCTACAGGCTCAAAATTCCTGCGGTTGTTAAAATCGTAACCCCATCCTATTTCCGCCTTTGATCTGTCAAGCAGGCAAATGTTACAATCGCTAAAATTGCAAATCGAGATTTAATTGCAACAATTACACAAGCCCGCATTTGCTTTCCGACCTGTAAATGGTAAATGTAGCCAAAAATCCTATGAGTACTAGAGAGGACTCGCATGGGGGTTAAACACCTGTTCATAGCACTGTAACAGCCAATAAAAGCACAATACTGGACTTTAAAATAAAGGGAAAATTATGAAAGACATCAGAATTAATTACACAAGAGTATCAAGCTCGCACATACATTTATTGCAATACATTTATTTTTTTAAAGTTTCATTTCCGTGGAATTAAGGAGTTAATACATTTCAGGCTACCCACGTGGACTATAAGAGTCTGGCCATTCATTTTTATTGATTTTTACATTGCTGGTTTGCGAGCCCGATAGCATTTTGGACATTTAATACACATGTTTTACTGACGTAATGATTACAGTCTCATTTAGTTTTGTCTCTTTCTAAATTATAACTTACGGGCTTGCTTAATTGATCATGACCATGCACTGAAATGCTACTTTACGGTTTTGGCTTTATGTCCTGTCTTTGCGGGCTTGTTCAATTAAATCTATCTGTAACTGCTGCAATGTTCAAGCCTGCAGATTTTCGACTTGTATGAAGGCAACTGGAATTAAATGCGACCCAATATCTGATTAATGGTCATTTTGCTGAATACTAATTCTTAATCACCTGCAAAAATCAGCATTCTTATACAGACAAAGCACAGACTTGGAAACGGCCTAGCTCATCTTTTCCCCTGGGATTATGAAAGATTATGCAGTCTAAACTTGTCCCACTTGCAATGAACTGTTTTCCCTCTATTTTTAGACATTGTTTGCTATTTGGATTGCAATTCTAAGGTGATGACTTGTGAATTTCAAGAAGGCATACAAATATAACGTTGCATTCTAGCAATACATTACC
This sequence comes from Discoglossus pictus, assembly GCA_027410445.1. NCBI lineage: Eukaryota > Metazoa > Chordata > Amphibia > Anura > Alytidae > Discoglossus > Discoglossus pictus. The sequence continues at coordinate 28,343,921 of CM050166.1, read as the reverse complement.
AAAATTTTGTTCCATGACTGGTCCTTGATGTTGCTATTTATTATATACTAGCGACTTGCCCGTCAAAAAATGACGGTCAATAAAAGAAAGTGTTGAAATGCTGTTTGTCACACGTGAGTGTACTGTGTGCCTCAACTATATAAACCCCTCTAACACACTAATGAACGCATGTAATAACAGTATAAGTGCCATGAGGGTAATCCAGGACCCTCATGACCCAAAGTGTAAGCACTACACCATTTTAACCCGGTCACTTAAAAAAAAATACATTACAACCCCCCCCCCCCCACCACCACCACCACCACTACGGAAAAAAAAATTACATACCTGAAAAGGAAATACATATAATACATACAATACAATATAATATTATTATTATTATTGTCTTTATTTATATCACACCAACATATTCCATAGCACTAATACAATACAATACAATTAAATACAATACAATTAAAGACAATACAATACACCCCCATCTAATATACATCCCCCCATCTAATATACATCCCCCTATCTAATATGCATCCCCCTATCTAATATACATCCCCCTATCTAATATACAATACTATCTATCAAATATACATCCCCCAATCTATCTAATATACAATACATACTATCTCTATATAGCAACCCTAATTCTAAGCTAAAATAAAATAATTAAGACCACTTACCTTTGAGATGTCTCTTCAGATCAGCCACCTAAGGTAAAAAAGACAAAAAAAAATACTACAACATGTTTAAATAAATAAACATTCTAAATATTCTACAAAAAAAAAACAACACACATCCACACTTGCGGATGTCCCCAACGCTAATGAGCTTCCTACGGAGTGTTCCAGAATAAAATTGGCAATGGTGGCTTCTGATTGGCTGAAAACGCTGTCTATTAAATTCAGCCAATGAAAAGACGCCAATTGTGAACCAATGAGAAAGGGATACACCCCCAAATCCCACGCTAATTGGATAACTCACCAGTCAATCTTTATTTGAACCAATCCGAAGGCTTTATTGCCATCAGCGAATCACAATGGGATACACCCCCACGCGGTGATTAGCTGAAGACATCTGTGCCTTCACCAATCAGTACGTGGGGGTGTATTCCACTGTGATTGGCTATTGTCAGTGCAACCAATCAGAATGTGCAGATGCCTCCAGCCAATCACCCTGTTAGGGTGTATTCCATTGTGATTGGCTGAAGGCATCTGCGCCTTGTGATTGGTTTAAATAAAGATTGACAGGTGCATTATCCAATCAGAGTGGGATTTTAGGGTGTATCCCTTTCTGATTGGCTCACACATTGGCGCCTCCTGATTGGGTGAATTTGATAGACAGCGTTTTCAACCAATCAGAAGGCGCCATTGCCTATTTTCTTCCGGAAAAGTCTCTGGGAGTCTCATTAGCGTCCGTGAGTGGGGATGTGGGTTCTTTTTTTTTTTTTTCTTTTTTTTTTTAGAGCGCGGTTCCAGGGCCGGGCAGAAGAGGAGGAGGCTGGAGACATCGCGGGGAGGTAAGTACAATGTAGATTATGTTTATTTTATTTGGTTTTTATGCTTATGTATGTGTATTCATGTTATGTTTTTTTTAACAGGGGCTGCAACGGAGAAGAAGGAAAGAAGAAGGACAGGACATGCTGGAAAAGTGAGTAGAATATTTAGAATATTTAGAATGTTTATTTATTTACTGTAAATGTGTTGCACTAATTTATTTCTTTTTAGATAGATTGGGGTATGTATAGTACATAGATAGGATGTATTGTATATTAGATAGGGGTGTATTGTATTGTATTTCATTTTTTTTGCATTATATGTATTTGTATTGTATGTATTTGTATTGTATGTATTTCCTTTTCAGGTGTGTAATTTTTTTTTCTGTAGTGGGGGGGTTGTAATGTGTTTTTTTATTTTCTGTAATGTTCCTTTTTTTATTTTTTGTGACTAATTTTTTTTATTTTCTGTAATGTAGATTTTTTATTTTTTGTGATTTAGGTTTTTTAGTTTATGTAATGTAGATTTTTATTTTTTGTGACTTTAGGCTTTTTTATTTTCTGTAATTAGAGTGGTGGGGGTTATTAGGGGGTAGGTAGGTAGTGTAGGTGTTAATAGGTTAGTGTAGAGGGAGTTTAGTTAATATTTAAAATTTTTATTGGGGGGGTATAGTGCAGTTTAGTTTTTATACTTAGTGTCATGATGGTCCTTGAGGACCGTCATGGCACTTATGTGGTTAATGTTGGGTTGTAACGGGCCCATAATGGGTCTTAATATACCCTTATGGGACTGATGGGGTTAAATAGAGGCTTATGAGGGTCTGTATGGACCCCCATGAGTCACAGGGTTAATTAGCGGTTTATGGGGGTCTGTATTTACCCCCATGAGTGAGTGGGTTAATGAAGGGCTTATAGGGGGCTGTATTGACCCTCCTGAGTGACTGGGTTAATTAAGGGTTTATGGGGGTCTATATTGATCCTCATGAGTGTTGGGGTAATGAAGGGCTTATGGGGGTCTGTATTGACCCCCATGAGTGACAGGGTTAATAAAGGGCTTATGGAGGTCTATATTGACCCCCATGAGTGAGGGGGTTAATTATGTGCTTATGGGGGTCTGTATTGACCCCCATGAGTGACACGGTTAATGAAGGGCTTATGGGGGTCTATATTGACCCCCCTGAGTGAGGGGGTTAATTAAGTGCTTATGGGGGTCTGTATTGACCCCCATGAGTGACAGGGTTAATAAAGGGCTTATGGGGGTCTATATTGACCCCCATGAGTGAGGTGGTTAATGAAGTGCTTATGGGGGCCTGTATTGACCCCCATGAATGACAGGGTTAATTAGGTGTTTATTGGGGTCTGTATTAACCCCCATGAGTGACAGGGTTAATGAAGGGCTTATGGGGGTCTATATTGACCCCCATGAGTTAGGGGGTTAATGAAATGCTTATGGGGGTCTGTATTGACCCCCATGAGTGACACAGTTAATGAAGGGCTTATGGGGGTCTATATTGACCCCCATGAGTGGCAAGGTTAATTAAGGGCTTATGTGGGTCTATATTGACCCTCATGAGTGATGGGGTTAATTAAGTGCTTATGGGGGTCTGTATTGACCCCCATGAGTGACAGGGTTAATGAAGGACTTATGGGGGTCTATATTGACCCCCATGACTGACAGGGTTAATTAATGGTTGATGGGGCTCTGTATAGAGCCCCATGCTTGATAGTGTATATATATATTTTTTTATAACGGGTCCTTTAAGGACCTTTACAGTCCTTTAAGGCCCCGTAATGCAGGAATTTTGAATTTTCATTGCAGTGGGGGTCCCCGATCGCGTGCGATAGTGACCCCCACTGCGATGGTTAATGTGGGGTTAATGCAGGTCTCCAAGCTTATCTTTGATCCCTTCTTGGCTAAGTTGTACGTGGCTGGGCAGTCCTGGGCTTTGAGCCTCGTTTTCGTTTTTTTGGGCGGCCATTTTAGGGGATTTTCGTGTGTCTGAACTCTGGAATTTAGACTTAAATGGAGGTGTAACTTCACTTTCAGAGGTCCTGGGTGCCCCCCTTGCTATGGGTAAGCTTTTTAATTATTTTTTGTGGGTATTTATTGTGTTTTGACTGTTTTTAGGTGCGCGCGGTTCGGCCGTTATGGTCGTATTTTTCCGACGTGGTAATGTTTTTTTCTAAGTCGTGCGTGTGGGTGTTTGTAACCACGTGTGAGGCGCTTTTGAGCCTCCACCTTCCGCAAATGCGGACCCTCGCTTTGCGAGAGTCCGCATTTGCGGACCAAACTGCATCCGTGACGACGATTCGTAGTTTGACAACTATTATATGTGATATTACATATATAGGTATTAATGAATTGATAAAATTAATTGCACATATGTCTAGTATTATTAGTTCTTATTCGGAAATGTTTGTTTACTTTTCTTGTAATAATTGGTATTAAATAATATAAATATTGTGACAAAAAAACATTACATACTCCAGAATAAATGGCACATTTCAGCAACTTGAAAAATGTTAAGTGGTCCACAAAACCCTCCACAGTAAAATCCTTGGGCACTAATGAGTTTTCTGTAAATTTGTGTAGGACACAGAAATAATTGTGGGATTTCATGTGATTACTCTAACAGCACCCTAGTTGAAGCTAGAGTGTCTACATAATATGGGGTTTCAAATATTTTTGGAAAATACATTTCCCATGAAAGCCAAGTGGATCAGCATTACCATGGACATAATGATGTGCCTGGTGTGTTATGGTCCATTAGGTCACAGAGAGTTGCAAACAACAACAAAAAAATGAACTATGTAGTCCAAGTACTGTACAATACTCCAATGAATGGCTGCAATGCATAATAAAGACATTGTATCTATTAATCATCTGTATCACAGCGCATTTGATGCTTACTGAATCTAAGGGAATGGATACATTCCTATGGTAGGAAACTTGGAGAACTCTTGGAGAACCTTGCAAGTTCCACGTATGCTAAATTCTAACATCCCAGAGTTCTACAGCTTTGACAACTAAGTCCATCAACCATGATAGGGATATATTTATTTCATGATTAAAAAGTGAGGATCAGCATGGTTAAAATTTTAAGATTTTCTTTAAAATTGCATTTTATGCTCATGACTTACATACGGTAGCTGCTTTTGTTATTAATTTGTAATACTGTACTTCACAAACATGATGTTTTGCCCTTAACTATGCTAAAATATACTTTTATTTATACATGTTATATTCTAAGCGTATGCATAGATGGTAATGTTGTTAGTTTGGTCATTTAAATCAACATTTTAGCTAATTTGATAAATGTAGCCCAGTGTTTTTATTCCACACATTATTATAAAAAATGTTTATATTTTACTGTTTTTTTTTTTAAGAAAGTCTAAGATGTTAGAAACCTGGCTTTGGACTGATCTTTTATTCTAGTTTTTATCTGCAATGAATCACACTGCACACTACAGCCCATGTTCATAATTAGCCCAGCGGGTTTATTTTTATTGATTGCTCAATACCAATAATAATAATACTAAGTACATGAATGCTGAGAGTGGATACAATATAGCACTGCATACAAAATAGAAAAAAATAAGATATTTCAAGCATTGAATCATTTTAACAATACAAAGTATTTGTATTTTAGTTTCTGTACATGATTTATATGCTAAGTATTATTTGTTTGTTTTGATTTATACATTTTGCAACTTTGCTATTAAGAATTGATTTACTTAGAAAAATGAAGACAAAGTGTGAATACTAACTACATGTTTGTCCTTAATTATTTAAAATATTTTAGGGATACCAAGAAAAAGAGGCATTTGAAGCAAAATGAAAAATGCTATTAAACATCTAAATAATCAAATCGTGTTTTAAATAGGATTACAAAAACATGGGCTTCCATTCAATTGCAACTAAGGCCCGTCTTAAATTCCTTGATATTCCTTGAAATTCAATTGAACAAGCCCGTAGCTACATGGCCGAAAGCCTAAACTGTAAACCATGCACCCATAAGTAGCATTTCAGCCCATGATCATGATCAATTAAGCAAGCCCATAACTACTGATTTAGAAACATCTAATAGTAAATTACACCGTCATCATGACGTCAGTAAAACATGGAGACTAAACGTCAATCAATTTGCGTTTAGAATTCCAATATGCGATCAGACTCGCAATCCGGTAATGTACAAAATAATAAAAGTGAATGACGATACTGTTCTAGTCCATGTGGGTGGCCTGATATGTATAAACTCCTTGATTACCGAGATTGATATAACACAGAAATAAAAAGTAAAAATTTTTTTAAAAAATGCAGATTTGCGATCTTGAGACTGTTGTGCAATTAATTCTAATGTCTTTACTCCCTTTTCACGTATTTTAAAAATGCAGTATTGATTTTTTATTTGCACTTACATTTCTACTAACAGATGTTTAACCCCCTTGCGAGTCCTACCTGATACTCGTAGGGTTTTCTTCTACATTTGCCATTTACGGGTTTGAAGGAAATTGCGGGCAAGCGGAATTGTAGAAATTGAATAGCAATTTGTGATTGTAACATTTACGGGCTTGAAAGATCAAAGGCTTAGATGGGTCAGACATACCATTTTGACAACCTCAGGGATTCCAATCTTGTAACCCGCAAATCGTTTGTGGTTAGCTACAAGACTAGATTATTAATTGATTAAGCGAATCGCTTATCACAATATACCTGATCAAACCACAGCGCCAAATATAACAAGGGGAATATCAATTAATGATCTGATAATAGCTACATTCTCACGCTCAAAAAATATATGCATACCCCTTAAAATTATGTGCATACATTTCTAGGTCGGAAAGCAATATTAACTCAATGGGTCACTGTAGAAAGATATAGTACACACATATAAGTCCAAAATAAAACTGAAAGTCTCTCAATGTGACACTGAATATAAAAGAGTCAAATATACTACTTGAAAAGTCCTGGGATGGAAAGGCTGAGTGTTTGATTGAAGTTCCACTTCCTTACTCAATACAGTCCACACAAATTTTTAATGGGTCCACTTCTCCCAGTCTAGTAGATAGTGGGGCAGCTTTTCTTATAAACTCTGGTCCCCGCAGAGTTTCAGGTACTATAAGAGGCAAAAATAAAAGAACAGAGAGCGCACACCACTGCCTAATGAAATATTATTCCAATTTCAAGTAAAACAACATCATATAGGCATAAAAACTGAACACTCACATTTGTCAACCTCTACATCAAGAGGTATTTCATGAACATATACTGTATAAACAATCCACATCCAATTTGCTTCAGATGACTCACGAGTATGTCCTCCCCATAGGACAAAGTGGCCAAATGGTATCAGTGATATAGTTAATACTCCATATGGGGACGAAAACATTGTACAGTTGCTACTGGCTCCTCCAGCAGGTCTGGTCTACTTCTAGTGTCTTCTAGAACCCTTGTCTCCTTACAGACTCTCTTAGGGTCGTATGCCCCAATGCGTGTCTGTACCTGGAGTGGGTGGCCAAACCTCTATTCAGGTTCCCGGGTATTACTTAATATACCAGAATGGTGTATACAGCAAAAACAAAAAATATGGAACACATATAAAAAATCTAAAAACTCTAATCTAAAAAGCTTAGCTAACATCAAAATAAGAAAAGACACTGAACAGTGTCTACAGTATACCAAACGCGTTTCGTCTGTTGTCCTCGGGCTTCCTCAGTGGTGATAGATAATAAAACAACAAAAATGCCACCAGGGATCAAACAACATATAATTTTAAATGTAAGACATTTAAAATGATATGTCATTTGGTATACTGTAGACACCAATCAGTGTCTTTTCTTATTTTGATTTTAGCAAAGCCTGTATAATTACTACCCCTGGCTTCAAAACTTCTTGAGCGGCTCATCTATAATTGCCTTACCCAATTAATATTCTCTTATTCTCTTCTTGACACATCCCAATTTTAGTTTCCAACCCATCACTCCACAGAGACAGCTCTCACAAAAGTCACTAATGACTTGCTCAAAGCCAAGTCACAAGGTAATTTCTCTATTCTAATTCTCCTAGATCTCTCTACTGTCTTGGACACAGTTGACCACCCTCTTCTGATCAAAATTCTCTACTCTCTTGGCATCATTGACTCTGCTTTTTCATGACTCACATCATACCTCGAACATTTAGTGTCTCCTTTTCTGACACTACTTCTTCTCCTCACCATCTGTCTGTTGGTGTATCCCAAAGTTCAGTCCTAGGCCCTGGCCTCTTCTCCATCTATGCTTCCTCACTTGGAACCTTAATACAAGATTAATTTTCGCCTCTCTCTTCCTGATTTCAAAATCATCCCCATGCACACAACACTCAAAATTACCTCTCAACACCAGATCTTTCCCCCTCTGTTCTAGCACGAGTTTCCAACTGCCTCTCTAGCATATCCTCATGGATATCCGCCCACCATCTCAAAATTAACATGTCAAAAACTGAGTTCCTTACTTTGCCACCATCTACTTCAGCATCAATTCCTCAAATATCTCTCACTGTTGACAATGCAATTATCACTCCATCCTCCCAAGCCCGTTGTAATGATATAGGAATCACAAGGTTTTGGAGACCAGCAGCCTAGGTCAGCAATGATCCAATTCAGCAGCTTGTAGGTGAAACAGGAACAAGCTTTATTGAAGGGAACAGGAACAACAATAATCTGGCAAGGTACATAGACAGGAAGTGCCTTATATAGGCCAAGGACCAGACACCTGACCAGACACAGCTGAAGAGACTAGTCACTGATACTATTGCTAGCAGAGTCAAGGTTTATCAGATCTCAAGGAAATTCACAAAGGCAGGCTGGCGCAGTGGTTGGGAAGAGGTTCAGCAGCCTGGGGACCAGGGTTCAAAACCCAGCAGAGTCAATTCCTCACATTACCCCCGCCTCTATAGGTGCAGCCTCTGGATGCCCTATTAGCCGGTTTAACAGGGTACTGCACATGAAAAGACTGAAGAAGATCAGGAGCGTGAATATTGTCCACTGGTTCCCACAAACTATCCTCCTCACCATAGCCTTTCCAACGAACCAGATACTGAAGCTTGTTGCGGAAGATCCTGGAGTCCAGAATTTTCTCCACCTCGTATTCATCCTCACCATCCCCGAGGACTGGAGGTGGGGCAGGCAGGACTCGGCCATGGAAAGTGTTGTCATGGAAAGGTTTCAGCAGTGCAATGTGAAACACCGGATGTATTCTTATGGAATCTGGAAGTTGCAAGCGAAAAGTGACAGCATTGATCTGAGCGATGATCTCAAAAGGTCCCATGAACCTCTGATCAAATTTATGAGAAGGAACCCTAAGCTTAAGATTCCTTGTTGACAGCCAAACCTTGTCACCAACATGATAAACTGGGGCCTCCGTTCTATGCCTATCAGCAGCTAACTTGTAACATTCCTGAACCTTCCGAAAAAGTCTCCTTCAACAGGTCTTGGGAATCTCGTAAGGTGGTTAGCCGATCAGTGACTGCAGGAATGTAAGTAGTAATTGGGAGACTCACTAGAAAGGTTGGATGGTAACCATAGTTGGCAAAAAATGGGCTCAGAGAAGTGGAGCAGTGTTGGTCATTGTTATAGGCAAACTCCGCTGTGGGTAGAAAATCCAGCCAGTCATCCTGCAGGTAACTAATATAGCACTGCAAATATTGCTCTAAAGTCTGGTTGGTTCGCTCAGTCTGTCCATTACTTTGTGGATGAAAAGCTGACGACAGATTTACATTAATACCTAGATTAGAGCAAAAATGTTTCCAAAAACGAGATGTAAACTGCACTCCCCTGTCAGAAACTACTTCATCAGGCACTCCATGCAAGCAAAATATTTCCTGAATAACCAGGTCAGCCGTCTGTTTAGCTGAAGGGAGACCACGAGCTGGTATGAAATGACCCATCTTAGATAACCTGTCCACAACAACAAGAATGGTAGTGTGTTCCATAGAGGGATGTAGTTCCACAATAAAGTCCATGGATATAGATCCCCAGGGACGATGAGGAATCGGAAGAGGCTGAAGCAAGCCAACAGGGGATGAGTGAGGAGTCTTATGTCTGGCACATACATCACAAGAGGACACATACTTCTTAACATCCTCATAATACTTCGGCCATCAAAAGGATCGGGTGAGTAACTTTTGTGTCTTTCGGATTCCTGGATGACCTGCTGGTTTTGAGTCATGGTAGAGACGTAAAAGGTCCAGTCGCACTGACTCCGGAGCAAACAGACGTTGTTGAAAAATCCAAAACCCATTAAGCATCGTCATATGGAGATCACGAGAAGGATCACGAAGAACTGGATCTTCAGCGTAGCCCTTTTTAATTTTGAGACATCAGATCAGAAGGAAATGTAACTCCAATAAATCCTGTATATCCTCCGGCAAGATGCTGGTCTTGGTTACGGTAGTAAGGAGGGGGTCAGCTATTCTAGACAAGGCATCCACCTTACCATTCTTGGAGCCAGAACGGTATGTAACCAAAAAATGAAACCTTGAGAAGAATAGGGACCAGCGTGCTTGTCTGGCTGACAGTCCCCTAGCTGATTGAATACATTCCAGATTTTTGTGATCTGTGAGGGCAGTAATTGGATGGGTAGCTCTTTCCAAGAGATGTCTCCATTCGGTGAAGGCAGCTTTTATAGCCAATAGTTCTTTATTCCCTATGTCATAGTTTCTTTCTGCTGGCACCATCTGGCGAGAATAGAAGGCACAAGGATGTAACAGCATCTTAGGTCCAGTCCTTTGAGACAGTATAGCACCAACAGCTGAATCAGAAACATCAACTTCCACAATAAATGGTAATTCCGGCTGAGGATGTACCAGGACGGGGGTAGATGTAAACAGAGTCTTTAAACGGGAGAATGCGGTATCAGCCTTATCAGACCACTGAAAAGGAGTCCCTTTACGTGTAAGTTCAGTGATAAGTGTAATAAAGGCAGAGAAATTCTTAATGAAACACCTGTAAAAATTGGCAAACCCCACAAATCTCTGAATATCTTTTTCATTCTTGGGGATGGGCCAGTCCAGCACAGCTTTAATTTTACTTGCGTCCATACTTAAACCTTTAGGAGTTATTACATACCCCAGGAATTTAATTTCTGTTTGTTCAAACTAACATTTTTCCAGTTTAATGTATAGGTGGTGGGTAGGAAGGCGCTCCAGAACTATACAGACCTGTTTTCTGTGGTTTTCAAGATTATCAGAAAATATTAGGATATCATCCAAATATGCCACAACAAACTGATCCAGGAGATCTCGTAGTACATCATTGATAAGATGCTGAAAAGGTGCAGGGGCATTACAAAGCCCAAATGGCATTACTAGATATTCCTAATGCCCGTACCTGGTTCTGAAAGCTGTTTTCCATTCCTCATTTGGTCTTATGCGAACCAGATTATATGCCCCCCGAAGATCAAGCTTCGTAAATATTTTAGCTAAGCGAAGTCTCTCCAAAAGTTCAGGAATGAGATGCAAGGGGTAGCGGTTTTTAACAGTGATGTTATTAATGTCTCTGTAGTCAACGCATGGCCGTAAGCTGCCATCTTTCTTTTCTACAAAAAATATAGGAGCTCCTGCTGGAGAAGTAGATGGTCGAATAAAGCCTTTGGCAAGATTTTCTTGTATGTATTCACGAAGAGCTTTCAATTCAGGCACAGAAAGGGAATATATACGGCCAAATGGGATAGCAGCCCCACGTAACAGCTCTATTGGGCAATCATAAGGCCTGTGGGGTGGAAGCTGATCAGCATTCTTCTTATCACAGACATCTGCAAAATCCCGATATTGTAGAGGAAGCTTAGTCAAGTTTGTAGCAACCATTTCATTAATTGTTGCGGCAACAGGTGTTACCTTAGAGGGTTGACAATTCATTAAGCAGTGTTCTGAAGGAAAGGACAAAGTTCTGGTCTTCCAATCAATCTGTGGGTTATGCAGAGCAAGCCAAGGTACCCCCAAAATCACTGGAAACTGTGTTGAGGAAATTAGCTGGAAAGATATAGCCTCATGGTGATTCACTTCCAGAGTCAACTTTAAGGGCACAGTCTCATGTGTAACCGGGCCTGGCGTAAGTGGAGAACCGTCTACTGTGTCCATTAACACAGGTGAAAAGTTAGGGATAGACTGAATTATATTTCCTGCTGCAAACTTGATGTCCATAAAGTTTCCGCCTGCTCCAGAATCTATCATAGCAGTAGGTGAAATTTTACGATCACCACATTGCAACGTGATAGGCACTACAAAATGAGGATATTGAGTCAACATACCCTCTTCACCATGAGCCAGAGAAAACAAGGGTTGTGTGACAGAATCCAGTTGATCTGAAATCTGGGATTGGTGTTGAATCTGTGCACCCTCAGCCGCCATAGCTATTGTTCTTTTGGATTTGCTAGGGCAATTGATGGCATAGTGCCCTGCACTACCACAATACAGGCCTAAATTGTGAGTGCGTCGCCACTGTTTTTCTTCATTGTATAATGGCCCTCTTATTAGATTTACCTGCATAGCCTCAGGCTCAGAGTCTGTAGGTGTTTGTGGGGTCAGAGTAGAAATTCTTGAATAGGAAATAGGAGTAGCACTTGGTCTAAAAGAGCCCTGTCTTTCCAATATTCTTTCAGAAAGTCTCCGATCAATACGGATAGCCAAACGCACAAATGCATCAAAGTCAGTAGGAAGATCAACACGAGCTAGCTCATCTTTTATAGCTTCTGAGTGACCTTTTCTGAAGTGGAACCTCTGGGCTGATTGGTTCCAGGTAGTATCAGCAACCCACTGTCTGAATTCAGCAGCATATTCAGCCACAGAGCGCCTCCCTTGATGCAAATGAAGGAGTGTGGCTTCTGCTGTAGCTCATCGATTGGGGTCATCAAAATCTAGGCACATTGCCTCAAGAAGTCGTTTAAATTACCCAAGACTGGACTGTCCTGTTCCAGAAGATGGGAGCCCCAAGCCAGGGCTTCATCTTTGAATAGGGAGAAAATAAATCCCACCTTCTCTCTTTCAGATGGAAAATGGTGAGGTAACATCATGAAGTGCAAATGGCATTGATTCAGGAAACCCCTAAATCTTTTGCAATCTCCTCCAAACTTTTCTGGTAGGGGCAAACGGGCATCTTGCGCAGGTGTAACAGTAGCAGCCGCAACATCACGTGCCCTGTAGCTGGTATACTCACTGTGCATTGACTGAACTTTATTTTGCAGTTCAGCTACCTGGTCCTGCAGCACTTGAATGGTCTGTGCCTGGGTCTGCACAGTTCTTGCAGTAAAAGCAACCTGCTGGGCCAATGCAGAATCTGACCCGGCGGTCTCCATGAAAGGGCCAGATTATTCTGTAATGATATAGGAATCACAAGGTTTTGGAGACCAGCAGCCTGGGTCAGCAATGATCCAATTCCCCAACTTGTAGGTGAAAAAGGAACAAGCTTTATTGATTCATCTGGCAAGGTACATAGACAGGAAGTGCCTTATAGGCCAAGGACCAGACCCCTGACCAGACACAGCTGAAGAGACTAGTCACTGATACTATTGCTAGCAGAGTCAAGGTTTATCAGATCTCAAGGAAATTCACAAAGGCAGGCTGGCGCAGTGGTAGGGAAGAGGTTCAGCAGCCTGGGGACCAGGGTTCAAAACCCAGCAGAGTCAATTCCTCACACCTGTTGTCTTGGGATTCTTCTTGATCCTGCCTTACTTCCATTCCTCATATATATTCACTGACCAAAACATGTCTATTTCCTTTAAAAAATATCTCCAAAATATGTCATTATCTAACACAAAACACAACTAAAAAAATTCTAATTCATTCTCTCATCATATCTTGTTTTGACTACTGCAACTCACACTTTGCTGGCCTCCCCATCACCTGCTTAACACCACTCCAATCTATAATGAATGCGCCCGCTAGACTCATCTATAATACCCAACGCTCAATGTCAGCATCACCACCTTGTCAGTCACTCCACTGGCTCCCCATAACCTCCAGAATAACATTTAAAATAATGACCCTAACGTATAAAGCCTGTCTTAAAATATTCCCCCAGTCCCCTCCTTTCTGCTAATGACCTTCTTTCCTCTTCTCTTATCACCTCCTTTAATTTCTGCCCCAGGACTTTTCTTGTGTAGCCCCAATTCTTTGGAACCCCTTACCTCGTTCTATTCGACTTTCCTCCTTTCTCAAGTCCTTCAAAACCTCACGAAAATCACATCTATTTAATGAAGCGTATTACCTTCATCCTTAATATGCCCAATGTATCTATTACCTTCCAATTCCCTTAGATTGTAAATTTGCAAGTTCTTTTAATCTGTATTGATATTGTTTGTGTTCGTCCTATGTATGGTGCAGCAGAATATGTTGGTGCATTATAAATATAAGATAATAATAATAATAATAATAAATATCTTTGTAATTTGCTAATTGCATCCATTGCACGTTATCCTACTTTGTATATAGCTTCAGAAAATACTGGTACTTTAAAGATAAAAAGTAATAAAAAGAGGTATGGGGGAGACAAGCTGCGAATCTCCATATTTTATCTACTAATAGTAGAAACTGTAGATTCCTGTTTTGTCCGAGTGGTCACGTTGTACTTGCTGCTGCACTAGAACTGGCACCACATGATTGTATGTGCCAGTAGGGAGTCATTGGTGATGCTGTGTGCCTTTAAATTCACAAGTTGCTGCCAGTCCAACTCACACTATTTTACTACATCCTAATAAAACTTATATGTATGTGTGTGTTTTAATCTATAAACATTTCGAACATTATCCAGTCTAGTTCTTCGGAACAACATATTGTAAATATAATACAACAGTGTCCCCTTTTGGTATATGTTTTTCAGGCATCACTCAATGATGTCAAAGAGATGCCAAAAAATGAAACATGTAGCGCAAACCAACCTTAAAAATATTTAGACACATACAGCCTTATTAAATTCCAGCCTCGTAAATAAGAGGCTTCTACTTAAACCCTACGTACTGCAACATTTCTCAAAGTTACAACGCTATTAAATTAGCCCTGCTGCGAGCAACGTGTGAGCTACGCAGCAGGGCCATCTGTATGAACACTGCGATAATGTACATGAGGAGTGAAAGCCTGCGAGATGATCTCGCAGGCTCCCACACCTCATCAATTAGTGCAGGGGTCCTAAAAGGGACCTCTGCGGCAGTCCCAAACATAAGCCCTGCCGTGGGGGGTACTCCAACTACCACCCCAGCACCTAAAATGAACCCCTCTCTATGCGGGGGTCCCCATCGGGACCCCCGAAGTGTACCCATATTAACCCATTGCTGCAGGGGTCCATATTAACCCCTTGCAGCAGGGGTCCCTGATCGGCACCGATCAGGCCCCCGCTGCATTTAAAACGTTTAAATTCCCCGCCACGGCTCCTTATTGGACCATAAAGGTCCTGAAAGGACTCGCTCTAAAAAATATTAACCCCGGCCAACTAAAATGAACCCCATAACTCATGGGTGTCAATACAGACCCCCATAATCACTTAATTAACCCTGTCACCCATGGGGGTCAATACAGACCCCCATAAGCCGATAATTAACCCTATAACTCATGGGGGGCAACACAGACCCCCATAAGCACTTAACCCTATAACTCATGGAGGTCAATACAGACCCCAATAAGGCCTTAATTAACCCTGTTACTCATGGGGGAACAGACCCCCATAAGCCAATAATTAACTTGTCCCACCCTGTCAATCTTTATTTAAACCAATCACAAGGCGCAGATGCCTTCAGCCAATCACAATGGGATACACGCCCACGGAGTGATTGGCTGAAGGCATCTGCGCTTTCTCATTGGCTGTCATTGTCACTGACTGACATTGACAACAGCCAATGAGAAGGTGCAGATGTCTTCAGCCAATCACTCCGTGGGGGTGTATCTAATTGTGATTGGCTGAAGGCATCTGCACCTTGTGATTGGTTTAACTAAAGATTGACAATCAGGGTGGAATTTTGGGGTGTATCACATCCTGATTGGCTCACACATTGATGCTTTCTGATTGGTTTAAATTTGATAGACTTTTTCAGCCAATCAGAAGCCGCCATTGCCAATTTCCTTCCGGAAAAGGCTCTGGGAGGCTCATTAGCGTCGGGGAGGTCTGTGAGTGCAGACCTCCGTTAGTTTTTTTATTATTATTTTTTAGGGCGCGAATGGTTCCAGGGCCCAGTTGGGGCTGAAGAGGAGGAGGCCGGGGACATCGCGGGGAGGTAAGTTGAATGTATATTTATATGTTTATTTTATCTTATTTTGAGTCTGTATGTTGTACTAATGTATTATGTTTTTTTTTAACAAGGGCCGCGCCGGAGAAGAAAAGAAGAAGGACAGGACATGCTGGAAAGGTGAGTAGAATATTTAGAAAGTGTTTAATGTTTATTTATGTTATGTTAATGTGTTGCACTATTTTTTTTTTTTTACCCCTAGGTTGGTGATCTGAAGGGACATCTACAAAGGTAAGTGGTCTTAATTATTTTATTTTAGCTTAGAATTAGGTTTTCTGGATTTAGTTAGGATGCATTGTATATTAGATAGATAGAGGGATGTATTTTATCACATATATAGTTGTGAGCGTACGAGTTGTTGCTAACGCTGCGGGCTCGCATAGCGAGCCCGCGGCCCTCGCGTAGGGCGAGGGTCTCAGTTGCTGGCATGGAGCGCCATAGGCGCTCCATGCCAGCACCTGAGGACCTCGCAAAGCGAGGGCCGCAGTTGCTGGCATGGAGCGCCTTAGTTCACGTCGCAACCCAAAGAGCACGACACACACATTACGACACTCGCAAACAACAGACGACACACGTTCACACACATTACGGCCTCGCAACACTCGGACGCAACTCGCGAACATTACAAAATTTAAAACACAATACATACACACAGCACATACATAAAAACCTTACCTACACCAAGAGGGAGCACCCAGGACCTTAAAAATGTAACTTACACCTTCATTTTACTCGAAATAAAACAGTTTACACTGTAAACAATTTCATAAGCGACACAAAAAATGGCCGACGAACAAAACTAAAACGAGGCTACACACGCAAACACCATACGAGACACGTTACCACACATTACGACCTCGCAAACATCGGACGCAACACGCCGACATACAAACATTTAAAACACAATAAATACACACAACACACACATAAAAAGATTACCAACAGCAAGATAAACCATCCAGCACCTTAAAAAAACAAGTTACACCTTCATTTAAATAAAAATAAAACACTTTAGACACTAATACAATCGCTAAGCGAGAGAAAAAATGGCCGACGAACAAAACGAAAACGAGGCTTAAGACGTAACTATACTACACTTACTCGCAATAATGAAACACATACTATGCGGAACGTATCACAATCATATTAAACACCATTTTGACCACTACTACGCACAAAATGGCGGATGGAACGCAAATTGTAAGCTGGAACGCAAATAGCGCATGCGTATTGCGTTCTAACGGTCTAACTTTCCAGAATTTTCTACAAGTTTATAAATACTGCCTATTTTGCACAAAAAAATACATTTCTCCTCAGGTGATAAACGGAGTGACTTCATAGATAACTGCTGCTTTTACTTGAGAAGACAATTCTTTCATAATTTACTACTTTACACTGTGCAAATTACAACTGAGAGGTAAGCTATAATATATTACATTTTATTATCAAGACAGGACAAAACAAAAAAATATGAACTAGAAAAATGTGATTTATGTAGTGACATCTGACACGCACATTTATGTCTATCATGTATAGTCACATATCACACACACATTTATGTGTGTAGGCCCACAAAAAAAAAAAAGGTTAATTTAACAAAAAAAATAACAAAATATTTTCAATATGAAAAAGAGGTTTATGTATACTGACATGTGACACGCACATTTATGTGTATTGCCCCTCCAACAAAATGATCTTAAAACAAAATAATGAAAGAACTACATTTAAATGACATTAGAAAATAAACATTGTAATATTAAAATATGAGTCATGTATACTAATATGTGACACGCACATATATGTATCATCTATAGTTACATCTCACACACACATTTATGTGTGTTGGAAAAAACAAAAAATAAGGTTTTTTAACAATTAAAATATGATTCATGTATAGTGATATGTCACACGCACACAAAAAAATTACATTGAACTCTGGAAATGTGCTTCATGTATGTGACATATGTGTGTAGCCCCCCCAAAAAAATGTTAATTTAAAATAATTACAGAAGTATATTTACATGACATTAATTTGCTGCAATTCAATATATTACCTAAAACTCAATCTTTCTACTTCTTTTAATATTCAAACAGACTCTGCATCAACAGCGTCACTCAACAATTTGCACCGTGCATTGTGAAGCACAATCCCTTTTAAACAACACCAACAAAGAAGAACAGGTAAGATATAAAAATACATTACATGCTGAAAAGGCCATGGTTTGCTAAATAAAAAATAAAAAATAGACAATTAACTATTTCACTTTATTTTTCAAACAGACACTACAAGAAGACCGGCGGATTAAGATTGGCAGGAGGGGACCCTCTGTCATTCGACACTTCAATCAAGGTAAAGTATTAAGTATAACAAAGAAACGAACCATGAGCCTCATTCAGTTGTGAGTTGGCCAATTGAATAGGGCTCTATATAAGCACATAACATATTTTTTATACAGAAATTTTTCGTTATTGAACTTCGATACAAAATCAAGGTCTTCACTAACTAAAAACTTTGGTCAAAAAATATGTTATGTGCTTATATAGAGCCCTCTTCAATTGGCAAAATTGCAATTGAATGAGGACCTATATATCTTTAATGGCCGAGGGCCTCATTTAAATGTGATTTGCCCATTTTAATAGGGCTCTATATAAGCACAGAGGATATTTTTTTAATGAACTTTTTAGTTAGTGAAGACCTTGCTTTTACAAGTTCACTAACTAAAAACTTCTGTAAAAAAATGCTCTGTGGTCATATTGAGCCCTATTCGATTGCCCAAAACGCAATTGAATGAGGCCCCGACAATATAACAAATGCAGCAACCAAAGGCCCTCATTCAATTGATATTTTGGCCAATTGAATATGCCTATAAATAAGGGGCCTCATTCAATTGCGATGTGGCCAATTGAATAGGGCCCTAAAGAAGCACATAGCATATTTTTATTAAAGAAGTTTTTAGTTAGTGAAAACCTTTCTTTTGGATAGATGCTTGCTAACTAAAAACTTATTTAAAAAATATATGTTATGTGCTTATTTAGGGCCCTATTCAATTGGGCAAATTGCAATTGAATGAGGGCCAAGCACTTTTAGGCCCTCATTCAATTGCGATTTTGCAAATTGAATACGGCTCTAAATAAGCACATAATATATATTTTTTCAAGAAGTTTTTAGTTTGTGAAAACCGTGCTTTTGGATAGATGCTTTATAACTAAAAACTTCTTTAAAAAATATATGTGATGTGCATATTTACACCCCTATTCAATTGGCAACATTGCAATTTAATGAGGGCCTTAGAGTCCTATTTAATTGGCCAAAATGCAATTGAATAAGGGCCAAAGTATGCAACATATGGTACACACAAAGTGGTACACACAAAACAGGATTATAACAAACTCACACAAACACATAGGCCCTCATTCAATTGCAGTTTGGCCAATTGAATTGGGCTCTAAATAAGCACATAACATATTTTTTTTAAATAAGTTTTTAGTTAGTAAACATCTATCCAAAAGCAAGGTTTTTAGTAACTAAAAACTTCTTTAAAAAAATAATGCTATGTGCTTATTTAGAGCACTATTCAATTGGCAAAATTGAAATTGAATGAGGCCCATAGTAAACTAAATTTACTTTCTTATTCAATGCTTAACAACCTATAAGCCTTACAAAGAAGCCTAAATAACAATAATAACGTTGGTGCGCACCTTATAGGATTGTACAAAAACTCACACAAACACATAGGGCCTCATTCAATTGCGATTTGGCCAATTGAATAGGGCTCTAAATAAGCAGATAGCATATTTTTTTAAAAGAAGTTTTTAGTTAGTGAAAATCTTGCTTTTGGATAGATATTTACTAACTAAAAACGTCTTTAAAAAAAATATGTTATGTGCCTATTTAGACCCCTATTCAATTGGCCAAGTTGCAATTGAATGAGGGCCATAGGAAACTACATTAACATTCTTCTCTAATATTTAACAAACCAATAACAAGTACAATGAAGACATAGGCCCTCATTCAATTGCGATTTGGCCAATTGAATAGGGCCCTAAATAAGCATATAGCATATTTTTTTTCAAGAAGTTTTTAGTTAGCGAGATCCTTGCTTTTGGATAGATTCTTAGGACCTCATTCAAATGCGATTTGGCCAATTGAATAGAGCTCTATATAAGCACACAGCATATTTTTTTACAGAACTTTTTAGTTAGTGAACTTCTATTCAAAAGCAAAGTCTTCACTAACTAAAATTTTCTGTAAAAAATATGCTGTGTGCTTATATAGAGCTCTATTCAATTGGCCAAAACGCATTTGAATGAGGCCCTTACTAACTAAAAACTTCTTTAAAAAAAAATATGTTATGTGCTTATTTAGGGCCCTATTCAATTGGCCAAATTGCAATTGAATGAGGGCCTAAATAACTTTAGTACAAGTGGTGCGCACAAAACAGGATGGTAACAAACTCACACTAACACATAGCAAAGTACATTAATATTCTTATTTCATGTTTAAAAAAATATAACCATCCCAATAAAGGCTAAATAAGTATACCACAAGTGGTGCGCACAAAACAGGATGGTAACAAACTCACACAAACACATAGCAAACTAAATTTATATTCTTAGTTAATGTTTAACAACCTATAAGCCTTACAAACAAGGCTAAATAAGTAGACCAGAAGTGGTACGCACAAAACAGGATTGTACTTAAACTCACACAAACACATAGGAAACTAAATTAAGATTCTTCTTTAATGTTTAACAACCTAGAAACATTACAATTAACCTTAAATAAGTATACCACAAGTGGTGTGCACAAAACAGGATTGTACAAAAAAACACATAGCAAACTAAATTAATATTCTTCTTTAATATATCACAACCTACAAGCCTTACTAAGAAGCTTAAGTAAGGATAACAAAAGTCGTGCAAACAAATTAGGATTGTAGATAAAGTTAGACAAACACATAGAAAAAAATAACCAGAACAGATACAATACACCAAAATTAAGACATTTTGTTTGAATTTAAAAGACATTTCACTCAAACAACATTTTCAATTTTATGTTACAACAGATACTGCGTGAAGACAATCGGACGAGGGCTTTCAGCACAGGACCAGACCATCGGATGAGGACTTTCAACACAGGACCATACCAGCGGACGAGGACTTTCAACACAGGACCACACCATCGGACGAGGACTTTCAACACAGGACCACACCATCGGACGAGGACTTTCAACAAAGGACAACAACATCGGACGAGGGCTATCGCCAGAGGACCACAACATCGGACGAGGGCTATCGCCAGAGGACCACAACATCGGACGAGGGCTATCGCCAAAGGACCACACCATTGGACGAGGGCTATCGCCAGAGGACCACACCATTGGACCACGACTTTCAACAGAGGACCAGACCATAGGACCAGGATTTTACACAGAGGACCACACCATCGGACGAGGACTTACAACAGAGGACCAGACCATTGGACAAAGATTTTCAACCAAGGACCAACAAACATTCGAATTTCAATCACACTTAAACCAAGGTACAGTAAGTACAAAAGGAGAAAACTAAAGAAACATGTTTCATCTGCATCCGTGTCAACTAAAAAAAAAAAATTAATGACTATGGGCCTCATTCTATTATCGGCCGTAAATCGTCCGTAAGGCTGCGATTCCTTGCGGGGGTTCAGTTAACTCGCGATTCTATTATACGGCCCCGCAAGGATCTCCTTTTACGGCCGGCCGCATATCTTGGAACCGGCCGTAAGCTGTGAAATATACAAACTCAAAAATAAATTCAAGCCTGCACTGTACAGCTCTGTAAATGCTAGGGATCATATTGGGGGACATGAGGATTAAAAGGAACCCACTCTCAAGCTTGCACATCAGCCCAAACCCAAGTTCAAATTAACTGTTTATTTTCCGGCTGTGGCGTGGGCATGTCTGAGGTGCTCCAAGCACTCTGGACTTTTTACATGGATATTTTACGGATATTAAAAATAAAATATTTTACGGATTTGAGTATAGGATAATTATGTGCTATTTTTTCTAACACCTAAAATCCCTTTATAGTCTTCTCAAAGTGCAGGATGGCTTTATTTGAGCTATTTTATGTGCTTAATTGGTGCTAGCGGGACCTCTTTCCTGCAAGTAAGCAGCGGCTCGTTTTTAGCCTTGCAGAGAGGTTTCCCGGAGCAATTGAATTGCAAATAGGAATTTCTTACGGCCGAAACTCTTGCGGCCGTTTTAGATCAAAGGCTTTCCTCTGGCGCGAGCGGCCGCAAGAGATAGCAAGGCACCGGCCTCAAGCCTGCCGGAGCCTCCGGCCGTAAGGGAATAGAATAGCCGAATACCTTGCGGCCGGTCCTTGCGGCCCCGCAACGGCTGCGGCCGATAATAGAATGAGGCCCTATATCCCTTATTCTAGGAGAAAGAAATTCGACGAGAAAAAGAACGCAAAAGACTTGCAAGCAAATGACTGCAAAAATGAAAGATACACCCAAAAAAACTACAAAACAAATAAAGCATTTATAACCTATTCCTCAAACAACAGGTGACATTTTACAAGATACAATTAAAGACAGACCAAAAAAAGGTACTTTAAAAAAAAAAAACATTTACAACCTGTTACTGAAACCTTACAGGACATTTCAACAAAACAAGGACAACATATACCAAGAAAAGCCACGAAAAAAACTAAGCATTTAGAACCTGTTGTTCAAACATTCCATGACTTTTCACCTGATGAATATGCAGGTCAAACTCCTATATGCTTTGCAAATTGTCCTTTACTGAAGTCTTTAGCCGAGAGGTTCATAGTTGTGGGGACATGACTACTCAATGTCAGTTTTGTGAGGCTTATTATTTTAAACAGGAGAGACCCAGAAATGGACAATTTATTAGTTGTTGTCAAAAAGGCAAGTTCAAACTTCCAGAAAGGAAACAATTTCCAATTTATTTACAAAATATTATGACTGAACCGACTTTTCCAAACTACAAAAATTTTAAGACAAACATAAGATCCTACAATAGTGCCATATCCTTTGCATCTATGGGGGCAACATTAGCTGCTAATGTACCAGGACATGGTCCTTACTGTTTTAAAGTCCAAGGACAAATTTATCATCGTACTTCACATTTACATCCAGAGGAAGGAGAGCAAAGAAAATTCGCTCAACTATATGTCCTAGATACAATGGAAGCTGTTGACCAACATATGCAGATGGAAGAAAATAAAAAATGCTTACCCAGTGTTTTCATAGAGCTAAATAACATTATGGACAACAATCCCTACAGTAAAGCTTACAAAAAATTGGCAGAAGTAGAAAATGAACAACAACTTCATGCACAAAGACATCAATTACCCATGCCAAAGGTTAATATGGTGCTTAAAAGAGACAGACATACTGATAAACGTTGTTATAACTTGCCAACATCAAATGAGGTTGCAATGGTCTTTCAAAATGATGAAGGAGAACCACCATTTCAAAGAGACATTAGAATATATCCCAGAAATGAGGAGCAACCATTTATTAATATTAATATCTTAAGTCCAAATTTAGATCCAATGACATATCCCATCTTTTTCCCACATGGAGAAGCAGGTTGGCAACCAAAATTAACCCTTCCCAGTTACCCGAATGCTAAAGCCAGAATCCGAAATAATGTTTCTATGCTTGAATTTAAAGTAGCTCAAATTGCCATTAGACATGATTTTAATCCGATTTTATGTGGTGGAAAACTAACACAACAATGGATTATTGATTCATATTTGCAAGTTGAGGCAAATAATTTAAACTTTATAAAATATCAACAAGATAAACTACGTGTAGAACAATATTGTGGACTCATGGACTATGTTGCTGACGTGGCTACAAGCAGAGACATGACAGCTGGCAAAGCCATCATTTTACCATCTTCCTTTCAAGGATCTCTTCGAAATATGAGAGAAAGATACAATGATGCTATGGCTATTGTCACCAAATTTGGAAAACCAGATTTATTTCTGACATTTACATGTAATCCACAATGGCCAGAAATTACACAAAATCTACTTCTTGGACAAACTGCTTCTGATCGACCAGATTTAGTAGCCAGAGTTTTTAAGATCAAATTAAATGAATTAATACGTGACTTCACTATAAATCAGTTATTTGGCAAATGTCTTGCTTATGTATATACCATTGAATTTCAAAAAAGAGGCCTTCCACATGCACATCTTCTGATAATACTTCAAGAGATAGATAAATTAGATACTTCGGACAAAGTGGATGCAGTCATAGTTGCTGAACTACCAGATCCAGAACTATATGGTAGACTATATGAGATTGTTACTCATCGCATGATTCATGGACCCTGTGGAGACCTTAATCCACAATCACCATGTATGGAAAATAATAACTGTTCAAAATATTTTCCTAAAGATTTTAGAGACAAAACATATGCAAATTGTGATGGATATCCACTTTATAAAAGAAAAGAAGGAGATAGTGCCATTATTCGTGGAAAAAAAGTGGACAATAGATATGTAGTACCCTACAATCCTCATTTACTCATGAAGTACAACGCCCACATCAACGTAAAAGCCTGCACTTCCATCAAATCCATTAAATATGTCTACAAATATATTTACAAAGGCTATGATGCAGCTACTGTAGTCGTCAAAAGTGCAGACAACCCTGAATGTAGTGAGTTAGTACATGATGAACTTGCATCTCATGTAGATGCTCGCTATGTAAGTGCACCAGAAGCTATGTGGCGGCTTTTAAAATTTGAAATGCATGATAGATTACATGCAGTATATAGATTAGCAGTACATTTGCCACAACGACATTTAGTGTATTTCCATGCTGGAAATGAAATTAATGCATTGGCCCAAAGTGAAGATCGTCACACTACACTAACTGCATGGTTTGCATTAAATTCCAATGATGCTCAAGCAACAGAATACTTATATATTGAAATTCCATATCACTATGTTTTTGTGAATGGATTATGGAGACCAAGAAAAACCAGAGGCAATAAAATAATTCCACGAATTTACACAGTCAGTCCAAGAGATGTTGAACGTTTTTGCTTACGGATATTACTTTTAAATGTTCCAGGAGCACATAGTTTTGAACAATTAAGAACTGTTAATGACATTGTATATGAATCCTTCCATTTAGCTGCAAGACATAGAAACTTACTCGCTGATGATACAGAGTGGGAAAGATGTTTAGAAGAAGCAGCACAATGTCAAATGCCACGACAGATGAGAGAACAATTTGCTTTTATTTGTATCTTCTCAAATGCTCCAAATGCATTAGCTTTGTGGGAGACTTTTAAAAGTAATATGGCTGAAGACTTTATCGACGATACAATGAACCCATTGCACACTTAAAAGCGTTAATGGAAATCCAAGAAGTATTTTTAACTCATGGATTAAGTTGTGCAAGTTTTAATTTGCCTGATCCAGGTCTTATAGATGACATAAACTTTGAAGACTATGACATTCAACTACAAGCAGAAAGAACACAAGAAAGACTTGCAACTTTAAATACACTACAATTGCAAGCATTTCATGCCATTAAAAATGCAATAGATGATGACATGGTGACAGAGCGTTATTTCTATCTTGATGGACCTGGCGGATCAGGTAAAACCTATTTGTACAATTTATTAATGAGTTCTGTACGAGCACAAGGTCAAATAGCACTGGCGTTTGCCACTACTGGAATTGCTGCACTTTTGTTAGAAGGTGGAAGAACTGTACATAGTGGCTTTAAACTGCCAGTGCCTATTTTAGTAACTTCTGTGTCAGATATTCGCATGATATCATTACAAGCAAAGAAATTAAAGAAATGTAAATTAATTATAATAGATGAGGCCACAATGATGTCATGCTATGCCCTCCAATGTATTGACCGTTTGCTTCTTGAAGTCATGGAAAATATTTTTCCATTTGGTGGAAAGGTAATGTTGTTAGGTGGCGATTTTAGACAAACATTACCTGTTGTTGTACATGGAAATAGAACTGACATTATCGAAACCTGTATCAAGTCAAGCACAGTATGGAAACATTTTACCCATCTTCAACTGCAACAAAATATGAGATCAGAAGGCCAAACTGATTTCAATGATTGGCTTATTAAAATTGGAGAAGGCAGAACAGAAAAAATACCACATTTACCTGACGACACTGTAGAGATCCCACCTCATATGATTTGTCAACAAGATATTATATCGGCTATATTTGAAGGGAGCATAAATAACGAAGAATATTCCGAGCTTGCCAACCAAGTCATACTGACGTGTAAAAATAAAGATGCATTAATCCTCAATAATGAAATCTTTAAAAAAATTAATGCACCACAAAGAAATTATCACAGTGCTGATTCTGTACTTGCTGATGACAATGAAATTGTCAGGCTAACTTTTCCACTGAATTCATAAACTCTCTAACTCCTTCTGGAATGCCACCACATATTTTGCAGCTAAAGAAAGGTGCAATTATCATGTTACTGCGAAATATGAACCCAAAAAAAGGCCTATGCAATGGCACAAGATTAACTGTTCAACAATTAAAGGACCATTTTATAGATGCTGAAATTTTAACTGGTACCCATAAAGGAGAGAGTTTTCATACCAAGAATAGATTTAGCACCAAGTGAAAGTAGTCTCCCTTTTATACTTCAAAGAAGACAATTTCCCATTATTATGGCATTTGCCATGACCATTAATAAATCACAAGGTCAAACTTTCAAATCTGTGGGTATTTTCTTGGAAGAACCAGTATTTGCACATGGTCAATTGTACGTTGCGTTGTCACGGTGCAAAAATCCACAGGCTATTAAAGTTTACATTGAAAACAATGAAAGTCAAGGTGATTTATTAGAAGATGGACGTATTTTTACTAAAAACATTGTCTACTATGAAGTACTATAACTTTGCAGGATACAAATTAAAGCCATGCAAACATTTCTTAAAAGCATTAAAAAATACATAACAATTAGTTGTTTCATTCCGTCATAATTAATGGAAGTCATGTTTATGGATAATTCGCCTCACAAAATACTTGCCTTGCATTTTTATGAAAAATTATGTTAAAATGTTAAGTCACTATGTTAATGTTTCTAATGTTACAAGTTTAAAAACAATATTTTCAAGTTATTTCATTCAACATATTACAAAGTTCATGTTAAGAGCTCAAGCACCTTTTAAGTCACAATGTAAATATTGTCTGTTATCTTAAGATTACTACCTACATTAATGTTTATCACCAGTTTATGTGGTCAGTAAGGAATTACTTTCATTAGTTACGGTTTAAGGAGAGTTTTTACTGTATGCCTTCCTCTACATTCAATGTATATTAAACTTAACAATTATTATGATACAAATTGCATGTCAACTGTTTTTACATTCAAATGTTAATACTTTTAATACAAAATTACGTTACAAAATGTATTCACTATGTTCCTGTTTATAATGTTCAAAATTATACAAATGTTTTGACAACTTCCAAAGTTACATAAAAAATAAAGTTCAAGTTTAAAAATATATACTTTCAAGGTTATTGCTTACATATATTTTAAACTTCATGTTAAAATTCGGGACGTTTCAACAAGGCTTTTTACTTTTTACTTTCCTCTGGATTCAATGTATATTAAAGTGAAAAATTCTTCAGATACAAATTTCATGTAAAAAAACCATTACATCAACATTTTACAAAAATACATGTTCATATCACAATACTTACAAGGGTCAAAAATATATTTAAATAACTAAACAACTTCACAAACATATACATCACATTGCCGTCATTTTTTGACGGGCAAGTCGCTAGTATAGTTATAATTTATTGTATATTAAATAGATTGTATGTTAGCTAGATAGGGGGTATTGTATTTTATTTGTATTGTATGTATTGTAACGTATTGTATGTAATGTATTGTATTTATTGTAATGCATTGTATGTAATGTATTGTATGTCATGTATTGTATGTATTGTAATGTATTGTATTGTATATGTCTTTCCTTTTCAGGTGTATAATTTAATTTTTTTTCTGTAGTGGGGGGGTTGATATGTATTTTTTTATTTTCTGTAATGTAGGTTTTTTTATTTTTGGTGACTCAGGTTTTTTTATTTTCTGTAAGGTAGTTTTTTTTATTTTTTGTGACTTAGGTTTTTTTATTTTCTGTCATTAGAGTGGTGGGGGGTTTATTAGGGGGTAGGTAGTGTAGGTAGGTAGTGTGTTAATAGATTAGTGTAGAGGGGGTTAGTTTAGATTTAGTGGTTTATTGGGGGTTATAGTGTAGTGTTTGTAGTTAGTGTCATGATGGTCCTTGAGGACCATCATGTCACTTATGTGGTTAATTAGGTTTTTAACAGCCCCATAAGGGTCATAATATACCCTTATGGGACTGATGGGGTTAAATAGAGGCTTATGGGGGTCTGTATTGACCCCCGTGAGTTATAGGGTTAATTATTGGCCTTATGGGGGTCTGTATTGACCCCCATGATTGACAGGGTTAATTAAGGCCTTATGGGGTTCTGTATTGACCCCCATGAGTTATAAAGTTAATTATTGGCTTATGGGAGTCTGTATTGACCCCCATGAGTTATAGGGTTAATTATTGGCTTATGGGGGTCTGTATTGACCCCCATGAGTGACAGGATTAATTAAGGCCTTATGGGGGTCTGTATTGACTACCATGTGTTATGGGGTTAATTAAGTGCTTATGGGGGTCTGTCTTGACCCCCATGAGTGACAGGGTTAATTACTGGCTTATACTCGGCCTTTGCAGATCGGGGACCCCCGCTGCACAGGGTTAATGTGGGGACACTTCGGGGGTCCCGAAGGGGACCCCCAGCATAGAGGGGGGTTAATTTTATTTGCCACGGCCGGGATTGTTAAAAGTGTACCATGGGCCTTTTTAAGAGACAGGCAGAGAATTTAAAATGTTTAAATGCAGCGGGGGCGTGATCTATGCAGATCGGGGACCCCCGCTGCAAGGGGTTAATGTCCCGTAAAAAACATTTGTCCATCATGTCCTAATTTATAAAGTTTTACCACTTGTGATGGAAAGAAATTAGTGTGTTTCTATAGTAACTAAACCCTACATTCGTCAAGCCTTAGCAGGGGTTGCAAAGATCCGTGAAAAGTTGCAATGGCAATTTTTCCAAACTTCAGCAAAGCAGTCTGCAGTTTTGTATTTAATAGCAATAATTTATTTATTTCCTATAAAGGTATGCATGTTAGGGTATATATACACTACGAAACATAAGTGTTTCTGCTTATGCTACAAAATAAGAAGCAATAAAACTTGTCATTTGAAATTTTGGAAGCACTATTTATACAAATGGATTGTCTTTTTTTACTGTAATTTTGTTCATTGTAATCAACAAGCCCACAAATGTTTTCACATGCGTAAATGTAGAAAAAAATCCTACGGGTACCAGATAGGACTCTCAAGGGGGTTAAACACCTGTTCGTAGCACTGTAAATGCAAATAAAAAATCAATACCGCACTTTTGAAGACGGGGAAAGAGATGAAAGACATTATAATTAATTGCACAACAGTCACAAGCTCGCAGATCTGCAATCAAAAATTATTTTCTTAACCTTTCATTTACGTGTTATATCAATCTCAGGAATCAAGAAGTTAATACATATCAAGCCACCCACATGGACTGAAACAGTATCTCCATTAAATTTTAATATTTTGTACATTGTCGAATTGCAAGTCTGATCGCGTATCGGACTTCTAAACGCTAATTGATTGTTGTCTAACCTCCATGTTTTACTGACATAATGATGATGGTCTCATTTACTATTGGCTGTTTCTAAATCGGTAATTGATTATGATCACGCTCTGAAATGCTACATACGATTGCATGGTTTTCAGTTTCCGCTTTGCGAGCTTGTTCAATTGAATTGCTCTGTAATTGTAGCAAATTTCATGCGCGCAGACATACGGCCTGTACAACACAATCTGCGGGCTTGCAATTGAATCCAGCCCTAAATGAATCTGTTGGGGATGTCCATTCAGGAATAGCAGTGACAGATACAGCTGTTCCCTCTAACAGCTGGGAGAACAGATCTACTGGAGCAACGGGAGGGCAGATTAAGTAAGGCAACAGACAGGTTCATGGTCCTATTATTAGTAAGGTAGAATGAGTGATTTGTCACCCAGATCCTGACAACCAAACAGTTTGCTGTCTCCCAGGAGCTCGGGATCAGCATATTGTGAATCAAATTGATACGTTATTGGGAGGGGCTGGAAATGAACCAGTCTTGGAACATATTAGTACCAAAGACGAAGTTGGTGGCAGATGGAGTGTCCTAAAAAGGATTGTTTGTATCTAGGAAACAAGCTTAGATATTTTCCAAAATACTAACACTGCAATGTGCTAGCCCAGGGAGACAGAAGGAGCTTAGAGAGGTTAATGCGTGGCTATAAAACACGAGTTTTTATTTTGTAGAGCACTAAGCTGACTTCTGTCTTGGGTACAATCATTATAGCAGTGATGGATTAATGAAGAGGGAGATACTAATCTGTGGAGAAGATGTTTGGAGATTTTTAAACTAATAGGTGAGTGGGAGGGACTAGAGAGAAGAGGTAGCAAGTATAGAGATGTTAAGGGATTAATTAACTATTCATGGTGGAGGAAAAAGAGATATGGTTAATATAGGCAAAAGGGAGGTCAGGGAGCCGTAACTTTTGCACGCTCCTTTACGGGCTACAATTTCTAAAAGTATACACATGAGAGGTGAAGCAAAATGGGTCTGCCTTCACCAAATAATTGGTCAATGCAGGAACAAATCCAAAAGGACCACTGCAGTTAAAGAAAAAGACACTTCAAATATCTACCAAACTAACAATATTAGCAGCTATGAAATGCTTGAGCATAAAGCATATTTTTGGGAATTTAAGAATTTTTTAAGGCTCTGTTTCCATTTTGTGTTTGTTACATTAATTCAGAGGTGGGGAGGTGGGGAGGAATAATGGAACAGTAGCCATGGTAAAGATAATTGAATAATTAAGCAAATACAATGCCCATTCCCTCTTACTGTCCAAAAGCAGGTCCCTTGCATCATTCACTGCAACTACATCAGCTTTCCAGATATGTAAAAGCCCCTCTCACACACACACACATTTCGTCAATGTATTATGAATCTCTTCAGTGTCCTGCAGATGCGTCAAAATTATAATTTTTCTAATTAAGAACTAGATGTATTGATTTTTCCCTGCATACACCTGCTGTGTGTCAGACTTAAAGTTTGGTAAATGGAACATACTCAGATTGAACTAATGTGGTAAGTGGGGTTCCTCAGGGTTCAGTATTAGGTCCTATGCTTTCTAACATATTTATTAATGATTTAGAAGTTGGATTGGGAAGTAATGTTTCTATATTTGCTTATGACACTAAGTTATGCAAGTTAAAAGAGAAATGATGTACGTTCACTGCAGAAGGAACTTAGATTTAGAAGGATGCACAGCTAAAGGCAGATGAGATTTAACATAAAAAATATAAATGGCATGCTTCTTTCCCAAATACATAACTTTACAGTCTAAATGGAACAAATCTAGGGGTTTGGGAGATAAGAATGCACCCACCTACATAACAGTGCTCACTGCCAAGCAGCATCTGCAAGGGCATGCAATAAGTTGGGTATAGAAGCTAAAGAAGCAAAGGTAATTCTGCCACTTATATACAACCTTATATTCTTATCTTATATACGGAAAATGAAAATATTCCTTTTTTTTTTGGTACAATTTCTTTTCTGCCAAACTGAAAAAAAAAACATTAACGACATATCTGAGTTTCCTTGATTATGAGTGCATCTGAGGAGAATCCGCAGTGTATGCAAACATTTTTTTACATGAAAAAATATAAAAATAAACATTTACAAGCTGACCTTGATGTATGCTAAATCTCTTGAGTTTGTACAGCTCTCCCTCTGGGACTGGAATAGAACAAACGCTTTTATGTTTCAGTCAAACGTACCTACTACTGTTAATATTTTGACACATATAACACAATCATGTGAATGTTTAAGACTGTACAGAAATCAATGTATTATTATTATTTTCTACAGTGCCTTGAATACGTGTTCACACCCTGAACTTTTTCATGTTTTGTAGTCTTGGAATAAAAAAAATTTGAATTTTAACACTTGATTTACAGTCATACTTAACACTTTGAGGGGGTAAATATTTTATTGTAAAGATATGCAGCCACAAACTGCAATGAAATGGCTTACAACTCCAAACCCTAAGCCACGTCTAATGGATACAGAATAAATAGTTGATGCTGATTTTAATTAACAAAAATAATTGTTATGAAAACTGTACCATTACAATGGCTTTTTAAGACAAGATTAATTAAAACATTAACCCCCCAAAAAAATGTTTGCATGAAAAGTAATGTAAAACTTGCCAGAGACAACAATATAGTATAAACTAGTGAAACTTTGTAATAAACCAATTCAGATAATGGGTATATCCATAATTAACAGTTTTATAGATGGGCATTAACTAGAATTCTCATTTACTTTATGCTAATGGTTTAAAAGTAAGAAATTGCTTTGGATATTATAATGTACGAAACAGATTTCTAAACTGTTGCAAAATTTGCAGTGAACAACTTAATTTCACATTTGAAAAACATTATCTATTTTTGTCCATTTCAGCATCTGCTGTTTTTTATCCATTCAAATGTTCCATAAAAAAGATAAAAATTGTAACAGCATTTTAATCAGATCACTGCTTTTTTATAAAAAACTAAAAAACAAAACATGAATAGACCTGAGTGTCACATACATGTTACTTAACCACTGATGATTCCAGAACAATTATAGTGTATTTGCACTTTTGCACTTTATTTTATTATTGAGCTCCTCATGTCATTGAAAATGTAATATTTCCCGTCATCAAAAAACATAACCATTCGGCCAACAAAACATAATTATATATTTTACTTAGGTTTAATAATATGTTGTTTCATTTAATTCAAAACTGAATTAGCTTCTCATATCAATTTATTCATTTTATAACATAAGGTTAAATTCACTAAAGTAAGATGTCATCAAAAGACCCCTTCAGCTTGAAAAATAACATTAGAACTAAATACTGTAGACATTTCCAAGACTTTTCTTTAGTGACGTTTACCCATATTCAGCTGCCGGGCATGGGCTCAACCAGTCAGTGAGTTCCAGGGCCTTTCTATTCCGGCTGAGTCCATTGAACAGGACACAGAAAGTGTCTATCTGAGACCAAGTCTTGCCAAGGGACACAGGTAGTGTCTGTCTTTGACCAAGCCAAGTGTCTGTCTGCAACAAGCCACACTAAGGGACAAAGAAGCTTCCTTCATCAATGTTGACTCTACACCCTGAACTAATCCGAACAGTGCAGACTAGAATTACCTTGCGGATGAAGCTCTGAACAGATTTTTTACCCTTTGGGAAAATATCTCTCTAGTCAATGAATTCCGGAGCACTTTGGATGTCCTCACCATATTTTGCTGACATTGCTGACATCCTTCACTTGAAACAGGGTGGTTATTCTGTGGCCTGGTACTGTATAGATTTCAAGACCTTCATGGCCAAACTGTCCTGGGAGCAGGCTGCTCTTCACTACTATTTTTTTACAGACGTTTTTAGTTAGTGAACTTCTATCCAAAAGCAAGGTCTTAACTAACAAAAAACTTCCGTAAAAAAATATGCTATGTGCTTATATAGGGCCCTTGTCAACTGGCCAAATAGCATTTGAATGAGGCCATAAGATTACTGCTATTTACACCTTTGTAAATAAGTTATGGTACCTCAAGAACTAAATAAGTGTTTAAGAGGTTACAAATAAGGGTATATTATTATTTTGCAACATTGATAAAAGGTGCAGCTATATACTGACACATCTCTATCATATGAATTAGTTATTTTGGATTCATCCAATCATCATTACTACCTCATATCATGTATGATATGGATAAGGAAATTGAGTAGTGACCTAGGAGGGATTCACGGTCCTATTTTATAGTGTATGTATTATATGTTTTCAATTCCACTCATTTATAGAGACATCATTTAAAAATGTTATATTTGATGTTGCTTCAAAATATTCAATTGAGCCGCTTTTGGACCCTCTATCTGTTTCAGTGTTCTTTACACCAGTACGGTGCTCCATTTCGTGCAGGGATTTATCCCTATGGCTCAAAAGTATTGGATTGCATTCCCAATTGTGAGAGAATTTTTATTGACCACTCACATGGATTATTGGTTCAAGGACAAGTCATCTGGAAAGATAACTTCTGGCAAGAGCTTGTGGAAGACTGTCATATTCGGCCCTGCTTTCCCTGATGAAGAACTTATGGAAGAAGGTAAAGGCTGACTGTCAGACTGCAAAGAAGGAAGGTCTCTGTTACAAATGAACTGAAAAAGGCCATCTCTGTATATGATGTCCCTTGATAGTGGGATATATCTGTAGGTCCAAGAGGAGCATCCTTCAGAAAGAATTGATACTGTTCTGCTAATTGTCAGGCACCTATTAGACCCAGTCAGACTGCTGTGGGACAACCAAGTCATAGAGATACTGGGAATCATTAATTCTGATGGGAATTTTATCTACAAAAGAATTGTTAGACAGTTCACAATATCCACCCAAGTTAAGGAAAGACCACTGCTCATCAATGCCATTCATGATGCCCCCTTGGAGAGCGGACATATTTCAAACAAAACCTTTGACCTTACCATGACTATTGGCCCCTTACACTCTGAAACCGTAAAGCTGGACTTATTTAATCTATGTGTAAGGAAAGAGTTAAATATGTTCCTCACCATGGTGAGGCAAAGCTGCATTCGAGGATGAGCTTGTATAAACAGCCTGTTACATCATAGAACACTATGCAGCAACACATAGCATGGACACAATGTATAATTGCTATCAATAATGTTATCATATGTAAGGAGCAGGACAATCAATAAACGTTAGCTGGGATAGCTCTAGTCTTTAGAAGCTCAACCCAAGACTGTACTGACAGATAGACATTGCGACCACCGACTCAATTTCCTGCTGATATCCAGGACTTCCCAGCTGATGCAGAGATGCTGCTCTCCGTCTGAAGTCCGATCACTTGCTGCTTGATAGCATAAACCGAAGCAAAGTATTACTCTTATATAGCTGATGATTGATTGGAATGCTAGTGGCTGCTGATCCATTACTAGAGACAACCTCACAAGCTTGATGTCCATTCACAGTTCTGCTCACAATTGATGCTGCAGGCAGGGTTGTCTTGAGTAAACAACAGTTCCTTCAACAATTATGCATACTGACTTTATTTTGTACTTGGGAGACTATTCCTGTCCGGTACGCTAGTCATTGTATTGCTATGTGTGTTTATGAAAAGGAGCACTGGGGAGGTAGGAAGTAGTCCTAAGATTGCTGTAATGCCGTCCTGGGTACTGGTCACTGGGAAAGTGTGGCTTCTTAGGTATGCAGTTACAAATACACTAAGCGGTTGCAGAGCAATTGGGCAACCAACACTATCTAAGCTCTCGTTGGTTGCTTACAGGAAAAATTAGCAGAAAGCAGTTGCCAAGGTATGGTGGGGTTTCTGCAAAAGTTGTGTAAGCAGTAAGGTATGTTGAGTTCTAAAGAGTAGGAAATGTGCAGGACTTGTTAGAAGTAACACAAGAGTGTTTAAAATAAGCAGCTCAAGTGGGAGCAGTACTCCGTAAACATGGATGCAGAGCCCAAATATGAATGGTTGGTATTTTTGCTGGGGTTGCAGATAATACATGTGATTATGAGGCACTAGAACAAACAAATGCACTGCCTATGATCATTAATCATGTGAAGGAGGGTACTTCTATGAGTAAACAAGCCATGATAATAATTGAGGTATGATCAATGATAACACAGAGTTATGGAATTACACCCAGAGATTACTGAGAATAAACAAATAAATAAACAGAAAGTGGGTGAAAATTTGCTGACTTGGTTGAGATGATGGAGCGGTCAATTGCAACCTGTGGCTAACTCACCAATTATGCAAAAATGCATCAGTAAATGAGGATACGTAGAGTGCTGGCTATGGTGGTATTTGGTCTAATGGGTTTCATCAGGGATGCCTTGGCCTTCTCCTTCTTTAATTCAGTCAATGTAATCCCCAACATCCCCTTGAAAAATATACAGTTGAAGCCATAGGCCACCTTAGAATGATGGCTAATAAACACAGCTTAAGGGCTGAGAAATGGGAAGGCATGATTCCATTTACTGCGTTTATGAGAGCCAAGCTTGTGGCTTCTGCCCAATGGCAAGCTCCTAGATGATTGCTCTTGCACCTGGCTGGGATCAGTAGTGGTTTTATAGCACTGTCCATAAAGATTGATAACATGAAGGCACGAGTAGCCACACAGGAGAAAAGGAAAATTATTTATTGCATAGTAGTTTATTTTCTTTTTTTATCAATTTTCTTTTAGACATTTAAGTAATTGATAGGTAATGGGAAAATAAGTAAATAAATGTAGAATTACTGGAAAGGAAACAGTACCGGTGTTGATCTGGTATCTCTGCATAATAAGGGTCTGTGTATGACTTTAAGAAGAAAATGGTAGCAGAGTGACCAAGCAAGGTGTGTGATATATGAGAACATTTGTATTTAGCACAGAACTGGTTAAAAGTTAAATACCATGTTGTATGCAGTCAGAGACAGAAGAGCGGCATTGAGTGAATCACTCAGTCTAGAGGCAAAAGAAAACAAGGTAAATGGAACTGGAAAAGTTTGACTTTGGGGAGGTCCACATGTCAATGGCTGAGCCTCTGCAGAAGTGACTGCTCTGATTGTCCAGTCAAAAGAATCATGGCCTGTATCATTACTGTTGCAGTTAAAATCCAAGGCCCTCATTCAATTGCGATTTGGCCAATTGAATAGTGCTCTAAATAAGCACATAACATTTATTTT
Organism: Discoglossus pictus; assembly: GCA_027410445.1. NCBI lineage: Eukaryota > Metazoa > Chordata > Amphibia > Anura > Alytidae > Discoglossus > Discoglossus pictus. The sequence continues at coordinate 28,307,245 of CM050166.1, read as the reverse complement.
TTAAATAAGTTTTTAGTTAGTGAAAGCCTTGCTATTAGATAGATGCTTACTAAGTAAAAACTTACTAAAAAAATATATGTTATGTGCTTATTTAGACCCCTATTCAATTGGCCAAAATAGCAATTGAATGAGGGCCCAAGTGTTTTTTCATTCTTTGTTCTAATGTACAGGACTGACACATGCATGTTGTTATATGATCAATTTGTTCCAAACCTGCTGGCATTTTATTTTCTACAGTGTCATTCGCCTTTTTCAAGCGGCAGTAAAATATAGTTTTATATCCTAAAGAGATGCAAGGTGTTTGCTTAGGATGTCTATAAGGAGGACTCAAAATTTGCAGTTAGTCCTGTCCGTATTGATTAAAAAAAGGAAATAAAAGTATGTTTTGATTTCATATGTTTTATTTGCATTAACTATTAAATTCTACTATATGGTAAAACATGGTAATTTTTGTTTTAGCTGTGATTCAAAAATGTTTTTTATTCTTGTTTATAATATTTCTTTAATAGTATTAAGTCCAGTTGGAAATATAAATTGTAAAAATATTAAGGTTATCCCTTTAAAAGTTTAATTATGTTAAATTTGTTTTCTATATTCAGCCCGCAGCCCTGAGAGGAGGACATCCCCCCCCCCCCACCCCACACTCTAGGTGTACTGTAAGCAGCGAGACCTGTTGTTAAATTATTTTTCATGAGTTCATATTAATTGTATGATTTGTTATATGTTCTATGTTTGTATAAGTTCTTTGTCAGTATTGTGATGTTTGCTTTATGTTGATCCTGTTCTGAGTTTGCTATAAGTATATTTGAACACAAATACAGGAAAGTGAAAGTTTGAATGCAAAAATTTCCACTTTGACTGACAGACAGTTTGATAAACTGTGAAACAAACACTCGATTTGGAATTTGTCAAGTCCTACAGATCTATTTAATTCCCCTAAGGTGTAAAACCGTAGCCCGTAACGGAGCCTAAAGACTTATGGCTATTAAATTGGCCTCCTAAAGCTACCTGCAAACGACCTGCGGGTTACATGTGGAAAAACCCTATGAGATGTCAAATTTTAACTCTGCAGCTGCAAATCCTTTGATCTGTCAAGCCCATAACTGTTACGTTGAAAATCGCTATTAAATTGCTACAAATCCACTGGCATTCAAACCCATAACCCGAAAATGGAGACAAAAATCCAACGGTACACTGGATCCGTAGCACTGTAAATGCCAATATACACCACACACTACTGTACTTATATTTAAAGGAAAAGTGATGTTAGGTATTAAAAGTAATAGCACAACATTCTCAATCTGCAATATAAAATCCTTTTTTTTCTGTTTAATTTCTGTGTTATATCGATCCCGGCAAACAATGTGTTAATACATATAATGGAACTCGCATGGACTAGAATATCATATTTACTGATTTATGAATATTGCTTTATTTCTGGAATGCGGGTCATATCGAAACTCGTTATTGAAACCCGTAAGGATTTGAAATCTATCCTCCATTGGCTCAGTTTAAACCCGTAACTTTATGTTTGACTAATTAATCATGTTCACGGCCGCACCTGCAACGTGCGCAAGAATGGTTTTCGGTAGAAATTCAAGCCCACAGGCTTTGTTGGTGTACCTTTGCCTCTACGGGCTTGGAATTTAATGGGGCTGCTAGACTCACATTATAAGACCAAATGTATGGGTTAAGATGATTTTCATTCCTGGTACTGGTTTAAGGTTCCACCCACCACAGCATAGCTTAATGGGGAGGCTGTTAGTGAGATCTGCATCTTAAAAAGAATGAATTTTCCCCCTCCCATAGAGTAATTCGATGTCATCATTTCAAGGAATTTGGTTACAATTAAATATACAGTGTTAGATAAAAAAGAAAAGAACCTGAAACTGCTTTTCAAATTACAATCTATCAAAAAGAAATTATTGCAGCTGATATAAAGTCTGAGATTTTCGGAGACCATTTAGGATCCTATAATTTAGTCAACTTTACACATGACTATATTATGAGAGATAACTCCTATAGAAAAATTATGAGATAGAATCAGTGATTTTGATACAATTCTAAATAAGATAATTTGGTATTATATTCAAAGAAAGGGTTTGAATGGTACAAATATTGATCCATATGTGTAAAATGACATCCCCTTATCTCTTAATATTGACTAGTTTTAAAAAATATATAATATTTTTTGTAGATTATAGAAGACGTAAATTATATTTTATTCCCACTGATGTGTAGAAGCTCAGTTGCTTGTTTTGGGGATGTGTTTTAACATTTTAATGATAGCTGTCAACCATGAGCAATATGTTATGGGTTTTATTAAGGGCATTATGACAGTCAGAGCTGTCGGCTGGCCTGAGGTAATTGTTGTATTGTTTTTTTTTAGTTCCTATTTTTATGTTGGCCTAATTTTTTCCTGCCAGATTATTATTTACATTTTCTATATGTGTTTTCCCCCACAGTGGTTTTATCCCAATCTTACTAAACCTTAGGGATATTAAAACAGGCTGACACTTCCCTTTTTCATAATTTGGTGAAGGAATATGAGAAGGTAGCAAGTGCACTATTTCATGTAATATATAATCATTAAATAAATAGTAGTTTCTTCAGCAGTACCCTATCTGTGACAGGATAGATTAAATAGCGATTTAGTCTCATCAGAGACAGAATATAGTATTATTGAAACTGTTCTAATGACAATCTTGCTGCCTTCGCAGGAATAAAAGACTAATTGCCGTTTATGCCGCTACCTTGTTGTGATGAAGTGGCTTTTGTACTTCAATGAAGCTATACCATGCATGGTCACCCAAGATAAGCAGGTTATAGCACAGAAATCAGATAAATTGGAGTCGACTGGAGAAGAAACTGGCAACCCACTCCAGCAACATTGCTAGGATAACTTTATGGACAAGCACAGCCAGGGGCATAATGATATGGCACAGGAAGATAAGCCCCTCAGGTCTGAAAGTGCCTACCATATTACTGATGAAGAGCAGAGGGTGAGTATAACTAGTACCAAATCTAATGAAGTGGTTGTGCCAAAGCCAAGAGTACACCCAGCTGCAGATGTGTCTGGAAGGGAAAGGAAAGTCTGATGCTGCAAAGAACAATTCAGCATAGGAACCTGGAATGTTAGAACTATGAACCAAGGCAAGCTGGATGTAGTCAAACACGAGATGACAAGGTTAAACATTGATATCTTGGAAATTGGTCAACTCAAATGGACTGGAATGGGACATTATAAATCAGATAACCACCAGATCTTCTACTGTGGTCAAGAATCCTGCAGAGGAAATGGAGTAGCCCTCATGGTCATTTAATTAACATGGTGGCCAAAGCAGTGCTCTGTTACAGCTCAATAAATTACAGAATGATTTCAATTAAAAACAAAAGTCTATACTCCAACCGTGGATGTTGAAAAGGCTGAAGTCGCACAGTTCTATGAAGATATTCAATTCCTCCTAGATATAACACTGATAGGAGGTTGGGATGCTAAAGTAAGGAACCAAATTACACCTGGAATAACTGGCAAGTTTGGCCTTGAAGTACAAAATGAAGTAGGTCAGTTATTAGTAGAATTCTGTCAAGATAATTTTCTGGTCATTGCAAACACCATCTTTCAGCAGCCTCAGAGACAACTACACATGAGCCTCTCCAAATGGACAATATACAGTGCCTTGCAAAAGTATTCACCCCCCTTGACTTTTTACCTATTTTGTTACATTACAGCCTTAAGTTCAATGTTTTGTTAATCTGAATTTTATGTGATGGATCAGAAAACAGTAGTCTAAGTTGGTCAAGTGAAATGAGAAAATTGGTATGTGTGTATGTATTCACGCCCTTTGTTATGAAGCCCATAAAAAGCTCTGGTGCAACCAATTACCTTCAGGAGTCACATAATTAGTGAAAGGATGTCCACCTGGGTGCAATCTAAGTGTCAGGTGATCTGGCATTACATACAAACCTTTTTTGACATGCCCCAGAGGCTGCAACACCTAAGCACGAGGCACCACTAACCAAACATGTAAGGGACAATGTTGTTGAGAAGTACAAGTCAGGGTTAGTTTATAAAAAAATATCAAAACCTTTGATGATCCCCAGGAGCACCATCAAATCTATCATAACCAAATGGAAAGAACATGCCACAACAGCAATCCTGCCAATAGACGGCCGCCCACCAAAACTCACAGACCGGGCAAGGAGGGCATTAATTAGAGAGGCAGCACAGAGACCTAAGGTAACCCTGGAGGAGCTGCAGAGTTCCACAGCAGAGACTGGAGTATCTGTACATAAGATGACAATAAGCCGTACGCTCCATAGATTACTTTCAGCAAAAAACATAATGGCACGTTTTGAGTTTGCAAAAAGGCATGTGGGAGACTCCCAAAATGTATGGAGGAAGGTGCTCTGGTCTAATGAGACTAAAATTTAACTTTTCAGACATCAAAGAAAAAGCTATGTCTGGCGCAAACCCAACACATCACATCACCCAAAGAACACAATCCCGACAGTGAAACATGTTGGTGGCAGTATCATGCTCTGGGGATGTTTTTCAGCAGCTGGGACTGGGAAACTGGTCAGAGTTGAGGGAAAGATGGATGGTGCTAAATACAGGGATATTCTTTAGCAAAATCTGTACTACTTTGTGCGTGATTTGAGGCTAGGATGAAGGTTCACCTTCCAGCAGGACAATGACCCCAAACACACTGCTGAAGCAACACTTGAGTGGTTTAAGGGGAGACAAGTAAATGTGTTGGAATGGCCTAGACAAAGCTCAGACCTCAATCCAATAGAAAATCTTTGGTCAGACTTAAAGATTGCTGTTCACAAGCGCAAACCATTCAACTTGAAGGAGCTGAAGCAGTTTTGCAAGGAGGAATGGGTACAACTCCCAGTGGTAAGATGTGGCAAGCTCATAAAGACTTATCCAAAGTGTCTTAGAGCTGGGATTGCCACAAAAGGTGCCTCTACAAAGTATTGACTTTGGGGGGGGGTCCTGAATAGTTATGCACATTGACTTTTTCTGTCATTTTGTCCTCTTTGTTGTTTACTTCACAATAAAAAAAGAACATCTTCAATGTTGTAGGCATGTTCTGTAAATTAAATGATGCAAATCCTCAAACAATCTATGTTAATACCAGTTTGTGGCAACAAAACACGAAAAATGCCAAGGGAGCAATACTTTTTCAAGGCACTGTAGAAATCATATTGACTATATATACTTTGTTTCTACAGATGGAGAAGATCTATACAGTCAACGTAAACAAGGTGACTGCGGCCCAGATCATGAGCTTCTTATTTCAAAGTTTAGAATTAACCTGAAGATACCAAATAAATAATATGCACTGTGAGTATGCAGTAGAGGTAAAACGTTGATTTAAGGGAATAGACTCGGAAAACAGGATGCCTGAAGAACTTTGGACGAGGTTTGCTCCAATATTCAGGAAACAAAGAATATCCCCAAAAGAAGGCTTTGAAAGTAGTCCAGGAAAGAAGGAAAGTGATAGGTAGTGGAAAATATTTGTCCAACTGAACGCAGAATTCAAAATAACCGAATAAGAGAATAGGAAACTTAAGAGATCTCTCCAAGAAAATAGGGACTTAACAGAAGCAGATACAATAAATAATAGGTGGCAGGATTACACTGAAGATCTATACAAGAAGGATTTTAACAGCATTGATGACCTCAATAGTTTGTCCAAGAAGCTGAAGCCAGAAATCTTGGAGAGTGAAGTAAGATGGGCCATAGGAAGATGCACAAGAGATCATATTGTGAATGTCCGATGGGTAATAGAGAAAGCAAGATAGTTCCAGAAAAACATTTACTTCTGCTTCATAGACTATTCTAAAGCATTTGGCCGTATGGAGCACAACAAAATATGCAAGTTCTTGGGAGGTGGGAGCATCAGACCATTTCATCCGCTTCCTGAGTAATCTGGATGTGGACCAAGAAGCCATAGTCAGAATAGAACATGCAACAATTGTATGGTTCATGATCAGGAAAAATGTGCCATAAGGTTGCATATTGTCACCTTATTTATTCAACTTATAAAGGAAATATATGATGTCATGTGTATGGCTGAGCTGGACGAATCCAAAGCTGCAATCATTATTGCTGGAGGAAATATCAACAACCTCAGATACGAGGATGACACTAGTCTGATGACTGCAAATGAGGAGGAACTAAAGGACCTTTTGACAAAAGTGAAAAAGTTGGCCAGCTGCTCATCGTTAAAAGAATGAAGATAAAGATCATGGCAAACAGCAGTCTCAGTTCCTGATAAATAGATGGGGAAGAAGTGGAGGCAGTGACAGATTTTATTTTCTTGGATCCAAGATCTCTTCAGATGGTGACGGTAGCCAGGAAATTAAAAGACATTTGCTTCTGGGGAGGAAAACTATGACAAGCTTGGACAAGCTAGTAAAAGGAAAGATATTACACTATCAAGAAATATCTGCATAGTTAGAACTATGATATTCCCAGTAGTAACATACAGATGTGAGAGTTGAACCATAAAGAAGCCTGAGTACTGTAGAATTGATGCATTGGATTTATGATATTCATGAAAACTGCCTAGAGTCCCTTGGACTGCAAGAAGATCCAATAAATCAGTACTACAGGAATTTAAGTCAAACCGTTCACTGGAAGATATATAAGGCTGAAGAGTAAATATTTTGGCCACATCATGAGAAGACAGGATTCCATAGAGAAAACTCTGATGTTGGGAAAGATTAAAGCACATGAAGAAGAGGGAGGCAAAGGTGGATATTTATAGATGAAGTAATTGTATCAATGACTTGATGGAACTCAGAGGGGAGTGGCTTACAGATATGCCTGGTCCATAGGGTCACAGAGAGTTGGACACGACTAAACAACACTATTTAATAGCCTTGAGATAAATTACATTAATAACTTGTTTTAAATTAGATTTGAATTTGCTTTTTGTCTGTTTGTTTTTATAGAGAAACAATACTGCTTGCCTTGTGTATAATCTAACGACTAATGTCCTTGATACTTCTGGCAGATACCTGACAAAACTTGTAACAGATTCTATTCTCACATTTCACTTTTCATGTTTCAATTCTCATGTTTCTTTTGACATATTTTAACAGAATTTCTCCATCTCTGTAGAAGGAAAGTATGATAAGACTAGACCACTGCACATTTCCTTACCTGATCTGCTTTGTCTACGAGCTTGGAAATAAAAGAAACTTAAAGACATCACTAGTTTCAACTCCTTAAGTGGGTGAGATCTGCAAAAAGATGCTCTGACAAAGTAATCTAATAATATGTAGTGGAAAATCTTCATTGTATCTAACTGAAAATTAAACAAACATCTTTACAAAATAATATGGATACATATTTTGAAGACATAATTTATTCTGACAACTCTTAAAAACTTCAGTGCTATTGACTCAAGATTCAAAATGTTTTTTTATATTAACATTTTATATATTAAGTCGATCAATGCTTTTGATGCTTATTTCCCCAGTCGGCAGTCTCAAGACATCTTTAGCTTTGCCTTACATTGTAGGGATGAAACAAGTATTGCAATTTACTATCACATAGGTCAGAGTTGAGACAAATTATATATTAGGCCATTTAGAGTTTTACAATGACAATTAATTATTAGATTAAGTTCTGGGTTTTCGGACTAAAATATTCTTTTTTAGAGTTCATGAACAAAAAGAAAGAAAGAAAAGTCTCCATTTGAGAAACTTGATTTCTAAATGTCAAAATTTGATTAGATCTCTGAAAGATCTGGATAAATCTTTTAGAATCAGTATTTGGGAAAGAGAGTTGAATAAGATATGGTCAATTGAAGCATGGTGCAGCTACTTTTGTTTGGTGAAAAAAATCATACTTAAATTCTTGTTATATTGAACTATTTTTAAAAACTATACAAAGATGGTACTTGGTCGCCGCAGACATTAACAGGTTTGTCTCCACTACACAGTATATGTGTTGGAGGGGAGGCGGAAAATCCGGTACCCTTCCCAACATGTGGTGGTGGTGTTAATGACTCCAGCCTTTCTGGTTGCAGTGTGGGAATCAAGTCTGCTATATTCCATTTGGAGTTAGATATCTTGTCCCCACCATGTAAATATTTGATATGCCATATTTTATTAATGATAAAAAGGATTCTAGTGAAATCTTGGAAAGTGTCCATGTCCCTTGTTGGCTGGAAGTAGTTAATATTATTACAAGAAACCGCGAAAAAGATCTAAGATTAAGTGGGACAATTATATCAAGGATTATGTTTAAGTAATCTCCTCTATTATTTTGATCTCATTAAGTAAGAGAATATGTGAGAAATATTTTGAATTATATTTTCTTTGTCTTTGAACAGAATGTATGTATTTATTGATTATTCTGACAATAAGCTGTAAACAAATCATAGTATGTATGTTTTTTATATAAAAAATTTAGAAAATATTAAAGAAAAAAAAAATAGCAAAATTATTAGTACATTTTCTGTGACTCCTTCAATTTTATTTATTTTTTATATTAGATAAATATTATTTTATCCTACTTGTTTCTTGACATTGGTTATCATGCTTACCAGATTAGTATTTTGATGGCTATAACAAAAAATGATTTGATGTGATTTAGCACAGTTTAGTATTTTTTTTTTTATTGTATGAGCGGCCCATACGTTCATCAAGTCAGACACAACTGAAGGACAGAGCAAGAACAAAAAAACCTTTCGTTATGAGTGTGCCAGGTTGAATAAATGAATTATAGAGATCACTAGCTCAATTGGTCATCTTCTCTGCTACTCCCAATATGAACAAAATGGGAGTTCCATGTCCTTTTGAAGTACATCTGATTCCATATACTGCCAGTTAGTATGAAAGGGCAACAACAAACACAATAAATTATTTTTTTTATTGTTTTGTCCTCAAGGCCTACCATCAAGCCAGGTTTTCTGGGTATCTCTATCTGATGCCAGTGGCCTAGTCCGTTTATTGACACACCAGAACTGTTGGTGTTTTATATCCAATCAATTTTAGGGGAATATAAATATCCTTCACACTAAGACTATATAGCTCAGAACGTCCATGCAGTTATCAATCTCACATATTCAGATAAAATCATTTTGAAACAGCAAATTAGAGGCGCTCAATCAGAGAAGGAACTAACCTTAATAGGACATGATAATCCACCCTGAGCAACCTCTTTTAGCTAATTTGTGGCCTTCACAGGGAGAAAAATCGTATATATATATATATATATATATATATATATATATATATATTGTGACCGTTTGCCCCCTAGAGGATGGTGCCAAGTATAAAGAGTTCTTGACAGGAGTGACAGTGTTAAACTCCTGGAGAACTCCTAATTGGTACAGGTGCAGCTTCACTTTAAAGTCTGGAAAGCAGATATGGGAAGGGCTGCTGATAATGCTCTGGCCAAACTGGTGTGAGCGGAGTGTTGAAGATGCAGCCAGAGTCTGGAAAGTACAGCTAGCTGAAGGAGCTGTCAGCTGTGTATGGAGTACTGCACTGCTGTTTCCTGAAGCTACAAGTGACAGGTCCTACTTGAGACCAGAAAGCCTGAGAGAGACTGAAACACAGTAAGTATTTTTGTTTGCCATGAGCTGCTAGAGTTGGACTACAGAGGTGTAAAGTGTTTTTGAGCTTGCAGAGTAACTATAGTCTCACAGGGGGGCAAGCTGCTTGCAATAAGGAGACCAGAGAAAGAGTCTGACTGAGTTTATTATAGCCATTGAAATAAAAGGGTATTTGAGGAGCTGCTGCAAAGACTGGACTACACCAGAGTTTGGAGAAAAGCCTGGAGGGGGACTAAAGAAAGAATGTACTGTTTCAGGCTTTTGCATATACCCCAGGGAGAAGTCTGCAAAGTTAAGACTTTCTAAACTTCACTAAAAGAGTGTATCAAGGGTCCCTGGAGATTGGGGTATCTGGAGAGCGGGTGGGCCAGGACCCCACCCCTCCATATGAGTAATACAAAGGACTGTTTTACCTGGGAACCATGAAACGGTTTTCAGGGCTAGTCAGGGAACTAAGCTGTGAGCTAGCCCGTTTAAGTATATTTTTGTTTCGTGCTGCATTAAGCTATTTTCATTTATCTTTTGTCTGCACAATAAAACCCGAGCCCAGAAGTCTCTGCCGTTTCTCTATGGGAGTAGGGATCGCAGAAGGCGATTAGGTCCCCCCCTGGTGTCCAAAATATTATTAATGAACAGGCCTGTGCGGCCAGCCTTGTCACAATATATTTATATTATATATATATATATATATATCAGTCTGTTCTCACCCAATAGAATGATCCAGGCCAAAATACCAGGTAATTCTATCCTGAACAATTCTATCCAGAAAGAGCAAACCCCAGACATACAGGCTTTGTCCCTAAGGCACAATGAGCAAGGAGTCCACAATTATCTGGAGCACAACCTTAGGGAGACTAGGCCCTAAGGGTCATTTGCATAAACAAAACAAAAAAATTAGGTTGCCTTAAGGAGTGCAGCAACATCTCACTGACAAGGCCCAAGAGTGGCTGAAAAGAACATCTTGGGTTTGCTGCTACTCCTGTTATTGGTAGAACTTTAGATTGTTGGAGCTCAATTCAATTGAGCTTTTGCAAGTTACTGAAGCTCGTAAGTGAGGTTGCAAGTTCATTTGCTATTCAATTGGCGTCTTTTGGCGGGCTCAGAATGGGATTTAAGTTAAGGCCTTGAAAAAATGCGATGTTAAACCCGTAATTTACAGCCTCCCGAAGCCTTTGATCTTTCACTTTCGCAAGAGTTACAATCGCTAAAATTGCAAATCGCTATTCACTTGCTTCAATTATCCAAGCCGCAAATGTTTTCACACCTGTTAACGGCAAATGTAGGAGAAAATCCTACAAGTGTTAGAGAGCACCTGCAAGGGGGTTAAACACCTGTTCGTAGCACTGTAAATGCAAATAAAAAATCAATACTGCACTGTAAATAACAGGGAAAGAGATGAAAGAATTAATTGCACAACAGTCTCAAGCCCGCAAATCATTCAGAGCTAAATCGATCTCAGGTATCAATGAGTTAATACATATCAGGCCACCCACATGGACTAGAACATTATTGGCATTAATTTTCATAATTCTGTGTTCTGCGGTTTTGCGAGTCTGATAGCATATCGGACCCCCGAACCTAATTGATTGACATGTAACCTCCATGTTTTACTGCAGAAATAATGAAGGTCTCATTTTCTATTGGCTGATTTGAAATGGGAGGTCACGGTCTTGCTTAATTGATCATGTTCCTGCCCTGAACTGCTATAAACCAGTTCATGGTTTACGGTTTTGGCTTTGGGGCAGTAACTTGAGGGCTTGAGAAATTGAATAACATTGTAATCAGAGACGAACGGGAGCCCGCAACGCATCAATCGAGTTGCATGCTTGAAATTGAATTGGGCTCTATGTTTGCAAGTTTCCAATAATGTGTCGGTGCTTTGATAACAAGTACTATGTACATTTGATTGTAAGCTCAAAAACAGGGCCATCCATTCCTTGTAATGTGTTAATTTTGTTTTTGCCATGTACTAAACCCATGTATAGCGCAACTAAATATGTTGGCTCGTTACAAATAAAGATAATAATAAATAATAATAGGTGCCTGGTATTTCAGGGCTGGATAACTCTTTTGAGTCTGATCTCACTCAAGAAGGGCACACGTGAGCTAAAAAGAGGCTACTTTCTGAGTAGGTTACCACTCATAGAGAACAAGCCTACTACAGTTGTTGTTTGTACTCAGATTGAGCGTCTCTGACTCAAGTTTTGTTAAAAGTCATTAAATTAATCACAATAAATTCAGATACTATAAAATGTATATGAATGGCGGAAGGGAAAACTTTCACTACTATACAAAGCTTCTAGCAATAATAGTGTTGGACTTGTGAGGTATGGGAATTTAAATAAAGAGGGGAAAGTAGGAGCTCTGTTTTCAAGATGTTGAACTGGAGATCACAAGAGAATTTTGTGTGATGAACTATAATAAAAAGGACAAATCTGAAACCGAGAGACAAATTTGCATGTACATTTGTTTATAAATGATGTTGAAATCTTGAAGATCTGAGTGAAGATGTGTAGATGTAGAATAACAGTGTACCTAGGATTGAACTAGGGGGAGGACAGATGACAGAGGAAGGCTTCAACCACAAGACAGCATGAAATAAGAAGAGGTATCCAAAGGAATGCTATAAGGAGAAGGGACAAAAATGACTGGGCGATTAGATGGAAATAATTGTTAAAAAAAGTTACAAGAAGGGAAGAAACTAAAGGTGGCAAGAAATGGCAAGAACAGTTGTGTGGAAAAAGTTGGTAGCAAGAAAGCAAATGGATGGAAAACAAAAACAGGATGAAAGGAAAGAATGAGAAGAAATATACAAGGGAGGTGGAAATGATGAGAAAACATTTAAAAGTTACAGAAGAGGATTATAACTAAAAATATTAGAGGGTAAAGAGGGAAAGAAAGAGGAATAGAAGAACACAGACATTTTAAAAATAGCATGGTTCACAAAGTGCATCTTTGTTTTAAAAAAATATAGCAGGCCTGACATTAAGCCCCATTAAATTCCCTGAACGTTGAAATCCGTAGCTTGTAACGTAGCCCGCAAGGCTTGCAGCTATAAAATTAGACCCGTAAAGCAAGCCGCCAACCACTTGCGGCTTATGTGCGAAAAAAGGCTATGGGACGTGGAAATGTAAACTGCGTGGCTGCAAATCCTTTGTTCTCTCAAGCCCGTAATTGTTACATTCCAATTTCACTATTAAATTGCAACAAATCCACTGGCGTTCAACCTCATAACCCGCAAATTGAACCAAAAAGCCAACGGGTACTAGAGAGGACCCGCAAGGGGGTTAAAGTCCAATACATAGCACTGTAAATGAAAATATGCACACACTACTGTACTTATAATGAAAGGGAAAGTGATGTTAGGTATTAAAATTACTAGCACAACAAACTCAAGCTCGCAAATCTACAATATAAAATACTTTTATTTCTGTTTATTTTCCGTGTTATATTGATCCCTGCAATTATTGTGTTAATACATATAATGGAACTCGCATGGACTTGAATATCATATTTACTGATTTATTAATATTGCATTATTTCTGGAATGCGTGTCCGATCGTAACCTGTAGTTGTGACGCGTAAGGCTTTGAAATCTAACCTCCATTTTTCAGTGACGTAATGATGATGATCTCATTTGCAATTGGCTCCGTCTAAACCCGTAAGTACTGGTTTGGCTTATTGATCATGTTCACGGTCGCACATCCAATGGCGCAAGAATGGTTTACGGCTTGTATCTCCGGAACGTAACTCGTAGCTCTGTAACGCAGCAGAATTTCAAGCCCGTAGCCTTTGCAGGATTCCCAATGCTGCAATGGGCTTCAAAGTTAATGTGACTGTTTATGTTCCCTAGATTTATGTCATGACATCTTGAAACTTCAGGCACTGAGAACAAAAAACCTTAGTTTGTGAGGCTGCAACATGGAGGGAATATATTATTTTTTATATGTAAGATTACAGCAGTTTTTTTGTTACTATATATATATATATATATATATATATATATATATATATATATATATACAGTAAAACCCCTGTTATCCGGTACCCATGGGGACTCCCTATTGCTGGATAACTTAACCCCCTCAAAAACCCTCAAAATGCCTTTAAAAAGGCATTAGCACCTAAACTATGCCATTTAGGCCCAGAAAAATAATTTGAAAAAAGTTAGCTTTTTTTTTTTGCAGTCTCGAACTCTGTATAGTACCGTATAGTGCCAGTTTAACTGGAGTTTTTTGAAAATGGGGAATTGATGCCGGTGCCAGTTGCTTGAGAGTTTCGGTTAGTTGGGTGCCGGATGACCATGACTCTACTGTATATATATGTGTGTATATATATATATATATATATATTGTGAGCATAAAGGTGGAATAGTGGTTGATGGGAGATACATCAGACCTGATTTGCTAGACAGCAACCAGAGGATTTCTCAGTTAAATGCCCCAGGGAGAGATGTTACAGTTTGCAATATGCATAGCTGATGCTCTGCAAAACATGGTATGGGTCCCTGGGGCGGAGTATTTGGAGAGCAGGGGGGGCCAATGCTCCAACAGCACTAGTTGCTGTATAACAGACCACAGCTTGGATCTGGTTTTTAAGAGTTAGCTAATTGGCACTCACCTGTAGCTACTCAATTAGCAGACAGGCCTTTAAAAGAAGAGAGCAGCCTGCTCCAAGAGGGAGAGGAAAAGACAGCTAGGAGAGGCTGCGCTTATTGCAAAGACATTGCTTTTGTTTGGGAAATTGGTAAGTGGGAAAGCCACCCAATTGCAGATAGCAAGTACTGTCTAGTAAGAGCTCAAGTAAGAGCAAGGGATTTTGTTTGTTTTGTTATTATTTAAAGTACCTGCTTTCAAACTGAATAAAAAAGGAAAACTGAGCTGAAGGTGTCCTGGACTTTGTATACCCTAGAAGGCTGTGGTTACTGCAAGATCGGTGACAATCCTACCTGTAAAAGAAGTGGTTTGTCACATATGGTGGAGAATGCGGGCACCCACGTAAGCCTGAGGGTAGAAGTCATTTAAAGCTCAACATGGAGGATGTTATCAAGGCTCTGATCCAATCCTCCTCTGTGCAACAGGAGACTAACAGGAGAGCTGCAGAAAACAGTGCAGCCCTGCAGCAACTGGTGCTGGCCCAGGCAGAGTGTGCTAAAGTCCTGGCCAAAACACAAATGGAGGGCACTGAGTCCTTGGTGAAACAGCTTGTTGTGACACAAGCGGAGATGTTTAAAGTAGCCCGTGAGGAGCAGCAAAAAGTCACCCAGGGACTACAACAGGTAATCCAAGCGATCTCTGGAAAACTGAATGGAGACCCTGATGGAAGATACCAGGGGCCAAAGGTGATTCGGGCGAGCCACTATCTTCAGAAAATGACCGCATCAGATGATGTTGAGGCGTACCTTCTGGCATTTGAGCGCACTGCTGAGAGGGACGGATGGCCGGCTGGTGAGTGGGCAAGCATACTGGCACCGTTCCTAAGTGGAGAGCCGCAGAAGGCATATTATGACCTAGAACCAGCCGATGCAAGTATCTACAGCAAATTGAAAGCTGAAATCTTGGCACGACTGGGTGTAACCTCTGCAGTACGTGCCCAAAGGTTCCACTCATGGTCATATTCTTCAGACAAAGCCGCACGTTCCCAAATGTTTGACCTCATACACCTTGCACGGAAATGGTTACAACCTGAAATCCATTCAGCTAGCCACATTGTGGAAACCTTAGTAATGGACCGGTTTTTGCGTGGTTTACCAGCTTCCCTGCGTCGCTGGGTCAGCCAAAGTGACCCCCATACAGCTGACCAACTGATTGCCTTGGTGGAAAGATATGCGGCTGCAGGAGAACTGCTATGTCCTACTTCACAGGCAAACCCTCGCAATCCTAAGCCCCAAGATTCTGCAAGACCGGGTAAGACTGTTCAAGGTTTAAGGGGGGCATCCAGGTCTAATAGGCCTGGGAAAGGAACTAATTGGTGGTCAGACTGTACTGTCAAATGTTTCAAGTGCAAAGAGGATGGTCATATGGCCAAAGACTGTCCATTTAAGGATGAACCTATGGAATGCAATATGGGCAAAAATGAGGGAACACGTTCATTTTTGCTCAGTTGTTATGGTATTGTTAACAATGACTATGATAATAACGCTCATAAATGCTGTGTAACTGTGAATGGAAAAATGTCTAAAGCATTACTTGATTCAGGTAGTATGGTTACGTTGGTAGCAGAGTCTATAATACCTTGTGTAAAACCTGATCATGGACAGAAAATAGGCATTATCTGTGTTCATGGTGATAAAAAGGAATACCCCACTGCGGAAGTAAATATTGGAACCCAGTATGGGAATTTAAAGTACCGAGTGGGTGTAGTACCTAGATTAGCCCATGAGGTAGTGATCGGTAGAGACTTTCCTCATTTTCTAAAATTATGGGCAGCTTTACAAAAGACAGACCAAAATTTATCAGAAATGAGTCAGTCTGTCGAGGATAATGTGTTCCCTTTTTCCGATATTGACTTGGGTTTTGACCACTGTGACGGAAAAATAAGGAAAAAGAAAAAATACTGCCCTAAACCAGTATTAATAGGAGATAACCCAGCTCAAACTAGTGAGGAACCTACTAATAATGCAGACAAGGATAAGGACTTAATTGATATTGGAATTAGTCCAGGTAACTTTAAAAGCGCTCAGTGGGAAGATCCCACTTTAGTGACAGCTAGAAATGATATTAAAGTTGTAAACGGGGTTGTTAATCAGCCAGGAGGAGCACTGCCGTTCCCCTATTTTGAAGTACAAAATGACTTAATTTACCGTGTAGAAAAAAAGGATTCAGACATCATTAGGCAGCTGTTGGTTCCTCAGACTTACCAGAATATAGTGCTAAAGTTGGCTCACAGCCACATATTAGGGGGACACTTGGGAGTCGGAAAAACTAGAGAGAGAGTCCTTAGACGGTTTTACTGGCCTGGAGTGTTTGCTGCTATTACAAACTATTGCTCCTCATGTCCTGAGTGCCAGTACAGGGCTCCTTTCAAGACTTTTCGTAGTCCACTTGTACCCTTACCCATAATTGACGTGCCTTTTGAAAGGATCGCTATGGACTTAGTGGGGCCACTGGTAAAGTCCGCTAGGGGACACCAATATATATTAGTCATCTTGGACTATGCAACTCGCTATCCTGAGGCCATTCCCTTGCGTAATACCTCTGCAAAGCTAATAGCTAAGGAACTTATGTTGATGTTCAGTAGGGTGGGTATCCCTAAAGAAATACTGACAGACCAGGGGACCCCGTTCATGTCCAGAGTCACAAAAGAGTTGTGCAGGCTCTTGCAGGTTAAACATCTTAATACCTCAGTATATCACCCACAGACTGATGGTTTAGTAGAGAGGTTCAACAAAACCCTTAAGAGTATGCTACGCAAGGTAATTGATGCAGATGGAAGAAATTGGGATTTTTTATTGCCATATCTACTGTTTTCCATTAGGGAAGTTCCACAGGCCTCCACGGGCTTCTCTCCTTTTGAATTATTATATGGAAGACATCCCAGGGGAATATTGGATATTGCTAAGGAGACCTGGGAACAGGAGACTACTCCTCACAGGAGTGTAATTGAGCATATAGCTCAAATGCAGGATAGAATGGCCACCATCATGCCTATTGTCAGGGAACACATGCTGGAAGTCCAGCAGGCTCAGAAAAACAGCTATAACCGTAATGCTAGAGTCAGAGTGTTCCAACCTGGAGACAGGGTATTGGTTCTGGTCCCTACTGTGGAGAATAAGTTCCTTGCGACTTGGCATGGACCCTATGAAATAATAGAGAAAGTGAGTGATGTCAATTATAAAGTCAGACAACCAGGAAGAAGAAAGCCTGAACAGTTGTATCATATAAATCTGTTAAAGCCATGGAAGGACAGGGAGGTCCTGGTTGCTTTAAAACCTTCAGAACCTCCTATAGTAGAGCCAGATGTGAACGTATCTAAGACTCTGTCTGTCCATCAAAAGCAAGAGGTCAGAGATTTCATCAGAAGAAATAGGGATGTTTTCTCGATAGTTCCAGGAAAGACTAAAGTGATTAAACATGACATAATAACCGAACCAGGGAAAAGAGTTAACCTCAAACCCTATAGAATTCCTGAGGCCCGGAGGGAGGTTATAAACTTAGAGGTTGAGAGCATGTTAAAACTTGGAGTCATTGAAGAATCCCAGAGTAACTGGAGTAGTCCTATTGTATTGGTGCCAAAACCTGATGGCACATGGAGGTTCTGCAATGACTACCGCAAGTTAAACGCCCTCTCAAAATTTGATGCTTACCCAATGCCAAGAGTTGATGAGTTAATAGAAAGACTGGGCAAAGCTCGTTATCTAACAACCTTGGATTTAACAAAGGGTTACTGGCAGGTCCCGCTCACTGAAAGAGCCAAAGAAAAGACAGCCTTTTCAACACCCAGTGGCCTGTTTCAGTACACTGTATTGCCATTTGGGTTACATGGGGCACCTGCCACATTCCAACGAATGATGGACAGAATTCTTAAACCTCATGTTCGTTATGCTGCAGCATACTTGGATGATGTCGTCATCCACAGTGCAGACTGGGAATCCCACCTCCCTAAAGTTCAAGCGGTACTTGATGCTATCCGCTCAGCAGGCTTAACTGCCAATCCTTCCAAGTGTACGATTGGTTTAGAGGAAGCTAAGTACTTAGGTTATTCTATTGGGAGGGGTTTGGTTAAACCACAGGAAGCCAAAGTAGAAGCCATACAAAAATGGCCACAGCCCCTTACAAAGAAACAAGTAAAGGCATTTTTGGGTTTAATTGGATATTATAGGCGGTTCATTCCAGATTTTGCTACCATTGCTGCACCCCTGACAGACCTTATTAAAGCAAAATCCCCAGTCATAGTTAAATGGTGCCCTGAGGCAGAAAAGGCTTTTAAGAGTCTGAAGGAAGCTATCTGTAGCCATCCTGTCTTAGTGACCCCAGATTTTTCCAGGGATTTTATAGTTCAGACAGATGCTTCTGATGTGGGCTTGGGGGCTGTTCTTTCACAGGAATACCAGGGTGAAGAACACCCTGTTTTCTTTTTGAGCAGAAAGTTAAACCCACATGAGAAGAACTACTCTATTGTTGAAAAAGAGTGTCTTGCTATTAAGTGGGCATTAGACTCTCTTAAATACTACCTACTAGGCAGAAGGTTTCGATTGATAACGGACCATGCTCCTCTGACGTGGATGTATCAGAACAGGGAAAGTAACTCCAGAGTAACCAGATGGTTTTTGAGTTTGCAATCTTTTAATTTCACTGTGGAACACAGGGCTGGTCTGCAACAAGGTAATGCTGATGGGCTTTCGAGGGTACACTCCCTGATTTCCATGGTCGCTCAAACCCTTGGGTATGAGCTGGGGGGGAGGATATGTGAGCATAAAGGTGGAATAGTGGTTGATGGGAGATACATCAGACCTGATTTGCTAGACAGCAACCAGAGGATTTCTCAGTTAAATGCCCCAGGGAGAGATGTTACAGTTTGCAATATGCATAGCTGATGCTCTGCAAAACATGGTATGGGTCCCTGGGGCGGAGTATTTGGAGAGCAGGGGGGGCCAATGCTCCAACAGCACTAGTTGCTGTATAACAGACCACAGCTTGGATCTGGTTTTTAAGAGTTAGCTAATTGGCACTCACCTGTAGCTACTCAATTAGCAGACAGGCCTTTAAAAGAAGAGAGCAGCCTGCTCCAAGAGGGAGAGGAAAAGACAGCTAGGAGAGGCTGCGCTTATTGCAAAGACATTGCTTTTGTTTGGGAAATTGGTAAGTGGGAAAGCCACCCAATTGCAGATAGCAAGTACTGTCTAGTAAGAGCTCAAGTAAGAGCAAGGGATTTTGTTTGTTTTGTTATTATTTAAAGTACCTGCTTTCAAACTGAATAAAAAAGGAAAACTGAGCTGAAGGTGTCCTGGACTTTGTATACCCTAGAAGGCTGTGGTTACTGCAAGATCGGTGACAATCCTACCTGTAAAAGAAGTGGTTTGTCACAATATATATATAAATATTAAAATATGTATAATAAATATTTATGTAATTCATATATAAATGTTAACAAAATCCAAACTGTATAAACATGTTGAAATCAAAATATAAAGCAGGTTAAAAATCATTTTGGAAAGAAAAAATCTACTTTGCTCATTTTAATTTAAATTATATAATTACTTTAAAAAGAAGCCCAGATTTCCTGTGTAGAATAAATATTAAAGGAGTTAAATTGACAGCAGAGCATTACAGATTCTACCAAACCTGCTTCTCAAATGTGACATTATAATCCTAGTCAGTAATGAGACGAGGATTTGAATTGATCAATGAGGTCTACAACTGTCGGTACAATTGACGTAAGTAGATGCCTGAGACCTTATCACCTCAATTAGATGCCTCCACCACAGACTTTATAAACAGTAATATTTGATCAGAACCACATTTGCAAACATTTCTTGTGTTTCTCTTGGAAAAAACAAAACAACTACAGGCAATAAAAACAAGCAGTAACATATTACCACATTATTTCTTCCCCATTGTTTTTTTGTTTACCGCAGTTTATTTTCAGCTTCTATTTAATGAATGATTTACTCTTGAGCCATGATACTAGCATGTTCGCAAAGGTCACCTTGGTGCTATTGATCATATTCTTAACACTGATGACAGCTTGGATTTTTGTAATGTTGTTTCTGTTTGTTTCCATTGAATATGTGCTTTTTCACTGGTAACCTCACCACCTCTGAACTTTTTTCAAATCTTCCACAGAAGTCTGTTGTAGACCTTTGCAAGATTGCGTTCTTGACTTCTTAGTACTGGATGAACCTTTTTAACAGTAAGCCGGGGAAACACTGTATAATAAGTGCTTCTTGTTAAGAAATGGTATTCGGTAATATTCTATTTAAGCAGTCAGTCAGCAGTTGTTTACATGTCATAGCTATTTACATGAATGCAGGGTTACAAATTAAACAAGCATACCAATTGAAATTATTTGAGAGATTATTCCTTATTACCGACTTGCAGTCAAAAAATGACGGTCAATAAAATTGCAAGGCTGGGAATGCTGTTTGATAGACAATATAAACTGTTTTATACTGTGAGGACCTTCGGCGCTCATTGGGAGCCTCTCCTGTCGTCTACTTTTGGTCCTCGGAGTCCCGAAAATCATCTATATCGAGGTAAATTTGCATTACACCTCACTCCCAGACATCCTGGCTGTTGCCCCGTGCTGTCTGTGATGTTTTTGTAATTTTTGGGGGTGTATTTAGTGTGTTTTTATCATTTTTCCGTTTTCGTCGTTCGGTCGTTAATCTCGTAATTTTTTGCGTTGCGTATCTCTCTTTTTTTAAGTACTGCGTCTCGTATCTTTTTTTTCTAAGTTCTGCGTCTTGTATTTTTTTTTTTTTAAGTCCCGCGTCACGTTTTTTTTTTTGTTCTAAGTACCGAAGCACAAATTTTTTTTGCACGCCAAGGCGATCCCGCGTTTAGGAAGTGTTTTTCGGCCCGCGTGTTTCATTGGCTCTTCGTGTTTGTGTTGATAGTTGCAGTGCGTTGTAGTGGCTTAACGACTCGCCTCGCTACGTGCTACATGTTAACGGCTCACCTCGCTTCGCGAGGCTCGCAGCAAAGAGCGCCTTCGGTGCTCATCGCCTAAGTCGTACGCACCACGCAAAGCGTGACAACGTTTCATAGTGATTTAGCTTTCATGTTTATTCAACCTTGTCTTTCCTCTGAATTTCCATATAACTTTTGACATTGATACAGTTGCCCCATATGTGCTATAAAGGCTATACAGTTAAATGAGCACACTTCCCCTTCTGTCTTAGAATTTACACTCAGATATTATTATTATTATTATTATTGTTATTATTATTATCACATTTTATTTATAGAGAGATAGCAGATTCATTAGTGATTGGGTATAATGAACAATGGATTAACATTCTTTATATACATTTGAAGGCAGATAGTATAGGACAGCATATTGTACGTGCACATCAGTACAGGAGTTGATGAAGGCGTTATTCTTGGAATCAAAGAAGTAAAAAGGTGATAGTAATGTTTGGTGAGGAGAAAACTGTATGGGTGGATAGATGGATGGATGTTATAGTGTGATGAAGGGAGAAGTAAGAGAACCTGAAAAGATGACCTTGTATGAATTAGTGGATAATTGAGTTAAGGAGACAGGTGGTATACTTCTCTGAGGTGGTCTACAGAAAATATTATTATCTGAAGACTAGGAAGTGAATTAGAAAATTCCAAAGAATGAGGGCTGTTCTTGTAAGTAAGTGTGAAAGTTATTATGAAGTAAGAAAAGTATAAATAGTGGAAAAAGGTGAGAGGGTGGTTGGGAGTATATCTGGAGAAGAGAACTGAAATGTATGGAAGCGTTGCTGTTTATTCCAAGCCCTAGGGTGACCAGCCACAAGTAAGAGAAACAATAGTTATGTTCAGTTATGTAAAGACTTAGGACATAGCTAGTGAGGATTTCTGCTCTGAATAAATATTCATATTGCCACTTAGTTAATGCCACATATAGATAGCAGTCTGTCTTTATGTATAATATATCAGATATGGCACTACAGGTAAGAAGATAGATATATAGGTCATAGATAAGCATAATACAGTGCAATAGCATTCCCACGTAAGTCACAATTTGTTGTACATAGATATATTTGTTAAATTTACATTTTTGGCTGGGTATTTTTTACAAGGTTTGTGATAATACCAGGGCTGTGTTTCAGTACTGCAGTATCTGACTAGTAGAGCTGAAAATAGTAGAGTGGAAAATATATTAATGAAAAATATGCCATAAAAAAATAGCTTTTTAAGCCCATTGAAATGTTTATATATTTAATTACGGAAACATAATATTTACACCCAGAAAAATAAAATTAATCATAAAGTATCAAAAAAAAAATTAAAATTTTAAATGTGAAAATGTTCTAAAAAAATGATAAACTATAAATTAAATTACTTTGTTTGAACTTTGAAAAATGTAATGCATCTTACCAATTCTACCTACATACCGTTTCAAATTCTAATGTTTATGTTCTAATCGGTATCTTTTATTGTTACCTATACTATAAATCTAACATTCAGAACAGATTACACACCAGTTATGAAATAATATTATTAACATAACATAATTATAACACTTTACATTTGCATAAAATGGAAACAATTTAAAACAGTTATAACAATTAAACTAATTTTATTTCCAGAAATCAAATAACATACATAATGAGATCTAACAATGTGGTTTTGATTTGTAACGATGAAAAAAAAATCATACAATGGACAAAAGGGAAGCAGTTAAACCAGAGCTAAAGACAGTGAAAATGTGTTCATATCATTATAGAAATTACAGCAGGTTAATATTAAATAAATATTTCATGAAAAAGCTAGCAAGATCACATGGCTCTGCATCTCAATGACTTATTAAAAGATAAAATAAAAGAATGTCTAGTTAAATCTTAGATTTTTTTTATATTGAGAAACTGCAGTGAAAAATCTAAATTATACATCAAGTTCCACACAATGTTTCAAACAGACGGATCTAAATCAGTGCAGGAACACTAGATGCCTGAGAAATACTTGGAAAGCTATAGGGAGTATTGTTGGTAGCAATTGTTTGCAAACACACCTAATTGTTGACAAACGGCATTCAAGACCAAATCTGAGCTCTGTGCGCACAATGCCCAACATATGTTTCATCACATACAAGTGGCTTCTTCTAATAACACTGGATGAATGTACAGTGGTACCTTGGTTATCAAACTTAATCTGTTCCTGATGGCAGATTGAGTTCCAAACAGGTTGAGTTCCAAGGTAGCATTCCTATAGGAATCAATGTAAATTGAAATAATTTTTACTGACCTTCAGAAATTTCACATTTTAGTTTGAATTAAAGTTGTTGTTTTTTTTATACAAAACCTTAAAACTAAACAAATATAAATAAAAAAAACAATAATTAGATCAAATAACATAGAATTTAAATTCACATTAACTGTACTGAGAGCACTTGAGGACCCAATGGGATTGTGCAGAGGAGGAGGAGAAAGAGGAGACAGATTATTGCTTGGAAGGGGAGGACAGGCTACATTTTGGTCCTTATAGACACAGGATACACTTTGGTCCTTACATTTACAGTCTGCACTTTCATTGTTATAGGCACAGTCTACACTTTGGTCCTTATAAGCACGTAGAGTTCCGAGCAAGATTTCCAAAAATGTTGAGTTCCAGGGAGGTTTAGAACCAAGGGTCTACTTTATATCAAATATATCTGAAGCATTTTCTCATATGGCAGAGGTGAAGCACGGTAGTACAGGGGGGTGAAAGTTGACCAGCTGAAAATGGGGCTGGGTGGAGAGTACAATGTTTTTGTGGAACTCTTTTGCTTTCTCTCATAATCCAGCAGACATTGGGAATTTGAT
This sequence comes from Discoglossus pictus, assembly GCA_027410445.1. Lineage (NCBI taxonomy): Eukaryota > Metazoa > Chordata > Amphibia > Anura > Alytidae > Discoglossus > Discoglossus pictus. The sequence goes on along the minus strand of CM050166.1, from coordinate 28,283,212 downwards.
CTCTTATGCCTCTGTCTTTGTGATTACTGGCTTGCACATCTGGTAGCTCTCTGTGCATATATTGTTGGAGCCAAGATAGCAGTATCTTAAGCATTATCTTACAAGCATATGAAATGAGTTGAATTGTTCATATATTTTGCCTTTTTTATTATTTGAATGTAGACTTGCCTTTTCCAGTCCACTGGCTACTACCTAGTGCAAGCAACACTTTCAAAGCATCATCTTTTAGGATTTTGAACAGTTAATCTGGGATTCCATCAACTTCTGCAGCCTGGTTATCAGCAAGATCCTCTAAGGCCCATCTTACTCTGCAAGATGTCTGGCTCCAGTCCATTTGATAAACTATTGAAGGTATCAATGCTGTTTAGATCATTTCTGTATAGATCTTCTGTGTCTTCCTGCTACCTTTTTATTTATCTGATCTTCTTCTTTTAAGTCCTTACCATTTTTGTCTTTTATAATGCCCACTTTGACATGAAAGGTTCCTTTAAGTGGCCCAATTTTCTTAAAGAGATCTCTTGACTTTCTGATTCTGTTATCTTCTTCTTTACATTGTTCATTACAGAATGCCTCCTTGTCTATTAGTTCTATCCTCTGGAATTCTGCATTCAGTTATACAAATCTTTTCCTGTTTCCACTACCTTTGACTTTCCTTCTTTCCATGTTCCTATGCTGAATTGTTCTTTGCAACAGCTGACTTTACTTTCCCCTCCAGACACATCAGCAGCAGGGCATCCTCTCGACTTTGACCCAACCACTTAATGAAATCTGGTGCTACTCTTCACTGTCTCAGGAATGTGATAGGCATCTTCTGACCTGAGAGAGGCTAGTCATCTGGTGCCATATGTTTATGTCTCTGGTTTGCTTATCCATACAGTTTTCTTGGCAAATATGGTAGCAATACAGAGATCCCTGTGTGTATATAAGAGGGGAATCTGTGGCTATGTGTTAAAGGACCACTGCACAAATGAAATGAAAAATAATATTTGTTTTGAACTTTGAGTCTAACTAAAAGCATAATTGTTAAAAGTCATACATATAGTTTTAAATTACTGGGTACTGGGGGAATGCATGGTGGAAATTAATATTTCTGGAGAGATATGGTCATATTTCTGGGCCATTTAGGTGAATGGCTGTGGTGCCAGTTTCAAAGTTATCCAATCACTTTAACAAAGTCACTTTTTTCCCCTCCTTCCCAACCTTCTCTGTCCACAAAATTGATTCCTATTCTCCACAAGAGATACTAGTTGAAGAGGTAGAAAGCAAACTGAGTTGGAGAGAGGAATGCTTCCTCACTCCAGAGAACAAGCTGGGGCTGTAAAGGAAGCCTATGGGGGCAACAGGTACTGTGTTGGTAACCTGTACCCTAGACATTCTATGAATAAGGGCCCAAGAGACATGAAGTGCATAGGAATGTAAAACTATAGGGGATTTACCAAGCATCTCCAGTGGTTGAGATGTGCATCCCTGCATTTACTATACACTATTTCCAACAAATTAAAATTGAGATCAAAGCCAATTTCAGCCACTAGAAATGCTCTGTTAATTCCCACATTTATCATTTGTACTGATTTTATTTTGATGACACTATAAAATAATAATACATAAATAAACATGATTTTAAATTTAAATTTAAATTATGTGTCCAGTTATCTGCCACTTAAAATGAGAGGAGACTTTGAATGCAAAAGGATAGCTCTTTCAGAACTTTGGGACTGCGACATCTATATCTGACAGTGCTTTCCTTAGCATTAATGCAAAGTTCGTAAGTTCACAAGTAGAATAGTTGTAAAGAATAATTGCAAATAACTGGCTGTGGTTTTTTCTTGTTTGTGTTGCAATGATGTGGAAGACAATTCTGAGGTTTGAATACACCCTCTGCACATCCACATAAGAGTTCCTCTATTATGTCTTAAGCTTATTCCATTGAGAAATAGAACATGTCATTCTTCCTTCAGCAAAATATGAACCTTTCAATGATACGACTGTTCTATTTATTTTTGCCAAATTGATTTATTATACTTAATATCTGTTTCTCTGTTCCTGAGAATTTCTTTAGATACTGTAAAATATTTTTAATAATCAGAAATATTTCATAACTGCTATTATAAATCACTGTATCGAATGGTTAATTACTTATTAAACTTATATTCTTATTAAAATGCACTGGGATGTTCAGGATTCATCTATGCTGTTATTATAAAAGCCTAAGGACAAACATTTTGTAATTTGCTTAAAATTCTAAATCACAACCTTACAAGCTGCAATATGGCAAATGAATAATTAGTCCATGGTGATGAGTGAAAATTAATAGATTTTCTCATTAACTACCATATTTATGGCACACAAGGAAGAATTTACTTTTTTTTCATGTCAGGTGTAATAGAGATTTAATGGAACATTAGTTGTATATAGATTTCATCTGTCATATTATGTTTTGGTGGGTTGACACAGCTCATTGTGTCACAGAAGAGATTTATGACCCATCATGTCTGTTCACAACAATAAATAAAGCCTTTAAGCATTCTTAGAACTTGCAGAGTATAAACATAAATTTAAAAAAAAATACTTTTAAACAAAGGAAATTCTTTGAAAAATATTCTAAGGAAGACAGAGCAAGAAGTGCTTACCCTAAAGGTCTATATAACGACTCCTGGCCCTGATTGTTGCCCTTCATAGTGATAATTCCACGTTAGTTTTCCAGCCATGTAATTGTCTGAGAAGCTCTCACTATAAACAAGAACTAATATAGGGTACAGGAAACATTTGATCCTTGATTCATTCCTTGGAAGCTTAAGGAAGAATATAAATACAATTTGTTTGCATTAGTACACTCATTCCTATATACTTATGAATCATACTAATCTCCTAAATAAAAGATAGCATTAGATTGTTCCCTTAAAGGCATATCTAAGTTTCCTTGCATAAAAAAATACCAAAATACATATAAAAGAAACTTAACTTGAAGTTAGCAAAATGTCTTCTAATTTCTGCCAGTTGAATTTTAGAGCAAACTCTGGCTACACTAGCATACAGTTCATAATTTGTTTTGGCCAGATGAAGTAGCTGAAACATTTGTATCAAACTCTGGGGTCCCTGTGTTGCAAAGCAGCCTGGGATATCTAGTCTGACACAAATCCACACTTGATTATCACCCCTGCTGAATTTCCATTCTCTGCATCAACTGCTGCAGTTTTTTTCTTCCTCTCTCTCTCTGTTTGGCAGAGCTAAGCAGTAGCTGAGCCTACTTATGTCATTAACACCTCTGCAGATTGTCCATTCCCTGCATCAACTACTGCTGCTACTTTTTTTTCTTCTTCTTGCAGCAGCTGAGCCGACTTGTCTCATTATCACCCATGCAGATTGTCTATTCCCTGCATCAACTACTGCTGCTACTTTTTTTTCTTATTGAAGCAGCTGAACCTACTTGTCTCATTACCACCCCTGCAAATTGTTTATTCCCTGCATCACGTCTCTCTCTGTCTCTCCTTGCCAATCACAGCGTTAGTTAGTATCATTCAATACTGCAGCTGCATTTCTATCTCTGGCTGCTCTCCTACTAAGTAAGTTGATATATAACCTCCCTGGGAAAATCAGGATTTCAGTTTTCTCCACATAATTCTGTAGTTACACTGAACTTTACAATAAAATACATTTTTTATTCTATTTAGTAGCTCTTTGTTAGGAAACCCAGGAAACTTCTATATACCTTTAACGTATCTAAACCTCTGAGCTGTAATGTGCTTTTTTCTACTAATGAACTAATTCATGCACAAGCCTTGGGAGGTAATCAGATAGGAATGATCATTTTTGGCCTGTGCATTAAAATATGACTTATCAATGTTGTTCTTCCTCTCTGAAAGAACCCAAGACTATTGGTGTGTTAAGATCTACAAAATAATTATTTAGAGGGAAAGAGGAGGATTATTAGAAGGGCGAGAAATTAACTAAATGTCAACTAGAACGGTAACATTTACTTAAGCCTAGGGGAGCCTACATAAAATTAAATAAGATGATTTAAGCTGCTCTGTGAATATAATTTATTTTACAGACAGGACCATGACTTGATATTTTAATCTTAATTTCTTTATTTTTATAGGGGAAGTTCCACCAAAAGACAAGTTGCTTTTATAAGAAAGAGTTCACATATATAAGTTGACATATATGTGCATAAGCATTTTGTTGTTGTTCAGTCATGTCTGACTTTCTCTTTCTAATTAACCAGGGTAACCCTAAATACCCTTTTTAATAAAAAAATTATCCATTCCTCTTTTAAAGTTATCTATTGAATTCGCTGTCACCACTGTTTGTAGAGAATTCCACAGATTAAGAACCCTTACTGTGAAGAACACTTTTCTTTCTTTAAGTTGGAATCTTTTTACTTCTAACCTCAAGGGATGTCCTCTTGTTATTTTTTGTTTTTGTTTAAGTTAAAAGAGGATATACCTTTAAAAATACACAGAAGGGGCCCAGATCATGATGGGATGTGATAGATTGAGCTAAGTGAATACTGTAAAGGACCATAATGCATATTTATGATGCATTGCAGCCCACTGCACCCATGCAATGGCTTACTGAAGTTCATACATTGTATGTTAATTATAGAAAACTTGTACAGTGACATTACAGTGCTTTGTTTACATTTTCCTGTAGTCAACTAGAAGAGACTGTAAGTGGTTAAAAAGGTTTACATATAAAAGCTAATAATTGAGCACATAAATAGATTTATGGTTATTGTAACAATTATTTTCATATCTGTAAACAAAATTTTAGGTTGTTCATAATTTGACTTGAATATGTAAGATACCTTTGTTTATAATATTATGGCCTCCATTTAATTGCAGTTGCCTTCATACCGGCCGTAAGTCTGCGGGCTTGAAATTTGCATCAGTTACAGAGAGTTTCAATTGAACAAGCACGCAGCTACCTGGCCGAAAGCCTAAACCGTAAACCCTGCACCCGTAAGTAGCATTTCAGAGCATGACCATGATCAATTAAGCCAGGCCATAACTACCAATAGTAAATGAGACCATGCCATCATTAAAACATGAAGGTTTAACCTCAATCAATTAGCGTTTAGAAGTCCGATAGTCCAGACTCGCAATCCAGCAATGTACAAAATAATATAATTGAATGAAGGAAATTACCTAGTCCATGTGGGTGGCCTGATATGTATTAACTCATTGATTCCTCAGAAAATAAACAAAAAATAATAATTTTTGATTGCAGATTTACGAGCTTGAGACTGTTGTGCAATTAATTCTAATGTATTTCTTCGTTTTCTCCGTCTTTTAAAGTTCGGTATTGATTTTTTATTTCCATTTATAGTGCTACAATCAGGTGTTTAACTCCCTTGCGACTCCTATCTGGTACTTGTAAGATTTTCTTCTACATTTGCCATTTACGGGTGTGAGAACAATTGCGGGCTTGAGCTATTGCAGCAACTGAATGGCGATTTGTGATTGTAACATTTACAGGCTTGAAAGATCAAAGGCTTGGCTGGGTCGAAGTTACGATTTTGATAACCCAAGGGATTTTTAGCCTGTAACAAGCAAATCATTTGCAGCTCGCTAAAAGACTCCGATTGAATATCAAATTAGTTTCCTGGCTACATTACAGGCTCCAGTTACTAACGATTGCTCAATTGAATAGGGGATTATGATTATTATTATTCTATGTTTCAACATGATAGTTTTTGCAAGACTGAAGTGAGATAGCTGGTATGTGAAGAGGTAGCCCCAATGAAGTATTTATTTTAAGAACTAGAGAGACTTGTGTTATAATTCGACATCCTTAGAGAATGAAGATGATTACATTATTTATTAACTGCGTCTGAAAGCGTTGCTCTAACATTACTTTATGTTTTCACTCATCCATATAAAATATAAGATATAAAGTATGGTAAACTAGAAACATGTTTAATGTAAAAAGAAAGCCAATTACATTACCATTTACAATTATTTCCCATTTTACATGGCCCAATCAAAGCCTTGTAATGTTTGAAGGTAAATTTGTAAAGAACTGAAATATTTGATATTTTGCTATGTTAGAGGTTGTACACTATAACTTAGGGGAAAATGACTGCCAAGTATAAGATGATTAACCGTTTCCTAAATTTGCTTTTTAAAATTGCTGTTCACATTAAGGAGCATGTAACTAATTAATAGGACCCATCCAGTTACAATGCATTAGCCATCATAACCCTGTCACCATTTACAGAGAGCATGCTCAGTCTGACTGGTGATAAGCAGCTCTGCTTGAGGGAAAACTGACTTTTCCAAACGTAAGAAAAAAATAATAACAAATGTATGATCTACTTCTAAATGCACGACAGTGCTCCTTTAAAAGACCCCTCCCTCCACTGGCAGATAAACAATCAAGTAGACACATAATTCAATACCTAGGTATTCCTATCAACCAAAAATCCAGTACTGCATGAAGGCAGTGCTGAATAGTGTAAAATAATATGCATTGGCAAGTTTGCTGTAGCTGTCACATTGAACTTCCCTCCAAGTCATTCCAATCCAAGATACAAGACCTTCATGCAAGTTAGGAACTGTATGTAAGGCCTTACACAACCTGATTTTCTCCCAGTGTATATTGTTACATCCTCCTGAAAAAGCATAAGACAGAATCAACTAAGAAAAAAAATAATCTGGAGCCATACAGTAAAAAAGAATTGCACTTTTACAGAAAGTAAAATATTAAAAGTTGTGATAATTTATTGTCAAGATTAGTTATTCAAAAAAGTATGAAAAAAATAACTGCAGAGGTCCTTTAAATGCATATTAAAGTTTCAAGAATTATGAATGCACCTGATAGAGGAGAATTGGTAGTGCATGCAAAGTTTTTTGCATGAAAATCACCAAATAAACATTAATAAACTTACATTGAAGTTAGCAAAATCTCTTCTGTATTCTGACAGCTGATTTTGAGAGTGAATGCCCCTGGTAATCCAAGCTAACGTAGCATAATATTTCATATTTAGTTGTAGCCAATCAGAGGCAGCTACATCATTGTAACAGTTGGCATCTCAGTAGCTTCGGAAATGCTCAGTACAACAATTGATGTTGGAAAGGCCGGTCTCTGACATCACTTCTTTTGCTTCATCTTCCTGCTGTTTCGGAGAGAGACATTATTATTTTACAAACTATCTCACTTGGCATATAACTGTACTTATTGCTGATTGTGTGTGTGCTTTCCATCTCTCTATACAATTGCACCAGACTCTCTATCTCTCCCCCCTACCACCAAACATTAGTAACATACAGGTTAAAAAAACGTACTTGAATGCTGTGTTTCGATAGGCTAGTACGGGTTGCCAACGTAGACAGCTCCGGGGGTGTGGTAATCTAGATTTCAATTTACTGCTAATAAATCTGTAAGTTTATTAAAGTTTTCAATCTGATACATTTCTTTCTGTTAATCGGTGTCTATTAGATAAGAAACATTTTAAAACAAGTGAAATTCCCATATACCTTTAAGCACTACTCGGGCTTCACCATCTATATGTACTTCAGTGCAAATAAGTAACATACATCTTCAGATATATTTTACCTTGAAATTAGTCTACTTGTATCAGTAAACTATATAAGTTCAGGGTCCAAGGACTCAAACCCTTATTCTATATTTGCATGTGTTAAGTGTTTTCAAGTCAGCATTGCATATTGGGACCATACCAAATAATTCTGCTAAATGTATAATGAAATATTTAACCTTTTCCCTGATTACTTGAATCTAATTAAATATTTTCCATATCTTATGCTGCAATGTTTCTAGTCCAATTAGAAAATGACTTCCATTAGCTCACTGAGGAAGTAAAGTTGCTTAGAGGTAATCTGCTTTTATATAAACTTACTTAACCCAAGGATAATGAGTCCAGCTCAGATGTGTTGCAGCACTAATGGATATGTGATCTGATTTAACTTCTTAAGCTCACCCAAATGGACTATGTAATTGCCATAGCACTGATATGATATCCCAAAAGACACATTTAGGACATTGCATCACTAAATGAAACACTGTACTGTCTAGTGTATTAGGTGAAAACGTTCATACTAAAAGGATTAAGTTTAAAAAGTGGATACTTAGCGTAATCAAATCAGAAAATAAAGTAAATTTGGAGCTTTGGACAACTTAATGAGTGAAGCAACATTGGAGCTAGTTTGATTATGTAGAATTCACTATATGAAACTGTTACAGTCTAGATTATACATACTGTAAATATAATGGCTGTCACTAAATGATGGCTACGCATTCATGATTAAAATATGCTTTACTGGCAAACTATTATAAATGGTTATACAATTATACCTTTTTTAGGAAATAATTACATACACCCTTTATTATGCAGTTATTCTATAGGGAGAGCCATTATTCTTGCTTCCATTAATTACTTCTACAAGTAGGAGGTGAACTACAGCTATGCTAAATTAAATGTGATCATTCTTCCTAGAACTAATTGAAAAGTCATCAGTCTACAAATATCCTCCTTTTTGAGAACATTGTTTAATCAAGCAGCTCAAAGAAGGGATTGGCTATAATGAATAGAGAATAATTGACTAGAACAGTTAGCCAAAATAATGACTCTGGTAGTCTCCTACAGGCAACTGGGCAGGGGCTACAAAAAACTGCTCCTCAGGCCAGACCCCAGCATCTGACTAATTAAAAACTGGTGCTCTGTTGATTCAGGATTGGCCAACCACTTCCCCAAAACAAGAACTGGGTGAGGGGAACCCCTGGGAATTCCTGAGCGGACATGGGGGCAGTCCCGATTCAGGTGCCCCAGACTCTGTCAGCAAAAGCTGTGCACCTACAGCTGGCCTTCTTAATTCTTAACCCATTGGCGCTAGCACTGCAGCTCAAACTCCTGCAAAAAAAGTTGTTGTTGTTCCCCTCAGCAGCATCAAATCCCTATAGGGCAGCTTCCTGTGTGGTAGGAGATAACCAAAGAAGCACTGGTTGTGATGTGGTGACTAGCTGTCTTCCAAGTGGATGGCTTGCTTGATCCCACAAAAATATCCCCGTAATTCAATTAGCGTGGGCACGGAGTAACAAAAGGTGACATAATGTAAGGTAACTTTGAGATAGGAAGGCCAGCTAAACTAATCACTCAGCAGGAGGTCTTCAATGCGGAACGTCTTCATTGTGTTTATTTCACAATGACCTCTTGCACCTGCTACATATAAAAGATATATACCAATATTAGGCATGTTTAATGTAGATATAATCATTGTATCAAGAAGGTAACCACACAATGTCCAAAATACACAGACAGAAAGGGTATTCAATGGGGATAAGCGACTCCAGATGCTAGACAGTCCAAACAGGGGAAACCATGGTTATCACAGAGGAAACAACATAGCCCAGATGTGTCATTTCCGTCTTGTTCTTGAAGGGAAGGTATTCTCTTGGGCAAGAAAGATAAGCAGGTACCACAGTACTTTATTACAAGCTTCTCCCTTACCAGGGCTGTCATCACAAGTATATTTTAATTCTAGGACCACAGTGATCTTTTAACTGCACATCTGGTGTTCTTCAGTAAGGTAACAGGTGGGCAAGAGGCATGCTGCAAGATATGTAAATATAAATATATTCAAAATATACTCTTCATCGCCGCCTAGACACTTGCGTTTTCAGACCGTTTCCGGTAGAAAACCTTTTTCAGCAGTGCTTGCTCCTACCAAGCATAGCATAATTTCTGTTTGAAGAGTCTACTAGTTGCATGAGTTGATTTTATTTTAAATCAAAGCCTTGAGGCTACAACAGAAATTCAACCTGCAAGCTGAGGTGGGAAGTTGAGAATTAATTAAGATTCTTGGTTTTCTTCCAAACTATATAAACTATATACACTTAGAGCCAGCATAAGGGAACTGTGCATGCAAAGTGACAGATTAAAAGTAAAGGAACGTAGCATAAATAGGATAGACAGTGCAAATAACCAAAGAGTAAAGTGGAGATGCAAAAGCAATGAAGCTACCCCCTACAAAATAAGTAAATAATTGTATTGTTGGGTCTACATGCATGCATCGAGTGACAAGGCAACTTACCATGTTGGATACTGATTCCCACAGTAATATACTAACATCTCAGGCATAATCCTATATACATCTTACAGACAATGTTCCAATAAAGTGCACTATGTTGAAACATCTTTTTTTTTTTTTTTTTTTGCAGCAAGGTCAGAAAACTAATCTTGCAATCAGATGCTCAGGAGTCCATACTCACTGGTCTTCATACTCCTACCTACCAACCACTATTATGTTCTCCTGAACTTTGTGCAGAGGTTCAGTGTTGGGCACATTCTTCTCTCATTCCGGAAGACGTTTGAGTTGATCTCAAGGATCTTCTGGTGGCCCCATATTTCAACTGATGTAAAAGGTTTCAGCAATGGCAGCATGTGACACCTCTGCACACACTAAAACTCCCAAAGCTGTTCCTTTTGGTCTTCCCCAGGGCTTAGAAGTACCGTCTCATCCATGGACCGACTTAGCTATGGATCCTGTCACAAACTTCCAGAGCCAATACTATAATTTGGGTTCTTGTCGGTTCTCCTGTTAAGCCCATTTCCTACCACTTTCCAAGTAGCCAGCTGCCTCTGACCTGGTGGATCCATTCCTCAAAGAGATCTTTTGGAACTATGGCTCCCTTTTGAAATCCTCTCAGACTGAGGGGTACAATTCATATCAAAATTTGGAAAAAAAATTATGAAGGAGTTACAAATTTATTTGGGGAAGCTCTACAAGAGGCTGCTATTGACCAAACAAAGTATGCCGACCGCAGACATAGAGACTTTCCAGACCTTCAGAGGGAACAAAGTTTTCCTGCTGAGAGCTTTTCTGTATATTTCAATGCTGCAGCTGAGGTGTCCTGTACTGCTGTTTCTGTTCCTGCCTGTCTGGAGTTCTGCCTGTGCTCTGCATTGTTGCTGAACCTGGCTGGCAAGAGTTCTGCCTATCATTAACACTATTACTTCTCTTCCTGTCTGTGAGAGTTCTGCCTGTATCTTCTGCTCTGCTCTGTTCCAGCTATTTGCTCAAAAATATATTATTGACCTATTATTTTCATATCCTTTGGGTGCTTAACACCCCTTTACTTTCATCATCAAAAAATAACTTTATTTGGATACCTATGATCCTAGACTACGCTGAAAATGTATAAAAAGTGCTTAGCTTAGCTAGGATCATAGGTATCCAAATAAAGTTATTTTTTGATGCTGTTCCAGCTATTACCTTCACCTTTGTGCTGATCCCTGCCTTCAGTTCCCATTCTCCTGAGGATCACTGTTTCCAGTTTCTGCTGCTGTATAGCTAGCCGCCTGTTGCATTGTCAGTTTGCTTTCAGTGCTTGACTGTGATTTTGCTGTTGTGTCTGCACATTGTCTGATACAAGCATTGGACATCTTGAATTAATAAACAAGCCTTTTAGTGAAGATGAGTTAAGTTAATGAAGCAGTAGCTGAATTTGCTAAAAAAAAAAGCACCAGGACCAATTTTAGGTTCCATAAGGTTCCAAAGCACAAGGGGTGTGGGAAGGTGGTCAGATGACCTGAGGGATTCCCAGGTTCACTGGGGTAATGGCTTTTGAGTGGGATCCTGAGGGACACCCTTGCTCATAGGGGGTAGCAATAGGCGGTAGTTTCTCCTAAATTGTGTCAGTTTTAGCTGCTGCTGTATAGCTGCCTGCATCATTCCCAGCTTACTTTCAGTGCTTGACTGTCTTATTGTGTGTGCACATGGACTAATACAAGCATTGAACTTTTAAAGGGATATCTCACCAAGCTTTGTATATCTTGTTTTGTTCAATAAACTCTTTTTGCAACCACTCTTGAAGCATCTGAATTTGTAATACCTAGTTCCTGACACTTCCTGACGGCACCCGACATTCACGTGCTGCAGAAAAGCGCGCCGTCATCAGGACGCCCAGAATTGTGCTTTGATGACGCCCTGTGCTCCAGCCTGCATCACATCTGCCACAGAGGCTTCTCATGAGCGAGGGTCCCCATCTTATATTTACTGGACCTGTTTGGCAAGGTAAAGGTCTGACAGTGTGCCATTGTTTCATGTGTCACTAGGAGCATGTTGCATTGCATGTTTATCACACATGCAAATAATGACAGTGACATGTAGTAATAAACATGCAATGCAACATGCTCCTAGTGACACATGCACACAATGTCAGTGACATTACATACAATATGCTCCTAGTGACACATGCCAGTCCCACATGGCACACTATCAGCCCTTTACCTTGGCCTTGGCAGCCTTCAGCAAGCAGGTCCAGTAAATATGAGATGGGGGCACACACCTGAGAAGCCTCTGTGGCAGATAAGATGCAGGCTGGAGCATAGAGCGTCATCAGAGCACAGTTCTCTGCGCCCTGATGACAGCGATCTGTTCTCCAACGCGAGAAGGAAGTGTCACCCTTCCTGACACTTACTATGTAAATTATAAAGAAAGCAAAAGAAAACTATGATAAGTATAAAATGGCCCAGTTGCAGATGAATGTATCTCAGTGTAGATTTTCTAGATTCTGAAATTCACCAACTAGACTGTTAGTACATTTGACATGAGTAATAAAAGAAATTAATAATTTTATATCAAATATTAAAATAGCAAAGAAAATAACATCAGGGCCTAAGGAAATAGTAAACTTTTTTAATGAGTTTTATACATCACTATACTCTCAAGAAGATATTGAAAAAACACTAATAAACCTGCCCAGAATCTCTAAAAAGCATCTTGAATCATTAAACTAGCCTTTTACTGAAGAGGAGCTAAGTAAAACTATATATTTTCTAGGAAAAACACCAGGGCCAAATTTTCTACTGAACATTATAAACTCGTAGGAGGTAAAATTAAGTATTTTCTTTATTCCCCTGTTTAATTGCAGTATATATGGTAGAATACCCATACCTAGATTTTTTCAGATCTTGATTGGTTAGCTACCATTTTCTTCTCTGATTGTCGGTTACTATAGCCAACCAGAAAATAAAACCCTATAGCCAATCACTAGAATGAAACCCTGTTCTGATTGGCTGACATTTAAGTCTATCAGAATGGTGGAAAATATGATTGGTTAAAGGTTGACAAATGAGAATACATAGATTTAAATTAATGAATTCTGATTAGTTAGACAGGAGTAATTCAAATGCTTAATTCTGATTGGCTGAAATATGATTGACACCTTCTGAGCCAATAGGAAGAAACAAAATATTATATAAAGTGAGGGTGCGGTCATCAAGCCATTAGTTGGAGCCATTAGCTCTTCAGAGAAGAAGCTCCATTTGTAGATCTGTGCTTTAGGTGGAGGCTCTTTCTGTGGCCTGAAAATGAAGATCCAGGACCTTCAGCCAAGATACAAGAGGACCATTTTCTTCAAGCAACATGGAAGTGGACACTTTATCCAGTGCTGAAAATTGAGAACCAAGACATCGAGGATCAACGCTGGAGTGTCTTGAAGGGTAGGATAAAAATAATTTACCCCCTGCAGGTGTCGTCTTTTGTTTTTTGTACATAGTTTCTTTTTTTTCTTTTTTTTTTTTTTTTTTTTATAATCATTATTATTTTATTTAAATATTTTTTTTTTTATTGTAATTCGTTTTTTACATTTTGGATGTTAGGCACTATAGGGGCCATAGGAACCCCCATGGCAGAAGGTTAGGTTTAGGTACCATGGGGGTTCGATGCTCCATAGGGGTCCATAGAAACCCTCTTGTGATTCATAGACCCCCAGCCCACAACACAATGGCTGATGGATACTCAGGCTCACAGGGGTTAGCAGATTTTGAGTGGGATACTTGGGGACACCCTGGCTCATAGGGGTAGCGATAGGTGGTAGTTGGGGTTGTGCCTTTACAGGGGATTGAAGGTACCCATAGGCTTTTTTAAATTTTCGCTACAGGTTGAAACTATCAGGTAAACCTCTGCGAGATCAGATATCATCATGGGAGAGTTGGGATTGCAATTTAAAAAATAGGTATGGGACAGACTCTTAGCGCTTAAGATTTTAAGGGCATTTCAAGCACTCGGATGCCATTTTTCAGGGGTTGTATTTTTAGATTTATATATACGATGTGATATCTCTGTATTGTTTTACACGTAAAGCTCACTTGTTTTTTTTTTTCTTTTGCAGCATAGAATGGAGACCTGTGTTGGTGTTATATAAATAAGTTCGTAATAATAATATGACAAAGTTTGCTGATGATATCCTATTGTTCATAGAAGAACAAGTAAATATGCAGATCCTATTGTTTAGACCTTATATCTGAAATGTTGATAAATCAGAATTACTATGGTTTTCTCATTATGATAAATCAATTAACTCATCTTTTAAACTTAATAAAGATTCATTAAGTTATCTGGAGATCACTTTGGCACCCGATTTAACCAAGTTATATAATAGTAATTACATTCCTCTTATTTCAATGTGTTATTTTGATTCAGACGTTAATATATCAGGATTGCCCTATTTTATGCATATTTTACTACTAATGGTCAAGAAGGATGATATTAATTCTCTTCATAAATGTTTTAAACAATTTATTTAGAATTAAAAAAAACATGAATTAGTATAGAAAAATCATTGACAACCTTAAAGGAGAGGAGGTTTAGGACTTCCTATTTTAGAATGGACTAATTGGGCAACACTAGTACTTATTAGATTGCCTTTGTAATAGCCATAGAAATACAATGCAGACTGTTGAGCTAACAGGAAGTTTTGAATCACTATAATAGTTGTGGATCTACGAATGTTGGTCCCGTTTGCGGTGTTGGTCATGCTTTGCGGCCCTCACGAAGCAAGGCGAACAGTTGATGTAGGCAACTGCGAGGCCTGTGGGACTTAGGCTTCTCATTGCAGGCCTCACGATGTGCACCACAGGCACTCATCTCAAGGCCCGTGGGACTTAGTCTGCAATGAGCACCAAAGGCGCTCATTGCAGGGCTCATGATGAGCGCTGCAGGCACTCGCCCTCAGAGACCCACAGGAGTTAGGCTGCACTGTGCGCCAAAGGCGCTAATTGCAGGGCTTCCGATGAGTGTCACAGGAGCTCATTGCAAGCCTGTAGGACTTAGGACCGAAGAACGTAAAACAGAAAAAACACACAACTGGAATCGCGAACCCCGTAGGACACACCAACAAAATCTGACCTTGAAAAATACGAATTTAATATGTACTGGGAAAATCAAAAACCACAAAAAATAAGAAAAATAATTAAAAAAACATAAGAAATACACTCACACACAGCACAGGGGGAGAGCCAGGAAGCATGGGAGTGAAGTTGCAAGTGATTTTGAGCCTTATTTAATGTATTTCGTCACTCGAAAATTGGACGAAAAAAGTAAAAATGAATAGTCTCCAGAGATCATATAACTCAAAGCTTTTTATAAGATTTGAGAAATCTTGGGCAGTCTTAATAATTAGTGATTTAGATGTAGTCTTATATTTTCCTTGCTTGTCCATTGTGGGGTCTAATACCATATTAAAATCCCTACAAATTAACAATAAACGCCTCCTGACTCTTTCAATTTCTAACAATAAGTTCTTAAGGTATCTACTCTGTTTTTTATTAGGTAGATAAAAAAACTCCTCAATCTGGATCAAAACGATGCTGAGCAAAGCCAGACAAGCAGGACATAGAACACGGCAAAGACAGTAACACTTACACGAACAATGCCAGGCACGCACGACTGAGAAAATCCCCAACGGAAAAGACACTAACATTAACAACAACAACGCCAGGGACACGGGACTTTGAAAATAAAACAAATGGCAGTCAGCGCCCCCCCACACAAACAGTCAGCAGTTACACAGAAGAGAAACACACAGGGAAGGAACAGGTGGAGATGCTGGAAAGAGACACATGGCATTCCCAAGCACAAAACTTGCAGGTTAATGAACCCTGCAATGAGCTCCCCGTCCAGTAGTCGGGAGGAAAGGTGCTCATTGCGAGCCACACGATCAGTGCCAAAGGCACTCCTCGCAGGGCTCACGATGAGCGCCGAAGGAGCAAAAGACTCACATTGTGTGGCAAACAGCATTCTCTGGCTTACAATTTTATGCCTGTTATTTTTTTAAGGGAAATTTGCTAGTTTCATAATATTCACTATGAGTGTATTATCTTATTTCATTTTAATAAATATCCCTTCTTATGATATTAATATACATGCTTTGCAAGCTTTATAATCAAGTTTTCAATCAAATAAACTTAATAGATGAGTTTTTCATCATTTATATACAGTAGATAATATCTCTGATTTAAGGAAGACAAGTGGAAAACAACTTTTATCCTATTGAGCTGGAGGGTTTCTAGCCAGAATAAGGGACTTCCTACACTAGGTAGAGTCCCTGAGGTAGGAGGCATCCACCAAGATAATATGGTTCCTACTTTTCTAACCCAGGTGTGGGGGTCTTTACCCCATTTATTTTGCCCTTGCTTCCTTGAGATATGTATTCTCTCTGTATAGATGACTTCACATATACTGGTGGGTTATAATAAATTAACCTTTTTTATTTCAAATGTATTTCCAAATATGTTAAGATGATATTTAGAGGTTGGTAAATCTCCAAATATGAATGGATGGAAAAGAGAGCTAAAAAAAGAGTGGCCCTTGGATAATTAAAACAAAACCTTTAAGTTGGTTAAAAATTTGATATTATGCCCTTCATAAAAGGAATTATTTTTTAAGATCATTCAAAAATGGTACTGGGTCCCGTCTGTTATTAATAGATTTGATCCAACAATGAATGATCTATTCTGGAGAGGATGTGGATAAGTGAGTAATCCCTCTAATATATGGTGGTATTGTAATATGGCCCAACCCTTTTGGAGTCAATGTTTGATACAGATTTCTTTTATGGTTGATAAGGACCTCTCATGATCCTTGGATGTTATTATTCTTCATATGGATATTCAAGAGTTCTCTTCCCGAACTAAATTTTTGATTGTTCATA
This sequence comes from Discoglossus pictus, assembly GCA_027410445.1. Taxonomy (NCBI): domain Eukaryota; kingdom Metazoa; phylum Chordata; class Amphibia; order Anura; family Alytidae; genus Discoglossus; species Discoglossus pictus. The sequence continues at coordinate 28,266,259 of CM050166.1, read as the reverse complement.
TATTGCTGGTTGACAAATGGCTTTTGGTTAAACTGTGGAAGCAAAAACAAACTCTGTGTTGTTGTGATGTTCAACGTGTAGTTGAAATGGATAAAGAATTAGAAAAAGATTTGATACATCCAGATTCTACCATAAAGCGTAAAAGAAAGAAATGGCGTGCTTGGGATAAATTTATGGTCAAATAATATAATATTAGAAGATATGTTATTGTCCTCCTCCACTGTCTATTTGTAAATTGAAATTTACTTTTGCTTTTTAGAATATGTTATATCTGTTATATCTGTTATTCTTCTGTATTTTTTGTTTGTTTTTATTGGAATTGTATCGTAATTATTCTTAGCCTTGTCCTTGTAGTTTAAATTTAAATAAAAAAATTAAAAAATCAATAAACAAGTTCTAAGTGTTTTTTTTAAATAATATGCTCAATTCTGATTCTTTGACCTACTGCCTGCAGGGGCGGTATGCCTTAAACAAAGAGCAAGCTTTCATACTGTGGTCCATTAAATGCACAGTTAAAGATTCATAAAGATTTTTTCTTACCCCTTTATAAGAACACTAAAGTTACACCTTTAAGACTAAGTTTGCAACAAATACATAAATTAACACCATATGTTTAAAAAGCCTAAAAAACTCAAAAATGTTATAAATATTACTTTGTAAACATATATAGTTATAAATAAATAACACATACAAATACAAGTGTCTATTGATGAATAAATTATAACTTTCAAAAGCTACATGAGCAATCCATGAGTTTTTAGTTATGTAACATAAAGTAATGTGTTATTTTTTAATAAAACTAATTTAAAAGCAGCAACAGCTACTTTGAATCCATTAAAAAGAAAAAGAGCTTTGGGACTACTGTCATGCTGGAACGAGCAGCTACGTACTTGAATTAAACATCTTAAAAGCCTCACCATACTTAATGAAATGAAAGATTTATGCAAAAATTTAAAACAGATAACTAGACATGTTTTCAAAAGTTTCTGAACACATTAGTCGTACTTTTCATATTTGCACTCATACAAATTTGTTATTTAGAATTTGCAACTATTTTTGCATTATGTGGAATAATCTCATTATATTTTTTCTTCAGCTAATATGGCTAATAAAATTCCTTTGATATTGTAGTATCTCCATATGAGTCTTTTTTTGGTCATCAAATCTGATTCTATGTTACCATCATTAGAGTACCAGGCTGAGACGCAAAAGGAGCCCTGCAAAAATTATTTTAGAAGTGTCAGAACTTTTGTAAGAATAAAGTTCTATCTTATATGGATATTATAGTATAATATGATATTCCAATTATTAACCACTATTTTTATATCCATTGTATTAATATTTTATATTGCTGTATATTTATATATATACCTATGCGTGCAACTCTATTACTTGAATATATCTATGTGAAAAATATGTTTTCACAGCTGCCCACAAAAGAGCTATCCATGTTTGAATAGTTCTTTGTTCTGTAAGAGATAAATATCTGAGTGAATTCCTAAGTCTATAAGGTAATGGTACCCTCCGTAATATTTCACATGTGAAGAATTTGTTTCATAGACACCAAGTCTAATAAACAGAATAATAAATCTGTCTAGGGATATCTAATTGATAAACATTCTTATGACTTCATTTTGTTTATGGGTTGTGGGTCAAAGGGGTCATTAGTTTATTAAAGGGATGAAAATTCAAAGGTCCAAGAGCGCCATCTTATGGTTTAAGGAATAAATGTCTCTATAGAAAAATACATTCATTATAAAATTTAAATATGTGATGACATCATGAAAAGATTCTATTGGTTACTAGATACTTTTAACTGATTTGGGATTCTGATAGGCAAATAAGCAAGAGGTATAATTACGGATAGAAACAGGATCTGAGGAGGAGAAAAACAAGGAGAAAGAAGAGAGAGAGAGAGAGAGAGAGAGAGAGAGAAAGAAAGTAAGAGATAAAAACTTTTATCTTGTGGAAAGGCAAGACAACTTTGGAATTAACCAGTGGAATCTTGTCATAATTGGTAATGTATAAATTGAAATATTTTATTTTATGATATAATTGAAAACCATTACCATAATTTCTCTGTTTGGTTTATTTCTTATCAAAAAGTTATTTAGATTTCATTTTGTCATTGAAATTTATAAATCCGGATATAAATTTTAATACAAAATTAGATGTCTCATTTCTTTTTGACCAATACAGATAAATTAATTTTACTTAGCTAACTTATCAATTATATTATAAAATACTTTACCATAATTGTGTTACATTTAATACATTCCTGTATATCTATATTATAATATCATTAGACATTGTTAGTACATGCTAAAACGATATATTGGGTGAATGTTTATTAATTGATTTATCTGATTTTGTTCTATGGGTTGTTATTCCAGGTTTTATTGTTCATGTGAATGAGATAAACTTTTGTATTGAGATTTAGGACTATATAGAAGATATCATAATAATAAGTATTACATATGATGTATTAATTTTCTTTTATTATCTGGCTGGTTATATTGTGTTTTATTTGCATTTGATTTGATATATTACATTTTATCATTAGACTAGTTGATTTTGTTATTTTCAATAAATGTTATTTTATAAAAAGGAATATGTGTCTATAAATTGATTCTGAACTCAAAAAAAAATCATTATTCTATATTATTTAGAAAATAATATGTCGTATTAATCCCGACATATTTGTAGGCACCAGCGAGATATATATCTTTATAGACACGTGGTCAATTATTTAATTGATTTAAAACTTTTTATTTAATAACACTTGTTGAGAAAAAAATGGCTGAAGGTGTTTTTGGTTCTGAAACAGTAGGTGCATTATCTTTAGATGACATAATTGGTCATGGTAAACAGGGAATGGAGTTGTTAATTAAAACTTTAATTTCAAATGTATATCCTGTTTGTGAGTACAGGGAACAGTTGTCAGAATATTTGGTTAAAATACATCCCGAAATTGATGGTGATACAATTGATGATTGGTTAAAGGATAAGAATTTATTGATAACTGTGATGAGTACTATAAATGCAATTCAAATTAAATCAGAAAGAAAGAAGCATTTAGCTAGGTTATCTACTGTTTGGATGGAATTAGCCAGAAGCTGGAAATATCAAAATTCCCAAAAAGAAATTACCATAAAAGATTTAAATAATCAAATCCACGAAGTCTCTATAACTTGTCAAACTTTAAGAGATTTACATGGAGAAAAAACGCAGCTAGCAGAGCAGCAGTTTATCAAAATTAAAGAATTAAGGAAAAAAGTTGTAGAAACGACAGAGACATTTAACGCAGCTCAAGATTTAAATGGTAAATATTCAGAGAAATGCGATGAAAATGCGATGAATTACAGGCAATAATAGATAAATTGGTAGCTGAGCGTGCAAAAGATAACGGTGAGGAAAGTCAAAAATCAGTTCAATTTGAGGAATTGTCTGAGAAATGTGAATACTTAAATGAGAAAGCTGAACATGCTGATAAATTAGAGCAAAAGTATGTTCAGGCTTGTCACGACTTAAAAATAGAACAGAAGAAATTGCAACAAAAGATTGAATTCTTAACTCAAGAATTAACTGATAAGAAAATTCATGAGGCTGAGATACTTGTAGAGAATAAAAAGATCCAAAAATTACTGACTGTAGCTAAGAATGAGATAAAACAATACCAACAGGATGTTGAAAATCTAAAAATGGATTTAAATAGGGCTCAAGATTATGCCTCAAGTAAAATTGTGATAAAGGACTTTAGTGATTCTGAGGAAGAATTAGAAGTAGTACCTTCAAGGAATAAACATAAACGATCACCCATAAAAATTTTACATAGTTCTAAAAATGAAACTGATAGTGATGAAGATATATAATCAAATAAAAGACTCTCTTTGCATGAGAAAGCCCAGGCTATAAGAAAATGTATTAAACCCTACACCAAAAATTCAAAAATGTCTATAGAAGACCACCTTGATTCACTAGAAAGGGTGATGGTTGAACTAGGGATAAGGGGGGCTAATTATAAAATATCATACCTCCCTTGGTCATTTGATAGCTCTTATACCTCATTTATCTCTCCATGATAGCGATATAAATGATTGGGAGATATATAAATCTGAGGTGAGAAAATACTTTTCTGAGTATAGAAACCCACAGGCTGCTATGAAAGCAGTTCATAATCTTAGATGTAAGCCTGACGAAAGTCCAAAATAATTTTTAATCACATTAAAACACGCTTATAGACAGACTGCAAAGACAGACCCAGAATCTCCTGAATTTAAGAGAATTTACTTCCATGCACTACCTTTGTATATTCAGAGAAATATGGCGCGTGATTTTGATGACGCCAAGCCTTTAAATTGGTTGGTAAATGAATGTACTAAAATATATGAGATTCAGCTTGATGATGGGAATAATTATAAGCGAAGGGAGAAATGTAATAGTCAAAATGTGGCAGAAATTTCTGTTAGACCTAATTTACAGTATGAGACAGGTACAAAATCTTACGCAGATGTGGTTAAAGGTTCAAACAAATCAAGCCAGGCACAGTCATCATTTAGGCCAGTAAAAATTGCAAGTGAAAAATCTCAAAATGCAAATAATAATTCTTTTTATGTTAGTCCAAATTACATGGGAAACAATCGTATTAAAAATTATGTCTGGAGAACAAAATCTCCTAGTGCAGAAGGAAGATTAACCCCTCCAATGCCTAATACTTCAAATTATTCAGAGAGTCAGAGGGTTAAAAGATATAGCCAAAATCAAAATTCTAAATCATCATCTAATTTAGAAGAGCAGGTTAAAATTCTGACACAACAGATGGCTGCATTTATGGCAGGATTTACTACTCAGTCAGTAAGAAATGATCCAACCCAAGACGGTCAAAATTCTCAAAGCCAAAACCAATGACTGAATACTAATTATGAAAATAGATTAGTGATCAATAACACAAACAGAAGTGATACCTGTGAATCTCTTGATTCAAATAAAAATATAAAAGTATGTTCTAAAAAGAATGTTAATGATTTATTCCTTCTTCCTGAGTATCCTTTCTCTTCAGAAATTCCTATTCAGCAAGGGAGGGGTATTTTCAAAACCAAGGAAGATGACCCAGAAGATATAACTGTTGACCCTTTAAGCTCACAGGAGGTAACACAGATTGAACCAGACTTTACCGGTAAAGGATTAATAGCTGAAGTAGAAGAACACTGCAATGTCATGACAGATGATTTATTACCTGTTCAGTTTATTGAAAATGAAACAAATGTTAATCAGGAAATTGCTGATAATCCTAGAGAAATAGTTATTAATTGGATAGATCATACTCCACAATCTGACTTCTTAAATAAAAATAAACAATGGAAGAAGTTAGAGATGTTAAGACATACACATTTCTTATGTGAAATGGAGGAAATACAGAACCGATATTATGTTTCTATTGGTATACAGAATATTGAAACCTTAAATCATAAAGCATTAATTGATACAGGTTCTCAAGTCACAGTAATTTCCAAAGAGACATATGAGGAAATTGAGAGTAGAGCAAAAAAGAAAACTATTCTGAAACCATTTGTGGGAATTGTTAGAAATTTTGATGGTATTAAAGTTAATACTGTAGGCCATGTGTGGTTAGATATCAGAATAAGAAATAAACAAATGAAACATCCATTTATTATAGTGGATATTTCTAGTTACAAAATTATAATTGGGACTGATTTACTTAGAAGATTTAGTCCAGTAATTGATTTTATTGATGGTGTGATATGGTCACAAGTTAAATTTTCCATCAATTATGATCAGGTTAAACAACCTCATATGCAAAGGAATTGTCATGTTATTGAGAAAAAAGAGGAATCAGTAGAGATTCACTTCCAAAATAATCGAATGCCTGAGATGACAGTACTTAAATGTAAAGACATTAATGGAGAACAAGTAAATAATGAAAATGTGATCCAAATTGATCAGAGGCATATTAAAAATATTCAAATAGAGGGAAATGTATTAACTATCTCTTTAAATAAGAACGATTCTAAGCCTTTAAACATAAGTAAACACTCTAGATTTCTAGTGGAAATAGAAACCAATGGTGAAGGTTTATTTATTCCTGTTTATATTCCAGGTATGAGAAATTCTCAACAAGCAAAACTAGCTCTAAAACATGAGCATAGCTATGTTAATGAGAGCTTATTAAAACAAATAAAGAATAATAATTTAATCCGAAATACACAACCCGATGATCAATGGGTATATAAGATAGATCATGAAACTTCAACTCATGCTATTATGGCAAAATGTTTATTACCTCTTTTCATTGGGGGTAAAAGGGTTATGCACCTATTCTTAGTTATTCAGGGTTCCCAATATCCAATCTATATTGGAAATGATCTATTACATTGCTTTGCATCCCAAATTGATTTGATCAATAATGTTATTTGGTCTAGACTACAGGATAAGCCCTTAGAATTCCTAAATGACTCAGAAGCATTGAAATCTGCACAACAAATGCCTTATGCAGTAACCGTGCAAATGGACCAAAGTGTTACAATACCAGAAGGGGTGGCACAATTTCCTCTCCCTTTACAGGTAAAAAGGGGTCAAAAGATTAAAGGTATTGATGCCTTTGTAAATCTTAGTCATCAGATGCAACCAAAAGGCCTCACCCTCACTCATACACCTCTAATTACTATAACACAGATATCGTTCATTATTCTGGTAAATAACACAGCATCCCATCCAATACATTTGGAGAAGGGATCCCTAATAGGTATGGCTATAGATTCTGAGTATTTTACTTCTGAGTTTATGAATATTGTTATTGGTTTGATACCAGAGAATTATGTAAATGATGACCAGATTATGGATCAGTGTTTTGACACACAACCTGAGGGATTATTTACTGTTCAGTCTATTTATCCTTTTAGTTTCACTGAAAGTAACTGTGATATTATGGATAACAAACTTGTTTTTAACCAAACAATTGATGAACAAGAATATGAGAAATATCAGAACACTGAGACGCAGGAAAGTATGATCACTACTGATTTGTCTACACAATTGGAGGGGACTTATGAGATTAGTCAGCCTGAGGTATTCCCTGGGTTTAGAGAAAGAGTTGAGGAACAGATAGCCTTAGCTAGCGGATGTTCTAATGACATTGAACGCCAAAAACTAAGACAAGTATTAATTGAGTACCAAGATATGTTCTCTAAGGATTCATATGATTGTGGTTTGACACATTTACATGTCACTAAAATTAAAACTGACCCAAATATGCCACCTGTATTTGTGAAACAATATCGACTCCCTCTTGCCTCTTATGAATCATTGGCAGATATTATCAAGAACCTAGAGTCTAGGGGGATTATTAGACCAGTGCACAGTTATTTTAAGAACCCTATTCTAGGTGTCTTGAAACCAAATGGAACCTGGCGTTTATGCGCTGATTTGAGACAATTAAATAAACGGGTATACATGTCTGCATGGCCCGTTCCATATATCGATCAATGTTTAGCACAAATACAAGGATCTAAATTATTTACTACACTTGATTGTGCCCAAGGTTATTGGACCATTAAAGTAAGTGAAGAGGACCAATATAAACTGGCTTTCACCTTTGGGAAACAGCAATATACATGGACTAGAACCCCATTTGGCTTTATAAATTCAGGGCATGAGTTTGCTATATTTTTACATAAGGCAATGCCTGACGCTCAAGAGCGAGGGACATTAACATATGTAGATGATATCTTGATTAAAAATAACGATTTTGATAAACATATTTTTGAAATCAGATATGTTCTAGATCAATTGAAACATGCAGGAGTTAAACTATCTCTTCAAAAGGCACAATGGTGCCGCACTAAAGTAAATTTTTTAGGCCATGACATAATTTCTGAAGGTATAAATCCACAGAAAAAGAAAGTGGAAGCTCTTTTAAAAACCAGAACCCCTACAAATTTAAAAGAATTAAGATCATTTTTAGGTGTCACCAATTATTCTCGTAAGTTTATTGATAACTATGCAGAGGTAACTAGGCCTCTCATTCGATTATTAAAGAAAGGAGAGCCATGGCAATGGGGGGAAATTCAAAATCAAGCCTTAAACGAATTAAAACAAAAACTCAGCCAGGCTCCTTGCCTAGTTTATCCTAAAATGGGTAAACCATTCTTTTTAGAAACTGGATATACTGATTTTTGTTTGAGTGCCGTTCTATATCAGAAATATGACCAGCATAGTAAAATTATTGCGTATGCAAGTAAGACATTATCACCTGTAGAGGTAAAGTTTAATGACTGTGAGAAAGCTCTGTTTGCTACAGTATGGGCCTTACAGATTTTCCGAAATTTTATCCAAGGAGAGAAAATTATAGTAGAAACCGCTCATCAACCATTACAATACATTCAGAGTGATAAAATTAGAGTCGGTAATTTGTCAAATAGCCTTATAACCGCATGGACCTTATCCTTACAAGGATGGCCTCTGGAAATTAGATATGCACAGAATAAGAGGAATCCAGTGGCCCAAGGGTTAGCTGATTTACATGATTGTACCGCCGAGGATCCTCTTAGAGAAAATTGGTCTGAAGTGGACCTTGTGAAGGAATACAAATTATCTCCCCATAAGGTATATGAAGAGGTATTATGTTATACTTTACCCACAGTTTACGTGGATGGATGTGCATATCATATTAAGGAGGGGGCAGATAACAAATTGGTTGCAGGAATCGGTAATGTATGGAAAGACAATATCCCGATTCCACCTGAGAGATATAAAATAGGATCTAAGACTAGTCAAATATCAGAATTGGTAGCCGTATATCGCGCTGTCCAAACCGCAATAGAGCATGATCTTAAGGAATTAGTGATCATCACTGATTCGGAATATGTCCATAATAGTTTTGTAGAATACTTACAGGTATGGAAACATAATGAAATGACAAGTGCCCGGAAGAAACCAGTGAAACATGGTAAGTTAATACATGCTATTGATGAGATGGTAATCTCTAATGGAATTACTATATATTGGAAGAAGACAAAGGGCCACTCAAAGGTAATGGGACAGGATAAAGAAGGAAATTATTTGGCTGATAAGTTGGCAAAACAAGGTGCCCTAGAGGGGGAGCTTGTTGATGTGGATCATCTTTTGGGTCCATTTCAAATTCAGGCTATAACAAGGCAACAAATCCAAAAGAATACAGAGTTGTCCACAGCTCAATGGTCCCAGGATACTACCAATTCTGATTTAATTAGTAGTCAGAAAGAGGATCCAATCATAGGTATATTTTATAACCATATACAAGATCCAGCTAAATATCCTTTGAGTGATATAGATGTTGTAGGTAAAGAAGACCTGAGAGTTTTAATGAAGTCAAAAGCCCAATTTAGCATCTTAGATGGATTGCTTTTTCGTACATCTAAGAATGGAATACAACAATGGGTGGTTCCTACTTCATATAGAGGTCTAATGTTACAACATGCCCATGATGCCCCGACATCAGGTCACAGAGGGGATAAAATCACCTATGAAATACTGCGAGATTTTGCAAATTGGCCACACATGTTGAAAGATGTCCAGACATATTGTCAGGGATGTTTGGTATGTCCCCAATATCAACCTAATACCAATACACCTACCCATAGAGCTTCTCTTCAGAAAAGAGGGATGTCTATGCCCTGGTCAGATATTCAAATAGATTTTATTGGCCCAGTAACAACATCATCTAGGGGTAATAAATATATGCTAACGGTTACATGTCTATTTACCAAATGGGTAGAGTGCCTTCCAGCCACAAATTGTAAAACTAAAACTGCTGCAATATTATTAATTAACCATGTATTTTCCCGTTTTGGTTTACCACAACGAATTGAGTCCGATCGGGAATCTCATTTTACCAGTGAAGTAATGAAGCGTATGTGGAAAATCCTAGGGGTTAAGAGAAAATTACATATTTCTTATCGTGCTGCTTCTAGTGGTAATGTGGAACGGTACAGCCAATCCATTATTAGTATTTTAAAGAAATTTGTGAAAGAATCAGGTAAAGACTGGGATATAAAATTACCTTTAGTATTAATGGCTATAAGATCTACACCTAGTACTGCAACAAAAATGTCGCCATTTGAATTAATGACGGGGAGACGTATGGTACTTCCACAACACCTTATTTATAGAACCCAAGACCATAATTTAGTGAATGCTGCTACAACCCATCAATATATAGAGGATCTGTGGAAACATTTACAGCAGGCATTTGCTTTTGCACAAAGGAATTTAGAGAAATCTGCTGTAAGTACTAAAACTTATTATGATCTTAAGACATCCAAAAAGGAGTACGAGATCACAGATCAGATATATTTGTACAACTTTCAACGAAACCAAGTGAAAGAGAAAAAGTTTTTGCCTTCATGGAAAGGACCTTATACTATTATTGACAAAATTTCACCTGTTGTATACAAAATACAAATTTCAAAAAATGGTGAAATGGTTGAAAGATGGGTTCATATGAACCAAATAAAAAGTTGTCACCCAAGATCTCAATTAAGAATCATTAACGATACTCCTGATGAATAATGTGATTTTGAATACCCTGTCTAATAAGATTATTCTATTTTTACATTGTATAGAATACATTATTTAAACTTTTTGTTTTTGTTTCCTAGTTGAAGAAAATGAAAGAAAGAAAAACAGCTCTGATATGGGTGATGCTGATCCTTTGCCAAGAGGTCCGAATGGAACCTATTGTGGAACCAGGCCCTTCTTCAGGAATCCTTATCCGAGAGGCTCCAGGGTTTATGCTCACCGGAAGGAGATTGACATCGCAAAGATTTTCGGGAGCGTGGATCCACAAACATTGATTGAAAGGCAATTTAACATATTTAACGTTCAGATGGAGAAAACCAAAGTATGGTATCATGAACATATTGATCGATCACAAGCTACTGTAAAGAACAATTAAGGAAAACTTTTATTCCTGAGTCTTACAGTTCCAACAGCCGACGCCCTAAACAATTTATCGGTTTCCTTATTGGGGCTGCGATAATGATTATACTTGGAGCTGTTATAGGTACCACTATGTCAATAACAAACTCTATATCTATTGAAACATTAATTGAGGAATCTAGGGAACTTCAGAATTCCTTGAAGATGGTGCAAAGAGAATTGGAACTCCAAAAACAGAAGCTAAATGACTTAATAACTGTAGTGAATGAGACTATTGTTACTACAATTAGCATTCCAAGGTTACTTCCCATTCAATTGACTTACATTGGAAGTACAGCATATCAAGGGTTGAGTCTCTGTTTTTCCGGGAACCAGTTATTTTTCATATTTACAACTGTAATGATATCACCTACTTTATTAAAGAGCGATATTATTTCAGAGAGGGGGTTATGTCAGAACTTTTGTATGAATAAAGTTCTAGCTTATATGGATATTATAGTATAATATGATATTCCAATTATTAACCACTATTTTTATATCCATTGTATTAATATTTTATATTGCTGTATATTTATATATATACCTATGCGTGCAACTCTATTAATTGAATATATCTATGTGAAAAATATGTTTTCACAGCTGCCCACAAAAGAGCTATCCATGGTTGAATAGTTCTTTGTTCTGTAAGAGATAAATATCTGAGTGAATTCCTAGGTCTTTAAGGTAATGGTACCCTGCTTAATATTTCACATGTGAAGAATTCGTTTCATAGACACCAAGTCTAATAAACAGAATAATACATCTGTCTAGGGATATCTAATTGATAAACATTCTTATGACTTCATTTTGTTTATAGGCTGTGGGTCAAAGGGGTCATTAGTTAATTAAAGGGATGAAAATTCAAAGGTCCGAGAGCGCCATCTTATGGTTTAAGGAATAAATGTCTCTATAGAAAAATATATTCATTATAAAATTTAAATATGTGATGACATCATGAAAAGATTCTATTGGTTACTAGATACTTTTAACTGATTTGGGATTCTGATAGGCAAATAAGCAAGAGGTATAATTACGGATAGAAACAGGATCTGAGGAGGAGAAAAACAAGGAGAAAGAAGAGAGAGAGAGAGCGAGAGAGAGAGAGAGAGAGAGAAAGAAAGTAAGAGATAAAAACTTTTATCTTGTGGAAAGGCGAGACAACTTTGGAATTAACCAGTGGAATCTTGTCATAATTGGTAATGTATAAATTGAAATATTTTATTTTATGATATAATTGAAAACCATTACCATAATTTCTCTGTTTAATTTATTTCTTATCAAAAAGTTATTTAGATTTCATTTTGTCATTGAAATTTATAAATCCGGATATAAATTTTAATACAAAATTAGATGTCTCATTTCTTTTTGACCAATACAGATAAATTAATTTTAGTTAGCTAACTTATCAATTATATTATAAAATACTTTACCATAATTGTTTTACATTTAATACATTCCTGTATAGCTATATTATAATATCATCAGACATTGTTAGTACATGCTAAAACGTTATTTTGGGTGAATTTTTATTAATTGATTTATCTGATTTTGTTCTATGGGTTGTTATTCCAGGTTTTATTGTTCATGTGAATGAGATAAACTTTTGTATTGAGATTTAGGACTATATAGAAGATATCATAATAATAAGTATTACATATGATGTATTAATTTTCTTTTATTATCTGGCTGGTTATATTGTGTTTTATTTTCATTTGATTTGATATATTACATTTTATCATTAGACTAGTTGATTTTGTTATTTTCAATAAATGTTATTTTATAAAAAGGAATATGTGTCTATAAATTGATTCTGAACTAAAAAAAAATTCATTATTCTATATTATTTAGAAAATAATATGTCGTATTAATCCCGACAGAAGACTAGCTCATGAGAAAGTACCTTGAACGAGCTGAAACTGGGTGTGCATAGCTCAGAGTTGTGGTAATGGACACCTGTGAGTCACCATCTTCATTCCCAGCTTTCAGTGTTTCTTTTGGTGGAGATGTGTCAGTTGATCCATGTACAGACATCACTTTGTGTACCTTTGCAGAGGAATATTTAATATAAATTGTCCTGTGTGGGTAAGCTCCACACATACAACAATCTACAGTGTTATTACTTTGATTTACATGCATATGTTAATTCAATGTGTTGTTAAGTAACATTTAATACTTCTTATTTAATTAAATCAATTTATCTGTTGAGGTACCCTTTCAAGTATTTTATGAATTCAGAGAAGTTCACCCAGTGATGACCTTACACTTCTTGTGGACCTGTTGTGACATTTGTGGGCAAAAGATCATATATAGGTTGTCTACTTTATATGATTACTTGTTTGTTTTGTTGTTACTAATGTAAGCACATCCATACTTGTTATGTGCTCATTTTCCACATGAAGAGTTAATTATTGTGGTCTCATACACAAATATTACAGAGTTACTAACAGTTCTATCAAGCGGGCCTGAGCCAAGAATTGTCTCAAGAAAGATAATGTTCAAAGTTACACACTTAAATTCTCCATTGTTTTAACCACACACTATCCAAACAAATGTGAGATATTACATAATGGGCAATTCTATAACCCAAAATATGCAGCTGAAATATCCAGACCAAAGGTCACATGTATTCAATAAAAAATAATTTTAAAACATGGAGACTACTCTCTTGCGGGGAGAACATAAAACTCCTTTCCACCATATATATATATATATATATATATATACTGTATATATAGATTATAATTATGCATGTACATACAAAAAGGGCAGGAGGTTATTGCAATTGGTGAAAACCAACCTTGTAACGGAGACTGGATGAAAAGGAAAGTGTTTATCTATTAGGACAAAGAGAGGCTCAAGGCTTTTTCTGTCTGTTGCTCTGGCTTTTCTATTTGTCACTCTCTGGCATAAACTTCTGCAATTTTCTATTTACTCTGTGATTTTCACTATATCTATCTTAACTACAAATTCTTCGTAAAAGAATACCATAAAGGGCGTTACTTTTAAACAAGTTAAGGAGTAGTCCTATCCAGCAAGGGTTTCCCTATTATTCTCTATTATTGCATTTATAACAAAATGTAAATAGTATAAATACAATCTTTCTGGTACAACTGATAAAGTGGATACAACCTGAAATTAGGTTTTGCAAGTCATTTGTCCATTATTGTTTTTTACTTGGGTCCATTCTATCAAAAACAGACTGATTGCTTTAATACATTAAATGTAATCAATTATGTTCCCTTATTAAATACTATAATACCTATTTACAAAAGTTATTTAGGTTGCCTTAAACATACATTATAATTTAAGTAGCTTCATATACTACTGGATATTTATATATTCTGGCTGCCATATAGGTTTTTTATACCTGATTTTGCTATTTACTGCTTTCATAGAGTAACAGCCTATATCACTGAATATTAATACAGTTAACTCTCAGTTATCCGGCACCCAATGGGATTGCTATATGCCGGATAACTGTAGTTTTTGGTTGCTTGAGAGTCACTATTAAAATAAGCCTAATTAACCCTATACCTCACACAAAACCATACACAAGGTATTTCATTGCTATTGCTAATTACATGCATTTATTGAAAGCTAAAAAAAAACCACAGAGACAAAGTTCATTTTCACAACGCATTGTATTAGTCATTACATACATTAAATTGGCACTTATAGTTAGAATTCAGATAGGCACATCCAGGCAGAGGCTTTTGATTGGCTCCTACAGGGTCAGGATCCACTTATACAGGGGCACTTCCAGGCTGCAGATTGCTCGAACTTCCTGCCCTGCAGGGTCACTTCCTGTTGCTTCAAGTGCCGGTTAGATGAGAGTTTCTGGATAAAGGGAAATTACGGTAGGTGCCGGTGGATTGAGAGTTCTGGATAAACAGGAGTTTACTGTACCAAATATTTCTATGGAATGGGCATCTGACTGTTCATCCAAGTTTGATAAGATTTTATACATGTCTTATTGACTTCTATATTGAACTAACAGAATATAGTATATTTTAAAATATATTGTTATCCAATGATTTATTAGGATTTTAATAAACCTCCTATGGATTTTATATTGTGATCTATCTAAAAATCAAAAGTTTACAAGTTTAGATACATCCAATTGTTTATTCTTGATTTTGCTATTGTTTCAATAAACACTATTCTGTATAAAGCATATACTTGTCTATAAATTGATCATTAAAGTTAATAAAATATATTATTCTAAACATTGTAATATTTATATCATATCTAAATTGCATGACAGACCTTCATGAATCTAGGAAGTTGACCTGCATTACACAGTAGAAAAGCTGATCCATTTTGGTCACTCCAAATAAACACAGTTGTATGATGGTATGAATAAATTAAAAACATATAAAATGTTGACTAATAGAAAACCTCAGTAGTACTAACAGGAATACCTATCAACACTAGACGTGACATAAAAATGGACTCAAACATAGTCCAAAAGGTTAATAAAAAGGTATTGGAGATTTCATCAGAGCCCTACTACCAGTCACCATGTTTCTTTGTATGGACATTTTTAGTTTTACGCTGTTTCAAATATTAAAACACTTTTTTAATGTTTTCCAGCTAAATAAATAAAAGTTTATTGTTATAGTTGTGCCTGGATCTACATTTTTTCTTTTCAATTTTTCAATTTCACTTCCATTAGTGTCCACATATTTTATCCTCTTGAGAAACTGTTTCCTGAATACAGCAGCACACAGAACACAATAGTCTTACTACAATAATGTTTCCAACAAAAAGGTACTTACCCATCATTGTACTATACGAAGTTATCCTGAGATGTGTACTGTTCAGTGTATACTTCAAGGTAATACCGTATATGTTTCACATGGTTAGATTACTAGTTTAGGAAAATCAAGTACTTCATATTTTTCTTTGTTGTATTTAGATTTCCAGAAACTTTTCACATTGAGATAATTATACAGCCTACAGCTATACAGACCATTTTAATACTATTGCCAAAGTCTAGGATTTGTATTTACTTGACACAATAGTTTTGTTGCATAATGTGTCAGTTTGTGTATTCATTATTCTACATAAAAAACCTCTGAATGTCAATCTTTACATTCCTGAAGTTGTTTGATAAAGTGTGCCTTCGGATTTTTTATTCTGCTGAGAATTTTGTTTAATAGAAGATTTTTTACATATTATTAAGGAAGCAATTTCTTAGACCTCTTGTTCTCATTAGGTTTGGCTCACAACATGTACCATTATTATTTACTCATTAGTTATATTTTCAAACTTGTTTCAAAGATTAGACTCAAATGCACTGTACATCCACATAAAGCACAATATTCATCCACTTAAAGGTCTTACAAATGGTCAACATATCTTGGTGGTGCCCATTGGCTGGTCACTTGTATTAAAGGCCATTGCCCAATCAGCTTAACTGGAGGCTAAAATGTGCTACTATAAATCATTAAATCATTAAATAGGGATTTTGTTGATGACCATCTTATTATTAAAACAATATTACAGTACTAATTGCCTCCTCCAACTCTAGCAGGCATCTTCTCCTACTTCATCTCAAGGGCATTTTGTGTCAAAGGACTACTACGAGGACACTGACAATTACTGTTGCCCCAGGTTATGGGATACAGACATACTGCACTTGAAGGTGTGCCTCTCAGCCTCATAAAAACCATAGAGCAGAAGATTTAAAACTCATTAAATTAAATGAGACCAGAAATATCCTAAACATGTGGATGTGCAAAATCACTGGAAACTAAAAGAGAAAGCCTGATCCAAGTCCTGAGAGTGACAGATCTACAAGTTCATGAGCACAGGAGTAAATATACAGCTTCTAAAACTATTGCTGTTGTTCAGTCCTTCAGTTGTGTCTGACTCTCAGTGATCATATGGATTCAGCATGCCAGACTCATCTGTTTGTGTTTGGTCGTGCTTATCCATAAGGTTGGAAAACATAATTGAGTGAATTGCCAGTTCCTTCACCAGTGAATCACAGTTTGATCTCTCTACTATTAACCTGACCATCTTGGGTGACCCTACATGGCCTACAAGTTCATAGCTTGATTGAAGTACACAAGCCCCTTCACCACGACAAGGAAGTGATCCAGAAGGGGTCTAAAACTATATAGAGAGCTAAATAATGTAACAATCTACAACTGAGAGGTATACCCAAGTCTTTGAATGAACCTTGATGATTTCTTACATCACCTTTTTCTGCTGTTCCTCACAAATACACCAGCAGAACTGGATAAGGTGTACATTGGGCTCTGTACCACAAGCCCAATATTAAGAGGGACAAATACCTGGCTCATTGGCTGTATCAAACCCTCCTCCACAACTACTGAAAATGCCAACATCACACCAAAAATATTACATCCTCTACTTTAATACACATATTTTATAATCATATGAATATTGCATTATGTTGAATGAACAGCTATTATTTACCTCAAGGACACAACACTATAACATATAAGCTAAATTTACCAATATAACAACTCAACACTCAACAAAGGTTTCTGTAAGAGTTTCATTACGGTTCTTGTTGTTTAAATCTTCATAAATAAGGCATGGTTGGACTGCTTTAACCATTGCAAAACAGACAATGCAAACGTGTTATCTGATGGAAAACCTTCAAGATAGTAATTAGGGATATGATCATTAACGTAATGTTACATCATGCATAAGGCTGGGTTGGATTAATCCAAAGCTGGAATCAATATTACTGGAAGAAATAATAACAACCTCAGATACGCTGATGATACTACTGTGATGGCTGAAAGTGAGGAAGAACTAAAGGACCTATTGATGAGGGTAAAAGAAGAGAGTGCAAAAGCTGGCCTGCTGCTCAATGTTAAAAAGACGAAGATCCTGGCAAACAGCAATCTCAGTTTCTGGCAAATTGACACGGAAGAAGTGGAGGCAGTGACATATTTTATTTTCCTAGGATCCAAGATATCTTCAGATGGAATCTGTAGCCATAAAATTAAAAGACGTTTGCTTCTGGGGAGGAAAGCTATGGCAAGCTTTAATAAGCTAGTAAAAAGTTGAAATATAAAACTATCAGCAAAGTTCTGCATAGTTAGAACTACGGTATTCCCAAAAAAGTATGGATGTGAGAGCTGGACCATTAAGAAGTCTGAAATCTTTCAGTTGTGGTGTTTGTGAAAAATACTTAAAGTTCCTTGGACTGCAATTAGATCCAATAAATCAGTTCTTCAGGAAATCTACACAGACTGTTCACTAGAAGGTATGATCATGAGGCTGAAGATCAAATATTTTTGCCATATCATGAGATGGAGGATTGCATAGAGAAGACTCAGATACTGGGAAAGATTGAAGGCAGAAAAAAAAGGTTATGACAGAGGCTGAGAGGGATAGATGAGGTCACAGAAACAATGAACATGAACTTGATTGAACTCATAGTTACATAGTAATTAGTAATTAAAGTTGAATGAAAACTTTCAGTCCATCAAGTTCAACCTTTTAAGATTCTCTGATCTGCAATATGCGGATTAGTTATCAATTAATTAGTTGTTAATTAATTATTTAATTATTTATTTTTAATTTCATTTTTTTTTTTATTATTAAATAATCCAGAGGAAGGCAAACAGAAAAAAACCCAAGTGAAACTTAGCCAATCATCTCAAAGGGAAAACAAAATAATTCCTTCCTGACCCCAGATACTGGCGATTGGATTTCTCCCTGGATCAATACTCTCTCTCTAATTATCCAGGATAACCCTGAATTCCCTTTTTAATTAGAAATAAATCCAGTCCCCTTTTAATGTTATCTATCGAATCTGCTGTCACCACCTCCTCTGGTAGAGAATTCCACAAATTAAACACCCTTACTGAGAAGAACCCTTTTCTTTCTTTAAGGTGGAATCTTTTTACTTCTAACCTCAAGGGTTATCCTCTTGTGAGTTGAAAACCTCTTGGCACAAAAAGCTCCCTTGACAAATCTTTATACTGACCCTGGATATATTTATATAAGGTAATCATATCTCCTCTTAGATGCCATTTTTCTAGAGAAAATAAGTTTAATTTGGTTAGTCTTTCTTCATAACTTAGCCACTCTATTCCCCTTATTAGTTTTGTTGCCCTTCTCTGTACCTTTTCCAGCTCTAAACTCAAAGGGACTGTCCATAGGGTCACGGAGAGTCAGATGCAACTGAATGACTAAACAACAACAATGCCTCAAGGATTTTGACTGCTTATCTTGGGAAGATTCGCATACTGTGTTATATATACTTGGCATAAGAGGTAACTTTTCAAAATGCTAGTAAATGGAGACAACACTGATAATTTTGTTTTTACAATGAGGAACTAGACATGGCTGCCCTATTTGACCTTTTTTGATTTGATCTAGCAACTGAACCTTTAGCAGTTAGACTGAAAATATGTTATTTGGGTTATATGTTTGGTAATCAAATAAAAAATATCTCTATCTGCTGATGATATGATTATGTTTGTTGAAGAGTCAGCGTACATATAGACAAAATCGTAAAAGAAATGCAACATTTTGTATCCTTCTCATGCTATAGGATAAATGTAGTCGAGTCATAAACTGTATTGTTAATAAAAGAAGCTGAAGATTATTACCTTCCTTTCCACGTTTGTAAAAATAATTTTAATTACTTGGTTTTAAAATAGCACTAAATAAAGATTATTGGTGTAATATTCATTTTGATCCAATTATTTCTAAAATAAAGAAGGATTTGGACCAATGTAAAACTTTACATTTGTCACTTTTTGGTAGGGTCTATATATATCACACATAGAATAGTTTTTATAGTGTCTAACGCTTCCGCCACTCATGTGCATTGGTGGGAAGAGGTTACACACTATGTTATGCGCATGCGCAATGAGCGATACTCCTAGCGCATGCCCAATGCGCTGCTCTCCGGGTTGTTGCTAACGCTGTGGACTCGCTGCGGGATCTCGTATTTTTTGTGTGTAAGTCCGTGGTAGTGCCGCATGTGTGGGTGTTTGTAACCGCGTGTGAGGCCGTAGAGCCTCCACCTCAGTTGCTGGCAAGGAGCGCCTTCGGCTAATGAGCCTCCCGGAGCCTTTTCCGGAAGAAACTAGCCAATGGCGCCTTCTGATTGGTTGAAAACGATGTCTATTAAATTCAACCAATCAGTAGCCGCCAATGTGTGAGCCAATCAGAAAGGGATACACCCCAAAATCCCACTCTGATTGGATAATACACCTGTCAATCTTTATTTAAACCAATCACAAGGCGCAGATGCCTTCAGCCAATCCCAATGGAATACACCCCCACAGGGTGATTGGCTGGAGGCATCTGCACATTCTGATTGGTTGCACTGACAATAGCCAATCACAATGGGATACACCCCCACGTACTGATTAGCTGAAGGTTATTGCACCTTCTCATTGGCTGTTG
Organism: Discoglossus pictus; assembly: GCA_027410445.1. Taxonomy (NCBI): domain Eukaryota; kingdom Metazoa; phylum Chordata; class Amphibia; order Anura; family Alytidae; genus Discoglossus; species Discoglossus pictus. Next base: position 28,245,877 of record CM050166.1, on the reverse strand, counting down.
TCAATGTCAATCAGTATTACAGCCGATGAGAAGATGCAGATGTCCTCAGCCAATCACACCGCGGAGGTGTATCCCATTATGATTGGCTGATGGCATTAAAGCCTTCTGATTTGTTTAAATAAAGATTGACAGCTGCATTATAGAATCAGAGTGGGATTTTGGGGTGTATCCCATTCTCATTGTCTCACACATTGGCGTCTTCTGATTGGCTGAAAACTCTGTCTATCAAATTCAGCCAATCAGAAGCCGCCATTGCCAATTTTATTCTGGAACACTCCGTAGGAGGCTCATTAGCGTTGGGGAGGTTTGCAAGTGCGGACCTCCATTAGTTTTTTACACATTTTTTTTACAGCGAGGATTGTTCCAGGGCTCAGCCGGGCCGGCAGAAGAGGAGGATGCCGGGGACATCATGGGGAGGTAAGTACAATGTATATTATGTTTATTTTACTTTGTTTTAATGTTTATGTCTGTTGTATTAATGTCATGTTTTTTTTCAACAGGGGCCGCGCCGGAGAAGAAAAGAAGAAGGACGGGGACTGGAAAGGTGAGTAGAATATTTCGAAGATTTAGAATGTTTATTTATTTACTGTAAATGTTGTACTAATTTTTTTGTTTTTTTTTTCCCTAGGTGGCTGTGTAATCATATGGAATCACAAGGTTGTGGAGACCAGCAGCCAAGGTCAGCAATAATCCAGTTCAGCAATTTGTAGGTGAAACAGGAACAAGCTTTATTGAAGTGATCAGGAACCACACAATAATCTGGCAAGGTACATTTGACAGGAAGTGCCTTATATAGGCCAAGGACCAGACACCTGACCAGACACAGCTGAAGAGACTTAGGTACTGATACTATTGCTAGCAGAGTCAAGTTTATCAGATCTCAATGAAATTCACAAAAGGCAGGCTGGAGCAGTGGTAGGGAAGAGGTATAGCAGCCTAGGGACCAGGGTTCAAAACCCTGCAGAGTCAATTCCTCACAGGCTGATCTGAACAGACATCTGCAAAGGTAAGTGGTCTTAATTATTTTATTTTACCTTAGAATTAGGGTTTTTTAGATAGAGATAGCATTTATTGTATGTTACATAGGGGGATGTATTTTAGATAGATAGCATGTATTGTATATTATATAGATTGGGGGATTTATATTAGATAGGATGTATTGTATATTAGATAGATTGGGGGATGTCTTTTAGATAGATAGTATTTATTGTATATTAGATTGTGGGATGTATTTTAGATAGATAGTATTGATTGTATATTAGATAGATTGGGTGATGTATTTTAGAGAGATAGTATTGATTGTATATTAGATAGATTGGGTGATGTATTGTATTGTATTTGATTGTATTTGTATTGTATGTATTCTATGTATTTCCTTTTTAGGTGTGTAATTTGTTTTTCTGTACTTGGGGGGGTTTGTAATGTATTTTGTTATTTTTGTTAATGTTCCCTTTTTTATTTTTTGTGACTTAGGTTTTTTTATTTTATGTAATGTAGATTTTTTATTTGTGGTGACTTTAGTTCTTTTTTTCTGTAATTAGAGTGGTGGGGGGGTTATTAGGAGGTAGGTTGGTAGTATAGGTAGGTAGTGTAGGTGTTAATAGGTTAGTGTAGAGGGGGGTTAGTTTAAATGTAATGGTTTATTGGGGGGCTATAGTGCAGTGTAGTGTTTATACTTACTGTCATGAGGGTACTGGAGAACCCTCATAGCACTTACGGGGTAATGTTAGGCTTCTAACTGTCCCATGAGGGTCTTTAAATACCGTTATGGGTCTAATGGGGTTAAATAGAGGCTTATGAGGGTCTGTATAGCCCCCCATAAGAGACCGGGTTAAAATGGTATAGTGCTTACACTTTAGGTCATGAGGGACCTGGATGACCCTTATGGGACTTATAGTGTTATTACATGCGTTCATTGCTGTGTTAGAGGGGTCTATATAGTTGAGGCACACAGTACACTCACATTGTGTAACAAACAGCATTTCAACACTTTCTTTTATTGACCGTCATTTTTTTACGGGCAAGTCGCTAGTATATAATAAATATGACATGAGCAATAAGAAAATATCCATAAAAGTCCTTTAAGAATTACATCTGAAGTTCTAATGGCAGTGTCCATAAAGTATTCGTATCATATAATTAATTGAATGTATCTATTAATTACTGTCCTCTGTACAGTTTGATAAATACCATCAATATATATCCCAGTGCTGTATGTCTATACTTAGAACAATAATAAATATAATAATAAATATGAATCATTTCTACAAAAGATCACATATATAGTTCTCAGCAGCGCGGGCTTGCCAAAATCCGTTGGTAATGCAACGTTAAAACTGCGGTCTCGTGGTTGCGGCCAGGCAAGGGGCACCAAAGGCTCTCCTTGCTCTGGTGGAGATGAACTATGTAGGCACTCATGCCTACAACCCTGCAGGACCTAGGCAGGGAGTGACGCATGCATTAAGCATCATACCTACGACCCGCAAGACTACAGAACCCAAAAAAACTCAAATATACACTTCAAAGTGTGAGACCTGTAGCACTTTGAAAAAAATTGCCTTTAAAAATGACAGCCCGTAACACTTTGAAAAGGAAACCGGCACTTTAAGAAAAAAAATACGACCCGCAAAAAATATGAACTTAATGGCCGAACCACACACATCAAAAAGCACAAAAAATTTAAAAATTAAACATACCAAAAAGATCACACACAGCACAGGGCGACAGCCAGGACGTCTTGGAGTGAGGTTGAACGCAAATTTACGTTTCGCCACTCAAAAATTGCCTAAGAGAGAGAAAAAATGGCCGCTGAAAAAAACGAAAACAAGGCTACACGAACTCTCAACACGCAAAACCCCGCCAGGCACATATGAGTGTTAGCCAGAAATGTACGAGGTACAAAATACACTATTAGGAAGGGCGGAAAATTCTCGAGACCTGGGGAACACATGCACACTCGCCGCCATTTTACAACACTACCTTAAAACTTATAACATTATCAATCTAAAATACTGCATTACACAACTAAACAAATGGTTTAGCCTAGCGCACACAGCCTATTTACACTGCACACTTGCCACATTGCTGACACTTTCTCCTCAGATCACCAACAGTCCAAATGTACATTGTATGCTGCAGGTAAAACAACAGCGATTGTTAGCTCTTCAGCATATTACATATTTACATAGTTACAAAGTAATTAAGGTTGAAAAAAGACTTTCAGTCCATCAAGTTCAACCTTTTAAGATCTTCTCTGATCTGCAATATGCGGATTAATTATTAATTAATTAGTTGTTAATTAATTATTAATCAACTATTTAAACTTAGGCAATCGTCTCAAAGGGGAAAAAAATAATTCCTTCCTGACCCCAGATACTGGCAATCGGATTTCCCCCTGGATCAATACTCTCTCTCTAATTATCCAGAATAACCCTGAATTCCCTTTTTAATTTTAAATAAATCCAGTCCCCTTTTAAAGTTATCTATCGAATCCTCTGTCACCACCTTCTCTGGGAGAGAATTCCACAGATTAACCACCCTTACTGTGAAGAACCCTTTTCTTTCTTGAAGGTGGAATCATTTGATTTCTAACCTCAAGGGATGTCCTCTTTTCAGTTGAAAACCTCTTGGCACAAAAAGCTCCCTTGACAAATCTTTATACTGGCCCTGGATGTATTTATGTAAGGTAATCATATCTCCTCTTAGACACCTTTTTTCTAGAGAAAATTAGTTTAATTTGGTTAGTCTTTCTTCATAACTTAGCCCCTCCATTCCCCTTATTAGTTTTGTTGCCCTCCTCTGTACCTTTTCCAGCTCTAAAATTTATTTTTTATGAAGTGGTGCCCTACAATTGTACTCCATATTCCAGATTAGGGCGTACTAGAGATTTGTATAGTGGCAGAATTATATTTGCTCCCCTTGCTTCTATACCCTTCTTAATATACCACTTTCCAGTCCCACCTCTAAGTCATTAATAAATATGTTAAAAAAGAGAAGCCCTAATACTGAACCCTGAGGAACCCCCTTACCACAGTAGTTTAATCGGAGTATGTTCCATTTACAACAACCCTTTGCTTCCTGTCTTTTAGCCAGCTCTCAATCCATGAGCAGATGTTTGCACAATAGTCTCCTATGTGGCACTGTATCAAAGGCCTTTGCAAAATCCAAAAAGACTAAATCCCCTGAGTTGCCGTGATCCAGGTTCCTACTAACCTCCTCATAGAAACTAATTAGATTTGTTTGACATGACCTATCCCTCATAAATCCATGTTGACTCCTACTTATAAACCTGTTCAAATAGACATATTCCTGTATATTATCGCTTATTAACCCTTCTAAAAGCTTCCCCACTACAAATGTGAGGCTCACTGGTCTATAATTCCCTGAATTTGCTCTTGCTCCCTTCTTAAATATAGGTATCACATCTGCTTTTCTCCAGTCATCTGGTAGAGACACTGTGTTGAGTGAATCTTGAAAAATTAAATATAATGGTTTGGCTATTACAGAACCCAGTTCCCTGGGTACCCGTGGATGTATTCCTTCAGGACCCGGGGTTTTATTAACATTTATTTTTTCCAACTTTTTTTTGGATTACTTTGTGCGTTAACCAATTATTCGGCAAAGGTAGTGTAGCCCCATTATGTCCCGACCACTGTTACCTCCCTTGTGTATACCGAAGAAAAAATTGATTCCGGGATATATTCATTACGAATAGGTAAAGTATATAATTGTATTATTACATGAATTAATTATTGTAAAAAAATGTATTGTCATCACATTGGGATAAAATAAGTATTAATAAACATGATTCTTACATTTTTCATTAAGTTATAGAATATCATACTCTAAGGGAGTTTTGAAGATTTTATTAAAAGAGGAAACCAGGGGCCTCATTCAATTGCGATTTGGACAATTGAATAGGGCTCTAAACAAGCACATAGCATATTTATTTTAAAGAAGTTTTTAGTTAGTGAAAACCTTGCTCTTGGATAGATGCTTACTAACTAAAAACGTATCTAAAAACTATATGTTATGTGCTTATTAAGAGCCCTATTCAATTGGCCAAATTGCTATTGAATGAGGGCCCAGGTATCTTCCTGTGAAGACATCATGAATACTATCTTTTCATTGGATGTCATCTTAGTGACAATATAGTATATCATTAAGCAATAGGGAATAAAATATATACCTCTTTAGTCCTTCCCAATATGGAAACCATTTGCATAGTGTGAATGTAGGAAGATAAATGTCATCTTACTGCTGCTACCTTCATAGAATTATTATAACTATAATCAAATAGGCATCTTGTTCCCTATAATTTGGGGATAAAATGGACCATTTAGTGTACAATAGTTGGAATACTTCAAGTATATGCACATATTCATACGTAGATATAACTATGGAGTTATATTAAGGTGTTCCAACGTACAATATTGTCTAATTTGATATATTAGACAAAATATTTGTATAGTGATGTATTGTGACCACTGGAAACATAAATACATTCTCCAGAGTATATGTGTATTCTAAATTCTCTAGGAGGACTATATACATTATAGGGAGTTAATATACACTTACTTTCCCTTTTAAATGTACCATTCTTATTAACATATGCCACTCTATGAAATCTTCCTTTTTTCACTTTCATTATATTGTCCCACCATTGATCTGTACAATATATGTCTTTTAAATATTGATTACTTTTAAACCTTTATGAATCAGATTTTACTTATTTTCTGTTACCATTACAACCACCTTGCTGTAAGATAGCCCCTGGAGGGGCAGATGGTAACCCTTGATGAAATCCAGTAAACGTGCGTCGGGTTGACACTACGCTGCCCACGCTCCCTTAGTCGCTGGCCGATGACATCATTACAGAGCGTCTAGGCAGCACATGGGAACACCAAGTTCCATTAGGATAGCTTTATTGTGATTATCGGCATCCAACTTTGCTAATACCCATCTATGAAATACTTATTAGAGAGGGATAGATTCATGGAACAGGAGACTTTATATTAGCATTAGTACTATCCTTGTGACTACCTTAATTTTTGGCTTTTTATATAAACAACAATCATGTGTATGGACCTAAATTTCATATAAATTATCAATAGTGCAATATCAAGCACTTTAAGCACTTTAAGCACCTTATCATTGTGGGAAAGTCCCCAAGCAACCCATATTAAGCACTTTTAGCACCTTATCATTGTGGGAAAATCCCCAAGTAACACTTAGTCACTTTACACTGATCAATTCACAGTTTATTTGTACAATAGGACTATTTTGGGTCCTAATTCACTTTAGTATTAGTTCTAGAACTTAGCACTTTTGCCTATTTTCTTTTTATTATTGTATCCAATCATCTGGTTGTTGTTATGATTAATGCAGTTTAGCCAGTAGTGATATCAATATATTTATTATTTGGCAGCTGTAGCGTTGTGTGTTAAGTTTTTTACTACTTTCATTGGTTTTATAATAACTATTAAAAGCCACGTTTTATTGGCTACTATTGATTATAGTAGGTTTGTAGTAGTGCACCACTACAAAGGGATTTTCTTTCCTTTTCTTTACCATTATGCATTATGATAATTATAGACTGAATTAGAGGTGAATTGAACTTCGAAACACTTCTAGGATTATCTCACTTTTTTCAGATCTTTCTCTACAATTCACCTTTTCATTTGATTTCCATTACATGCATATCAGCGTAAAATGCTAATCCTTTCCTGTTCCTAAAAATGTAATTCACGTCAACCAGTTGCTCAATATGCCTCACCATCTGTGAAGGAAATTGCAAGAAAAATTCACTTTTTATTGTACTTTAAAAAGGGTGCATTTACTAAATGATGACAGCAGACAATGTAAACTGGAAAGAGTGTAAATACACACTTCTAATAGCATGAAGTGTTGGGGGGGGCATTGGCTAAAGGCCATTTTCACCCGGTTGAACTCCATATCACTTTAAAATAGATGCCTTATTATACGATAGATTGATGTGTGAGTTTTCACTTATACAAGAAAGAGAATTTAATACATAGTTATTTATTACATGAACAAATTTTGGCAATTACGAGCAAAAATTGCATATACAGTAGACTCTCAGTTGACCAGAACTCAAGTAATCAGAAAATACATTGAATACTGTACTTTGATTAAAATTAAAATCTTACAGTGTTAAACAAATGCCAGGAGCCAGGTTGTCAGGCCACAAAAATCTTACAGGCACCTAGATATCATCCACTGTACTCCTCTGCAATTCAGTTTTACCTGGAAGCAGACAGCCATGGGTGACTGAGCCAGCGCAGTGTTCGTGTTACATTCCCCGGGCATGAGTGACTAAGCCAGGGGAGGGTTACATTCCCACGGGTCAGCACCGCACCCTCCAGCCGAACGAATCTGTGTGTAAGTGAGGAGTGAAAGCTGCTGCTGCTAGAACAGCCATCACTGACAAATATACTTAGCAGAGCATCCTATGTGCAGCTAATCTAGGCCTCTTTTAATAACTCTGAGTAACTCTCAAGCAACCAGAAACTACATTTATCCATCAACTACCAACCCCTGTGGGTGCCGGATAACTGAGAGTCTGCTGTATTAGGAACTAATGGAAGATGTTTTTTCGCTTTAATAACACATTATGCTTGTAATAATGAGGGATACCTGTGCCATACATTATTGACCTTACCAACCTCTACAAAAAAAATTTGAAATGCAGTATTGGACACAATTTAGGATATCACTGGAGAAGTGTCTGTCCAATATATATGTTCTGGTACTACCTAAGATGAATTTTCACCTTCAACTGATGGTAAATATATCTGCAAAAGCATTGTATTTACACAAGGATAGCTTAAAATCCTAAAAAGAAAGCCTGAACATTTCCTCTTTGTGTATGGCCCTCCCTTTTTCTGTATTTTCTTACTTAACTTTTAGGTAGTGACTATCTTGTTTGCTACCTTACTTTATATTGAATCGGTAGCTTTTATATAAATGTGTTAATCCTGCCTTGATCTCAGAACTGTGACTCCTCATTCCTGTCTGCTGCCTTCCCACAGTTATGGATTAACTGTTATGGATTAACTCCCTACTGCCCTATTTCTATTTTTTTTAATTAAAATAGGATTCAGCTGTTTATTTTCTGCGTAATGTATCACATTTATGGGTTTAATATTCTACATTATGTAAACTTTAACTGTAATATGCTAACAAAATATTTGTTCGATTTTTGTAAGTGTTTGTGTGACTTAACTTTTTTCATTCAGGTGAGATTTTTGTAAAAGTAGAAGATTAAAATTTTTACTTATTATATGGAACCAATATTTATAGCTCTTAACTCGTATGATAACATTTCTTATAATAAAAACCTTTAAATATCTCAAATGATTTAATAAAGTTCAAGAGAGAAGTGCTATTGAGAATAAGAGGGGTGCAAGAACAAAAGGTCATGATTTCAAGTTGAGGGATGGAAGATTTAGGGTTAATATGAGACAGTTCTACTTTACAGAAAGAGAAGTAGATAGCAGCCTTCCAGTGGAAGTGGTTGGATCAAACACAGTTTAAGGATTTTAAGAATGCCTGTGATAAGGATATGGCTATTCTAAGGCTTACATAAGCCAACTTTTTAGGTAGATATAATGGGCAGATCAGAATGCCTTTTTGTTTCTTTTTTGTTATTATTTAGTTGAACATCTGTTAGCTACTACTCCTCTGAGTTCCATAAAGCTCATGTCCTTGGCTTCAATTAACTTATCTATAATCTCTGCCTCTGCCTCCCCCGTCTTCGAGTTCCTTCAATCTTTCCCAACATCAGAGTCTTCTCTAAGAAATCCTGGCTTCTCATCATATAGCCATAATATTTGAGCTTCAGCTTCATGATCATACCTTCCAGTGAACAGTTTGTCTTGATTTCCTGGTGCACTGATTTATCGGATCTTCTTGTTGTCCAAGGGACTCTAAGCAGTCTTCTCCAACACCACAATTCAAACGCATTAATTCTACAGCGCTCAGACTTTTTTATGGCCCAGCTCTTACACCCATATGTTACTACTGGGAATACCATAGTTCTAGCTACACAGGCCTTTGATGATTATGTTATATATTTCATCTATATCTATATACTTTTTACTAGCTTGTCCAAGCTTGCCATAGCATTCCTCCCTAGCATGGGTATAGGAGCTCCAAAATATCTGGGGGGATTAAGTTTAAATATAAAAAAACTGCGGGGGTGCAGCTTAACTCTGCTTCTAGGTCATGCAGCCTCCAAGAGTAGAAAGGGCAGGTCAACCAGTATAAAGAACACATACAATTTTAAAGTAATGGTACTTATCCACCAGCAATGGAAGCAGGGATCTGAGGCAATACAGATTATTCCTCAAATCTAATGGTTTTTATTGGCCAAGTATACTAGTCATTTTTAATAACAATGTTGTGTGTACTTTTGTGCACATACTCTTCCTGCTGCTTCTTGTCAGATAGACTTCTGGCTACCCATTGCATCCTGCCAGGGTTATTAAAAATAGGAGGAGTTAAAAGTTTTCCTGGCTTGGGAGAAACATACTGCTACATAGCACTGGCACCCTTTACATTTAATTTCTGTATTTTGTATGCCCCCTTTTCATATAATCTGGGGGGTATTTGTCAACCCCCATCCTCCCCAGTTCTTACGCCCCTGAATTGTTCAATTGAGAGTTCATAAATTCCACCAGCCTAGGGCCCATCTTTGCTCTCAAAGATGTCCAGCTCCAGCTCATTGGACACATTATTGAGGTCATCACCGCCATTAGGATCCTTCATGCAAAGATCTTCAGTGCATTCCTGACACCATTTTTTTTATCCGATCTTCTTCTTTTAAGTCCCTACCATTTTTGTCTTTTAACATTTTTGGTATGAAAGGTGCCTCTAAGATCCCCAATTTTCTTGAAGAGGTCCCTTGATTTACCCATTCTGTTATCTTCTTCAATCTCTTTACACCGCTCATTGTAGAATGTCTCCTTGTCTCTTCTTGCCATCCTCTGGAATTCTGCATTTAGTTGGACAAAACTTTTCCTGTCTACACTACCTTTCACTTTCCTTCTTTCCTTGTCTACTTTCAAAACTTTGTCAGATAGCCAGTTTGCTTTCTTAGTTTATTTTCTTTTGAAGGGATATTATTTCTTTTGTATCTTCTTTACCTGATGATTTTCCCTCTTTTCTTCAGTTTAATTCTGAACTTTGCAATAAGAAGCTCATGATCTGAACCACAGTCAGATCTGTGTCTTCTTTTTGCTGATTCTATAGAGCTTCTCCAACGTGGCTGCAAAGTTTATAGTCAATCTAATTTGTACATTGTCCATCAAGTGATGTCCATGTGTAGAGCCTTCCCGGAGGCTGTTGGAAAATGGTTTTTGCTACGACCAGATAATTATCTTGACAGAACTCTACTAATCTCTGACCTGCTTAATTTTGTACTCCAAGGCCAAACTTGCCAGTTATTCCAGGTGTCCTTTGGTTCCATACTTTAGCATTCCAATCTCCTGGGATAATAGTAACATAATTTCTTGGTGTTAGAACGATGATGTGTTGAATATTTTCGTACAACTGGACAACTTCAGCCTCTTAATCATTAATGGTTGGAGCATAAACTTGGATCACTATGATGTTAAATGGCTCCTTAGCTGCCATCAAATCTATTTACTATGTTAATTAGAATTCAGAACATTTTGCCAAGCAAACAAAGATTAAATAAATCAAGTTTTATAGGGGATTTAATTATTACATCAGGTCCTCATTATTATATACTAGTCACTTGCCCGACCGACATGATGGGATAATATTTTATTTTTCTTTCCCCCCCCTGTCTCTACCTCCCTCTTTCTATCCTGTGTCACTCCCTCCTCTCCTTTGTCTCTTCCCTCTCTCCCTCCCTCCTTCCTCCTCTCACTCCCATGTGTATTTTTACCCATGTCCCTCCGCTGTGTTTCTTTCCCCCATCTCCCTCCCCTGTGTCTCCTTTCCCCCTCTCCCTCCCCTGTGTCTCCTTCCCTCATCTTCCTCCCCTATGTCTTCTTCCCCATGTTTCTTTCCCCCTTCCTTCCCTGTATCGCTTTCCCCCGCCTTCCTCCCCTGTGTCTATTTCCCCCTACCTCCCCTGTGTCTCTTACCCCCTCTCCATCCCCTGTGCCTCTTTTACCCTCTCCCTCTTCTGTGTCTGTCCCCATTCTCCCTCCTGTGTGTCTCTTCCATCCTCTCCCTCCCCTTCATCTCTTCCCCCTCTCCCTACCCTCTCCTTTCCCCATCTGCCTCCGTGTGTCTATCACCCCCTCTCCCTCCCCTGTGACTCCTTCACCGCATCTCCATCCCCTGTGTCTACTTCTTCCTCTCTCCCTCCCCTGTGTTTCCTTCCCTCCTCTCCCTCCCCTGTATCTCTTCCCCCTCTCCCTCCCCTATGTCTCCTTTGCCCTCTCTCCCTCCCCTGTGTTTCTTTCCTCCTCCCTCCCCTGTGTCTCTTTCCCCCCTATCCCTCCCCTGTATCTGATCCCCCATCTCCCTCCCTGTGTCTCTTCCCCCGACTCCCTTTCCCTTCCCTGTTTCTCTCCCCCTTCTCTTCCCCATCTCCCTCCCCTGTGTCTCTTTCTTCCATCTCCCTCCAATGTGTCTCTTTCCCCATCTCCCTCCCATGTGTCTCCTTCCTATCCTCTCCCTCCCCTGTGTCTCTCCAACCCTCCCCCTCCCTCCCCTGTTTCTCTCCCCCTTTCTTCCCCCTCTCCTTCCCCGTGTCTCCTCCCCTTCTCCCTCCCCTGTGCCTCATCCCCCTCTCCCTCCCCTGTGTCTATTTACCCCTCTATCTCCCCTGTGTCTCATTCCCCCTCTCCTTTCCCTGGGTCTCCTTCCCCCCATCTCCTTCCCCTGTGTCTCATTCATCTCCCCTTCCTCCCCTGTGTCTCTCCTGCCTCCCCTGTGTCTCTTTCATCCTCTCCCTCTCCTGTGTCTCTTCACCCCTCCCTCCTCTGTTTCTCTCCCCCTCTCTTTCCCCCTCTCCTTCCCCTGTGTCTCCTCCCCTTCTCCCTCCCCTGTGCCTCTTCCTCCTCTCCCTCCCTTGTGTCTATTTTGACCCCTCTCTCTCCCCTGTGTCTCCTTCCCCCTCTCCTTTCCCTGGGTCTCCTTCACCCCATCTCCCTCCCCTGTGTCTCCCCCCCCCCCCGTCTCTCCCGCCTCCCCTGTGTCTCTTTCCCCCTCTCCGTCCCCTGTGTCTGTTCCCCCTCTCCCTCCCCTGTGTCTTTTCTCCCTCTCCCTCCCCTATATCTCTCCCTCCCCTGTGTCTGTTCCCCTCCTCTCCGTCCCCTGTGTCTTCTTCCCCCTCTCCCTCCCCTGTGTCTCCTTCCCCCATCTCCCTCCCCTATGTCTCCTTCCTCTCCTCTTCCTCCCCTGTGTTCCTCCCCCCCAGGTCTCCTTCCCCCTTCTCCCTCCCCTTTCGCCACACATTGCCCTTGCGTGGCTCTCAGCGCGCAACGTGCATGCGCACTGCGCGATCAGTATTGCGAGTTTGTGTGCAAAGCTTGCAACTTGTGGGCGTTACACACAAACTCGCAATTACAACAACTATATATGTAATAGAATACAAAATATGATAGATATATGGATAGAATTGAACTTGCTGCCTCTAAGCTACATTTTCTTTAAAAAAAATCACTTACAATTATCTCACTTTTTTGTAGCTTTCACTACATTTCACCTCTTCAAATTCCTTCTTTGAATTTCAATTACATACATATCACCTGCAAAATACTAATCCTTTCCTGTTTCAAAACCTTTCACCTGTGGTGAATTAAGTGGCAAACAAAATTCACTGTTCATTGAAATTTGACATAAAAGAACATATTTACACAGTGATGACCCGAGATACTGTAATGTATAAATAAATGTGAGCATACACGTGCTGAAGAGTAATTACCATATTATTTGCAGATTGATGGAACAGGCTGACAAAGATCTCTGACCTTACCACATGCAAGCAAAATATTTCAGAGTTTCAGGCGATGAAAAAGGATAGATCTGTCCCCTAAGAGGCATAGACTCTTATGCCTCCATAGGAGACAGGAGCTCTCTTAATATATCATTCACATAACAACTGGGGTATTACATAAGGTAAATGGCATAATGACCATCTCGCATATTGAAGGTTGTTTTCCACTCATCACCTTATGGATCTGGATTAGGTTGTATAATGAAGGCTGTAGATCCTCTGAGTTGATCCATTAGTTCAGAGAAGATGGGGAGAAGGTGTGATGATCTGCTTCTTCAGTCGGGCTTAATAAGGCTGTTGTGGCTAAACCTATCCAGCAGACCTATCAGGTTCTTTTGATCCCTTCACCAAGGCAGTTAACAACATTAAAATGCCCCTACTCAGATGCAGTGTTTAAAAAAAACTCAGGCTCAGCATTATTAAAATCAGGAACTGCTTTAATTGTTGTTATAATTCATAACAGGTTCAATAGATATATATTTAAACTTGAGCTGATAACATTCTGTAACAGTTTGTGTATCTTCGGGAGTTTGTATAAGTTACTATTGACAAGGTTTCATCTGCATGGCATCATAACACCCACTTCATTATTATCTTCTCTAGGCATGCTGACATATACATATACTGTAGATAGGTTTCCTCCCCTTTTATTAGGAGCCTACACAAACACTTTAGTTTTCTCCCCTTTGATTAGGAGCATGTATACACTTCAGGATCAGGGCAGCCATTTTATCTGACACATATATATTTTCCAGATATATTTGTCCATATATCTATTAATTCTATCTTCACTATGGATTCTGACACATATATTTATATATATATATATATATTCCAGATATCTGGGTTACCTTACTTCTCTCCTGTCACAATCATCACAGATTGCCTTCAGACTGGCTTGTTCTCAGAGATACCATTACATCTCACTCCATCTAACTGAATCTCAACTGAATCTCTCTCACAGGTACAGACTGACAACATAACATTCTATATGATTTAACACTTCATGAACCAAACATGCAACATACAGAATGAAACATCACAAGTCAATCACACATAGGGAAGCATCATAACATACAGTAATTAACATACATAGGGTAAACAACTTAAAATAAAAACATATTAAATAACAATAACAATTACTGAACCCAAGGGATGGTCAGGGGAATCATGACAGAAGGTAATGACCTTTCACAGTTACTTTATATAATCATCTGTAATAAATGCATGGGCACAGGCTGCTTTCTCTTTTTTGGCTACAAAATAAAAACCCCAGCATCTGCAGGAGAGATAGTTAATCATAATGTATTTGGACATTGCCAAAGCTTCAGGCTCTGAGAGAGGATAAATCCATCCCCTAAGAGGCATAGTCCCAGACAGTAGCTTGAAAGGACTTAAGGCCTGTGGGGAAGTAAAGTCTCTTTAACTTTAGTGAACACATTAGAAAACTGTACATACTGCAGAGGAACTCTTGGTTTGTCTGGTATTATACAGATAGGACATTTTTGCTGAAGAAATCCTAGAAGAATCCTAAAACGAAATCCCTGATTCAGTGGTGTTTTTTCTTGTTTGAGAATAGTGATAGTAACAGTGGGCTGTTCCTTCAGATACCAGAGAGGCTGTACATGACTTAGACCTTTTTCTTCATGCTGAGGAAAGCATGTACTTTGCCATTTATCACCACAGGAAATTATCAGTCCTCCAGATACTCAGCCTTATTAAATTGTGATTCGGCCAATTGAATAGGGCTCTATATAGGCACATAGCATATATTTTTACAGAAGTTTTTAGTTAGAGAGCTTCTATCCAAAAGCGAGGTCTTCACTAACTAAAAACTTCTGTAAAAAAATGTGCTATGTGCTTATATCGAGCCCTTTTCAATTGGCCAAATTGCAAATTAATAAGACTGCATGTGTCTGCAGCCAAGGTTAGTAAAAAATTACTTATGTAGAGATGGTGTCTAAAAGACCAAGAGTAATCTATTCTATATGGAACAGACCCACTGTCATAGACATAAGTACAGTCTCTTGTCAATTGGCCAGAAACAAGGGGTGTGGTCATCTTTAATTTTCTCAGACAGGTCTTTCTCAAAGGCAGCAGACAATGTCTCATCATTTCACTTTACTTCAGAAGCCAGTGTATGTAATTCTAAGATGTACCGACCAACTGTACAAGTTCTCTGAGATACTTTGAATAGGGCCTTACAAGAAGAAGTCACTTTTCCTGGAATATCACAAATTCTAGGGAAGGCTTAAGAAAAAGCTTTAAAGTAATTAAAGAGGGAAGATTCTTGCTCCCACAAAAGTAAAGCCCATGCCATAGCTTCTCCATCTAGCAGGGAAAGTACCTAAGCTAACCGTGCACAATCTTTTTGAGACTTTCTATGATGCAGAGATAACTATACCTGGCACTGATTCAGAAAAAAACGACAGTTGGCAGGATTATTGTAGAAGAGTCTTGGGGCTGGCATGCTTTGCTGTATTAGAGAGGCTGAGCTGGAAATCTCAATGTGCTTGGCAGGTGCAGGAGAAGTAACAGTTGCTTGAGAGAGTAATTGGTTACACAGAGTCTGGAGTGTATCAGTTAATTGTTAAGTCTTTGATCAAGCTGAGTTGGGTGAATATCATGGGCTCCAAGCAGCCAAACTTTTGTGCTTTTCTATGCCTTTTTTAGCTAGCTTTGTCTACCTTGCCCAGGTACGATAGTTATATTGTCAGAAACTAAGTACTAGAAATTCAGATCCTTCTGGGGAGAGTTTGCAAAAGGGACTTATACAGGATATATACAGTATATATAGCTTGGTAAGTATCACTTTAAAACAAAAGTCCAATAATTGTATCATTCCATGTGTAGAAACAATAACAAATACTGAAAGCAAATTGGCAGTGCTGCAGACAACTATACCGCAGTAGAAACAGGGATAATCAGAAGCAGAGTGGGTCCTGAAGGCAAGTGCCAAGCAGATCAGAACAGAAGGCAAAGGCAAAACTCTTTCCAGACAGGAACAGCAGCAGTGCAGGACATAGGTAGAACTCCAGCCAGATAGGAACAATTGCAGTGGCACAGGATATCACAGGCAGGACAAAGACTTGCATTAACTGAGTCTTATAACTGGCACTTTGGAGTGATCTCAGTTGCATCTTAAAGAACTCACTAAATGTGGATTGTGTGAGCCCCATTACCTGTCAGTGACTTTGGGGGTGGAGTTATTACTTACAGAGGCAATTAGGTTCATGATCTGAACGTGATCTATTTTCTATTTTATAATCTTCAGCCAATTTATCTAACCAAAGAAGTTGGAGGATGGGGGACCACCCCCGCCCAGATTACATGAATAAGGGTCACACAAAAATTAAACGTAATCATGCAAAACTGGATTTGACCACTATAGAGCAGTATTTACTTTTTTACTCTTGCAATATATTCAGTTTCATATCTTTCCAACTCACTTCTACTCTTTGTTCTTTATTCTGTTTTATTCAATCTTTGCTTTTCCCATCTCACTTTCTACATCCCCTCTTAGCCTTCTGACTCTTGCTCTTAACTAATTCCTCTTTCCTTGCCCTTTTTTTCCCTCATCACCCATATTCCACCTACCCTCACACACACAATTTTCCCCTTGGAAATATGGGGGATTAAACTTTGAGTGAAGTGAGGGGAGAGGAAGCCTATGTCATGCAGTGATATGATAGTGAGGAGGGGTAAACCCGTGTTATGCAGTGATATGATAGTGAGGAGGTGGGAAGCAAGTGTTATGCAGTGATGTGACATCAAGGTGTGAGGAAGCCTATGTTATACAGTGATATGATAGTGAGGAGGGGTAAACCCGTGTTATGCAGTGATATGATAGTGAGGAGGTGGGAAGCAAGTGTTATGCAGTGATATGACACCGAGGTGTGAGGAAGCCTACGTTATACAGTGATATGATAGTGAGGAGGGATAAGCCTGTGTTATGCAGTGATATGATAGTGAGGATGGGAAGCCATGGTTATGCAGTGATATGATAGTGAGGTGGGAGAAAGCCTGTGTTATACAGTGGTATGATAGTGGAATAATACATTAGCAAAACATGACAGTAGATTCCAAGCCATCCTTGACTACAGCACAGATACATTTCTGTGTTTTCATAGTAATTTCATTTAGGTTGAAAAAAGAATTTAGTCCATCAAGTTCAACCTTTTAGATCTCCTCTGATCTGCAAAACGCGAATTTATTGTTGATCCAGGGGAAGTTAAACAGAAACGGCAAACAGATTTCGCCGGAATCAGTTTATTTTGTCTGCTTTGCATACATATTTTATTTATTGTTATATGTGTATAATAAGGGAAACAATTGGACATGTCTATCATCACACACCCTTATATAGCATATCTTGCTCCCTTCACTCCCTTTTATCCCTTCTGTCTTCCTCCTTCTAGCCTATCCCCTTCTCTATCTCTCTTACTCCCTCTCCCCTTCTCCAGCTCTCTAGACTATTCATTTTTTTCCACTTCCCCCTTTCTCTCCCTCCGTTCTCATCCATTTTCTCTATTCTCCCCTCTTTGCCTCTGCCTTTCCTCCCTACCATCTCCTCATCCTTCAGTTTTATTTTCTCTTGCTCCCTCACATTTTCTTTCTGCTTTCCCTATTCTCCCTCTTTTACATCCCCTACCCTAACCCCTTCTCTCTTCCATTGTCTTTTGCTCTCTCCTTTCTCTCTTTGCCATTTGTCTATCTGTTGTGTCCTCTTTTGTCTTTCCTCCTCCCTTAAACATAGATAATTTGATTTGATGACAGATAACTAAAATCTAGCTTGCCCATTCTATCACCCAAAAGGCTGGCTTATTAAGCTCTAAGGTGGCCTAATGCTTATCCCAGGCATGATTCCCTTCCTTACCTGTGTTTGACTCTGCCACTTCCACTGGAAAGCTATTCTAGTTATCTATACATTTTCATGTGATGTACCACTTTCTTTTCTTTCTCTCCCTCAATTTTTACCTTTCTCTCTCTTTCAATACATTACCTTTGCCTTTCTGTTATACTAGTTTATTTAAAAATTAAATTTGGAGACCAGCACAAAAAAAGGTGAAAAATGGATGGTGGCGTAAGTTTGGGTCATTTTAATACACACAGGAAAGATCGTATTTACAAAATACGAAAACTGCTGAAACAACTCCACAATCTATGATAGGACACAGTAAAGTTTTGTTAAAATAAATAGATCTTATAGCCACAGAGTATGAGATTAATCAAAGGTTATCTATGTAATACTAAAACGGTCAATACAATGACATAATACAAATGAAGAACATTTTTTTTTTTTATTAACAAATCACAAAAGTGTAAATAATCTGTCACAATGCATACACTAAAAATATAATCCACATATGTTTTTTGCCAAATAATCGATTTTTTTACTACTCAGTAAATAACCATTTTGTAATGGGTTTTTTAAGTACAATGTGTATAGTGATGTCGCGAGCATAACATTTTCGGTTCGCGAACCGCCGCAAATGTTCGTGAACCGGCGAACCGCCATAGACTTCAATGGGCAGGCGGATTTGAAAACCCACAGGGACTCTTTCTGGCCACAATAGTGATGGGAAAGTTGTTTCAACGGGACTAACACCTGCACTGTGGCATGCCGGAGGGGGATCCATGGCAAAACTCCCACAGAAAATTACATAGTTGATGCAGAGTCTGGTTTTAAGCCATAAAGGGCATAAATTACCTAACATTCCTAAATTGTTTGGAATAAAGAGCTTTAAAACATCAGGTATGATGTTGTATCGATCAGGTAGTGTAAGGGTTAGGCCCGCTTCACAGTGACAGACCAATCTCCCCGTTTAATGCACCGCAAACAACCGCAAACAGTCCATTTGCAGAACCGCAAACTCCCCATTTGCACAAGGTTGGATACCAAGCTAGCCATGTCCCGTTCCTTGTCCTCACTGATGTCATTGAAGGTCTCTTCCTCCACCCAGCCACCAAGGCTCCCCGAAAGGTGACAACAAGCCCCCTGGGACGCCTGCTGTGTTTGGTCTTCCACCTCCTCAAAGCCACCTTCCTCCTCTGACTCCTCTTCTTCAGACTCCTCTCACTGCGTTGCCTCTCTCTGCATTATTATAAGGTGTGTTAAGTAGTACTACTCTTATCAGTTTAATACCTCTCACAGCACATATCAGGGGGCGTGTATAAGGCCTGGATTTTTAGAACCGGGAGATGGAAAAAGATGCTTTGTTGGTCGTATCACTTCAATTTTGGGGCACGGCACGTGCAATCAAAGGTGCCACCAGATAGGAGTGTCGTGTTTGTAAGTACTACTCTTATCAGTTTAATACTTGTTACAGCACCTATCAGGGGGCGTGTATAAGGCCTGGATTTTTAGAACCTGGGAGATGGAAAAAGATGCTTTGTTGGTCGTATCACTTCAATTTTGGGGCACGGCACGTGCAATCAAAGGTGCCACCAGATAGGAGTGGTGTGTTTGTAAGTACTACTCTTATCAGTTTAATACTTGTTACGTCACCTATCAGGGGGCGTGTATAAGGCCTGGATTTTTGGGACCGGGAGATGGAAAAAGATGCTTGGTTGGTCGTATCACTTCAAATTTGGGGCACTTTGTGACATTAGCTTCTTACGCTCAAACATGTCCTTTACAGGCACCTGACTATGGGCAGATGAGCAGGAACTGCTCAAGGCGAGAGACGGAGTGGCGGATAGTTGAGAGGGGGCAAGGAGGACAGCAGTGGTTGATGTGGCTGATGATGCTGGACCAGGGGGAGGATGGCGGCTTTGAATTTGTGTGCTGCTTGTACTCATGTGTTGGTCTGGAGTCACCCAAACATTAGGTCTCAACCTGTAGAGGATAAGGGAACCAGGCTACTCTAGACCTCATTCATCATTACATGTTTTGACAGATTGGTACTATGCTTGCAAGCTACTGTGACAACAGATATGAGTGGCACTGTGCACTTGCAGAAGTTATATCATCCTCATCATCCTCCCCTGTATCTCTTTACCCCCTCCCTCATCATCCTCCCCTGTGTCTCTTCCCCCCCTCCCTCATCATCCTCCCCTGTGTCTCTTTCCCCCCTTCCTCATCACCCTCCCCTGTGTCTCATCCCCCTCCCTCATCATCCTCCCCTGTATCTCTTTACCCCCTCCCTCATCATCCTCCCCTGTGTCTCTTCCCCCCTCCATCATCATCCTCCCCTGTGTCTCTTTCCCCCCTCCCTCATCATCCTCCCCTGTGTCTCTTTCCCCCCTCCCTCATCATCCTCCCCTGTGTCTCTTTTCCCCCTCCCTCATCATCTTCCCCTTTTTTTTCCCCCTTTCCCTCATCATCCTCCCCTGTGTCTCTTTTGCCCCTCCCTCATCATCTTCCCCTTTGTCTCTTCCCCCCCTCCCTCATCATCCTCCCCTGTGTCTCTTTCCCCCTCCCTCATCATCCTCCCCTGTGTCTCTTTCCCCCCTCCCTCATCATCCTCCCCTGTGTCTCTTTTCCCCCTGCCTCATCATCTTCCCCTTTGTCTCTTCCACCCCTCCCTCATCATCCTCCCCTGTGTCTCTTTGCCCCCTTCCTCATCACCCTCCCCTGTGTCTCATCCCCCCTCCCTCATCAACCTTCCACCTCCCACATCATCCTCCCCTGTATCTCTTTACCCCCTCCCTCATCATCCTCCCCTGTGTCTGTTTCCCCCCTCCCTCATCATCCTCCCCTGTGTCTCTTCCTCCCTCCCTAATCATCCTCCCCCCTCCCTTGATGATAAGGGGGGGAAGAGACACAGGGATAAGTGTGAGGGGTGTTGTGAGGGGTGTTAGGGTTAGGGTGAGGGGTGTTAGGGATAGGTGTTATGGTGAGGGCTGTTAGGGATAAGTGTGAGGGGTGTTAGGGTTAGGTGTTAGGGATAAGAGTGAGGGGTGTTAGGGTTAGGGTGAGGGGTGTTAGGGTTAGGTGTTAGGGTGAGGGGTGTTAGGGATAAGTGTGAGGGGTGTTAGGGTTAGGGTGAGGGGTGTTAGGGTAAGTGTGAGGGGTGTTAGGGTTAGGGTGAGGGGTGTTAGGGTAAGTGTGAGGGGTGTTAGGGTTAGGGTGAGGGGTGTTAGGGATAGGTGTTATGGTGAGGGCTGTTAGGGATAAGTGTGAGGGGTGTTAGGGTTAGGTGTTAGGGATAAGAGTGAGGGGTGTTAGGGTTAGGGTGAGGGGTGTTAGGGTTAGGTGTTAGGGTGAGGGGTGTTAGGGATAAGTGTGAGGGGTGTTAGGGTTAGGGTGAGGGGTGTTAGGGTAAGTGTGAGGGGTGTTAGGGTTAGGGTGAGGGGTGTTAGGGTTAGGTGTTAGGGTGAGGGGTGTTAGGGATAAGTGTGAGGGGTGTTAGGGTTAGGGTGAGGTGTTAGGGATAAGTGTGAGGGGTGTTAGGGTTAGGGTGAGGGGTGTTAGGGTTAGGGTGAGGGGTGTTAGGGATAGGTGTTAGGGTGAGGGGTATTAGGGATAAGTGTGAGGGGTGTTAGGGTTAGGTGTTAGGGTGAGGTGTTAGGGATAAGTGTGAGGGGTGTTAGGGTTAGGGTGAGGGGTGTTAGGGATAGGTGTTAGGGTGAGGAGTGTTAGGGATAAGTGTGAGGGGTGTTAGGGTTAGGTGTTAGGGATAAGTGTGAGGGGTGTTAGGGTTAGGGTGAGGGGTGTTAGGGATAAGTGTGAGGGGTGTTAGGGTTAGGGTGAGGGGTGTTAGGGATAGGTGTCAGGGTGAGGGGTGTTAGCGATAAGTGTGAGGGGTGTTAGGGTTAGGTGTTAGGGATAAGTGTTAGGGTTAGGGGTGTTAGGGTTAGGTGTTAGGGTGAGGGGTGTTAGGTATAAGTGTGAGGGGTGTTAGGGTAAGGGTGAGGGGTGTTAGGGATAGGTGTTAGGGTGAGGGGTGTTAGGGATAAGTGTGATGGGTGTTAGGGTTAGGTGTTAGGTTGATGGGTGTTATGGATAAGTTTGAGGGGTGTTAGGGTTGGGTGCTAAGGTGAGGGGAGGATGATGATAAGGGGGGGAAGAGACACAGGGCTGTCCTTGCAGCAGAGATCAAAAGAGTCCTTCAGGACTGTATTGCACGCTGTGTACAGTAGCCTAGCTATGGTTTTCCCTATTGATGCAGTATCACCTACACTCAGCCTCCTCTCAGTAAGACTACAAGTTAGTTATGATTCCAAAATAATTAAAGAAATAGTTGATTAATAACTTATTAATAATTAATTAATAACTAATCCTTAAGTACTATGTAACTATGTACAACAGGTGGTGTAATTTTGCAATTACTGGTAACTCTCCAGATATGCCAAAGTTATTTACTGATTCATGTTGCAAGAGCGTTTGTAGCCTGTTTAATACTGTAGTGCCATAGTTTCAGTGCTCTAATTTAATTCATTCCAGTTAATAATTAGGTAAATATTTTTAGAGCACTATAAAATAAAAACAACCTCTAATTTACATACTATTATATACAATGATATGTAACCCTCCATATATGTTATGTCTCAGCATCCAATCCTCCTTCCTACTTGAACGGAAGATAAGCAAAGTCAATTGTATATTGTGTAAAAGTGCAGATAGCCATTCACTGTAAGGCGCAGAGCTAGTTTCAGCCTCCAAAATTTCAACTTACTTGACAAGAGAGACATACTAACAGATGAGATGGCCAGGACTGCATATAACATATCACTACTAGTTCTTTAAAACAGCATAATAGAATATGAGAATACAGCATCCTTATAATACCATAAGAACTTGCATTCATTTTAGGGTTTGCATTATGGTAAAATCTAGTAACATTAAAATTAGATCCTCTGCTGTTATCTGTGGCCAGCAGTTAGTATAGCAAACAACTGCTTTTCATTAAAAGTACTAATATTCCTTATTCCATAATTCTATAGCCTTTTTAGAAAGAGGTTGATGTTACTATTCCTGCATTTTCTTTTTTATTTTGTACAGTCCTATCAGTGACATTAATCCTTTCTAGCAGTGCTGTGCTTTGGTCCTGAGCTAAAGAACACTTTCCCTGTTTTGTTACAGACATTATTGTTCCTGTTGTAAAAAACAATAAAAATAAAAATAATTAATTTAGTGGCCATCACATTTAATCTTGTAATGTTATTAAATAGGTCAGGGAATATGTGTCTGTAATGTATTGAATCAATACTATTATGAGGATAAAAGCTGCTGCTTAACAGCATTTACAGACCCTCGTGAATATTCATGATATGCAAAGACGTCATTACCACAAGCCGATATCCAGATGTTACTTCTAAATCCAGGATTCCCAGTGTTTGTTTTTCTATGATTATGCAGTGGTTTTCAGGGTGGCTATGTTTAACTAGGACTAGTTCAATCTAAATTGATACTACAATGTATCATATGAATATTTAACGCATGTTCACATCATTAAGTGCAATTTTTTCACCATCTGCACCTTTATAACATTTTTACCTGATAAACAGAAGTGGAACCGACAGCCCCATCAAATAATGGGATCTTATTTAGGACCGAAAACACTTAATTCACATATGCTTAGGGGCTTCTTTCTGTAAAAAAAATATATATATATATATTTAGACTTTGCAAGCAAATGGAGAATATGCTTAGGGATATGTAAGTGAGCTGGATTATGAATGCATCTGGTAGAGGAGAATTAGTAGTGTATGCAAACATGTGTTATATAGAAAAGTTCAGTTTACTTACAAAGTTATTTGCTCGAAAGTCAAATCCAGCTCTTCACACCCACAGGACGCTTATATAAGCAGTGTACCCACAGGAAATACAGCAAGATACAAATTTTGACCTTTCTGGTACAGAGCACAGGAAGTAACTGTTGCAGTTTTTGTACTGAGCATGCTGGAAGCCACTGAGGTGAAGAATGATACAATGTATTATCCTGATTTAGGTGGAATTTTCTAGGGGTGTACATGATAAAATGCAAATGCCAAAAAACATAGGACATTTTGCTAACTACAAGGTAAGCTAATTAATGTTTATTTTGGGATATTTTCATGCAACAAAATGTTTTCATACACTACTAATTCTCCTCTATCAGATGAATTAATAATCCAGCTCCTTTAAATATCCTTTTAAATCTCCTTCAGGATATATGAAGAGCTATAACTGGGTTGTGGGGCCCGGGGGAAACTCAAGAAAAGGGGGAGTGGGGTTGAACAACTTGGGTTGCTTTCCTGTATAGGTTAATACTCATTGGTGTATTTAGCTTTTCTGCCACCCTAGTCCCATTAACACTTGTGTATCCCCATGCCGCATTTACTTGAGTTCCCATGACAACCCAGTTATTATTCCTCCTATCTCCTTGCTATATCCCAAATCATAAGTTCATGAGTAAATGTGTATACCAGAGAGTATTAGGTACACTAACAGACAGAAACGCCACTACAAATAATATTTTGTGCTGTCATAGTTCACTCAAACTTTTGTTCCCCCACACCCCACACATTACACTCCCTTTGACTTTGATATATGCCAATTTATTTGTATACACCAGGAACACACCACTGGATATGTGTAAGAAACTAACAAAATTCTGTTTTGGAGTAGCTGAATCCATTTTGTGTTTGTCACACCCTTGCTTAAAATGATGGGTAAATTATCTGTTTTCAATGCCACCGATATTTATTGCTTAATGTTATGAAAATTGGACCATTATAGTGGCCCTTTATCAATATTTCAATAATATCCTGGGTCTGTAACCCTACATACATACACATTTTATTGACCTATGCATGCGTGATATGGTCTGCCCAATACATACCCACCACCCAAATAAACACGCAACACCTGATGTATGGGTATAATTACAGGCCACAGCTTTATTAACCATAGCAAACAGGTACCAAAAACTGTCCTTAAACCTGGGGCTGCATACCTTCCCCAGGACGGAGCTGATCCCCAGCCAGAGGCCCTATGGAACCCCGTGCCCAAGAGGCCTCTGGCATTGGCCCAGACCGGATACCTTCCTAGCTAATGAGCTCCGCCCTAAGGTGATGCAGCACCCCCGCCACCCGCAAGCCCTATGGGCTCAGCACTGCCAAAAGAAACCATGGCCTGAACTATACCCTCCTTCAACGAGTAATCGAATAACTGAAGACCAATTTCATTCAGATGAACTCCGTCTCCCCCAAAAAACTTGTGGGCCTCCGGTGTCTCCAGATCCCTATGCCTAATTGAAAACCCCCCTAAACGCCTAACAAAAGATGACATGATCTTGTTTATTCTCTTTCTTGCCTTGTTAAGCCTGAAAGGATCAATAGCCCCCCGCCAGTGTAACCTTGGTGTTATCTGGGACCAAATTAACAATAAATCTGGGAACAATTCCCGAAGTCTAGGCAAATCCCTCTTCATGCTACCAATAAGTTCCCTCATGGATATGAAATCGAAATAATTTCCTCCTGCATGAATTATCAAAATCTCCGGCGGAGGAGATGACCTAGCTAAACTAGATACCTTAAGTAAAACCTGCTCCCATCTCATCCCCCTGACCCCAAACCACTTAATACTGCTTCCTCTGGGAAACACAGTTGATGGCCCCGATCAGTTATTCCTGCTGCCCTTCTGGCCCAATAAATGAAGGAATGGCCTACGATCCATAACTGTACAGAGGGTCCTGCAATAAAACACATAATATACAGTATACATATAACAACTTTTATTATCCTCATTAAACAACATATTTTGAACACTGAAGCAGTTTCCCTTACTCCATGCTCCATACTTATACTGTATTCCTTTACCACAGAGAGTTATCCTTTACCCATCCCGAAGTTCCTTGCCCTTTGGTCAGTCACCTATACCCAATACCGCTCTCTTTGACATCTGAGCAGTCAACGGTTACCCAGTGCCCCGACACCCCTACTTCTTGTGACTCGGGCAGTTAATCCTTACCCATGTCCTACCGTGTTGGCTCTACATTTGCTAACGGCTCTTCCTTCCGAAACTGCTCCCATTCAAATCTTAATAACGAATCAGCAATAACATTTTTAACTCCTGGGATATGGGATGCTCTAACTAATATATTCAACTGAAGGCACTTCAATACCAGTTGCCTCAGTAGCCTAACTACTGGAGGCGAAGAGGCAGTAATAGAATGAACTGCCTGCACCACACTCATGTTATCGCAGTTAAAGATAACATGATGATTTTTCAAACTATCTCCCCACAACAATATTGCTACCAGAATGGGAAAGAACTCTAACAATGTCAGATTCTTCATCCAACCATTCTCCCTCCATCTAATGGGCCATGCCTGCGCACACCAGGAACCACTAAAATAAGCCCCAAAACCCAGAGACCCTGCCGCGTCAGTAAACAACTCCAGAACTTCGTTACCAACTGGTTATTTCAGAATCATATTACAAACATTAGAATGTTCCAAAAATTCCAACCAAATGCGGAGATCTGCTTTAGGGTCTGCTGAAATTCTAATGTGATGGTGTGACTGATTCATGCCAGCAGTAGCCAATGATAATCTCCTAGAAAAAAATCCTCCCTATAGGAATAATCCTACAGGCAAAATTAAGTTTCCCCAACAATGACTGCATAGACTTTAAAGTAACTTTTTTAGCTGCCAAAGCTTGACTAACCCTTAATTTTAAATCTGTTACTTTTTCCCTTGGGAGTCTACACTCAAGTTTAACTGTATCCAACTGGATCCCCAGAAAACACAAAACGTGAGAAGGATCTTCTGACTTATCCTCAGCTAACGGAATGGCAAAATCTGCTGCCAACTCCTGAAAGCCTTGCATCAACTTTATACAATCCAATGAATCAGCAAAACCCACTAACAGAAAATCATCCAAATAATGCACTATCGAGGATAAAGGAACTCAATTTCTCAAAATAGGAGCACAATATACTACAGCCCATGGGCAGGCACTGATCAACAAAAAACTTGCCCTCAATCTGACAACCTAACAACTGATAAGAATCAGGATTAACCGGAAGCAAACAAAAAGCTGACTTTATGTCGACCTTCGCTAACCAAGCACCTTTTCCAGCCTTCCTGACTAGCTGCACCGCCTGCTTTACTGATGCGTACGATACCGAGGACAACTCCTTGTCAATCCCATCATTAACAGATAACCCCCTTGGGTAGGAAAAATGATGAATAAGTCTAAATGAACCCGGCTCCTTTTTGGGCACCAGCCCCAATAGGGATATTCTCAATTTTTTTATTGGAACCTCATCAAATGGACCGGCCATTCTCCCTTTCTCCACCTCACTGATTAACTTACTCCATACCAAAGCTGGATTCTCCCTAGCAGATCTTAAATTCCTTGGCCACCTAAGCGGAGCTGAAGACAAAGATGGGATTGAGAAACCAAACAAAAAGCCATCGAATAATGACTTAGCATCCTCAGATGAACTAGGCCCACTGGCGTACCGCCTTAACCACCCCTCCATCCTTTCTAGCCGAACTGGACTCTTCCTTTTTTTTGGCCAAGCTCCCCTGCCTTCTGAACTTTTGATCTTTTAAAGCAGTGAAAAATAGGATGACCTGTGCCACAATCCGAACACTCATGCCTAAACTTACAAGAACCCTCCAAATACAAGAACCTTCATTATAAGCAAAGCAATACCCCTTCCTACTATTGCTGGATACAGCAGGCTTTGGGCCAGACCCAACTGCCGGGCGCAACGGCGTTACAATTTTTAGCCAACTGCCCATATCCCTATGATCTCACTGCATGGAAGGCCTAACCGCTAACTTCTGACGAAATTTCTCATCCCATGCCCACCTCCATAAGTCCTATGAATGCCTTCAATTTCGTCCAAGTAACAGAATAGCGCGGAACCAAATTCTGGATTCCGCTCTCCAACTATACTGGCAACTATAACATAGGCCTGTAACCAATTACTAAAAGTCTTGGGAATCTTTCTGTATCTGCGCCTACATTTATCCTCCTCTTTTTCCCCTCATCCCTCTTTTCGTCTGGCTTAACTTCTATAAAATTAGGAGTAGGAGTAGTGAGAATATCTCTATAAACTCCCGATTCCAAATCTTTTCCTTCAATTTTTTAGATACATGCTCTCCAATAGGGCCAATTGAACACAGTGCCGATTTACTCATTACTATGTCAGCTACCCTAATAACTGCTGCCCCCAAACCGACCTTAGCCTGAACTCCATCACCTGCCGTAATCTCTGACTCCAGGCCGGTACCCGCTTCAGCACTACCACTAACTGATGGAACCGCCCCTACACCCTGACTAATAACCTTATCAGGACCTACCCAGGCCCCAAGCTTTTCCCCTTTTCCATTTGTGACAATAAACTCTGCAAGTTAGCTGCCACCTTCAACTTTAAAGTCTATGCAGTCATTGTTGGGGAAACTTAATTTTGCCTGTAGGATTATTCCCATAGGGAGAATTTTTTCTAGGAGATTATCATTGGCTACTGCTGGCATGAATCAGTCACACCATCACATTAGAATTTCAGCAGACCATAAAGCGGATCTTCGCATTTGGTTGGAATTTTTGGAACATTTTAACGGTTGTAATATGATTCTGAAATAACCAGTTGGTAACGAAGTTCTGGAGTTGTTTACTGACGCGGCAGGGTCTCTGGGTTTTGGGGCTTATTTTAGTGGTTCCTTGTGTGCGCAGGCGTGGCACATTAGTTGGAGGGAGAACGGTTGGACGAAGAATCTGACCTTGTTATAGTTCTTTCCTATTCTGGTAGCAATATTGTTATGGGGAGATAATTTGAAAAATCATCATGTTATCTTTAACTGCAATAACATAAGTGTGGTGCAGGCAATTAATTATATTACTGCCTCTTCGCCTCCAGTGTAGTTAGGCTACTGAGGCAACTGGTATTGAAGTGCCTTCAGTTGAATATACTAGTTAGAGCATCCCATATCCCAGGAGTTAAACATGTTATTGCTGATTCGTTATCAAGATTAGAATGGGATCGGTTTCGGAAGGAAGCACCGTTAGCAAATGTGGAGCCAACACCATTTCGAATGGAGTGGTGGAACTTGATCTTATGAGCCCGATCCTAACTTGTGTAATGTCAGTTTGTGTGTCGCGCGTGTCAATAAAATCACCTGCAGTATGCCTCTTTCTGTCGAAGACACTGAGGCTGTAAGGCCCGATGAAATGTTCGCCTCATTCTGCTCTCTGGTTTGTCTGGAGAAAGGAAGTTGTTTGCTCCTGGCTGGGGTCATCTCCTTTCTTGCACTCCCTTGTACCCTACGGGCCTCCCCGGAAGGCAGTCTCTGGTCCTTCCCATCTCTTGTATCTCTATTGGTCCTGTAACAAGGATAAAAGGATCGCCTCCCTTTGTCATCCCTTTTATGCTCACCACCATGGCGTGAATGAAGTGGCGACCGCTGCCTTGACCTTGACCTCCTTCTGGGGGAGGGCGTTCTCCTGTTCAGTAAAGTATATCTATTGCTTTGCCAATATTTTCCAACCGGCGACCTTCTATTTCTGTAATCAGATGCTATACTTGTACGCCTTTCCGTACCCATCCTGCCTCTTGTTTCTTCCATCCGTCTCCTTGGGCCTGGAGATAGAGACCGTCCAGAAGACAATGAAGACCGCATGAACTCTTGCTGCCGTTCCCTCTGTACTCATCATCCGGTCGTGACCTGCTCCTGCCGGATGTCCCTTCCTCCGGATCAGCATATGTGGAAACAGGGCAAAACAATGCAGAAACAACAGCACTAGACACATTCCTGCCTTCATCCTGTAACTCTTCCTCTTCTTCCCAATTGATACTTCCTCTAGACTATTCCATTGTTCTATGCATATGCTGCCTTTTCCATTCTTCTCATTTCTGCCCCTTCCTTGCTGCTGTCCCACAACTCCTTTCCTCCTTCTTCCTCCTCATTTCCCACTGCTGCACTTAACTCCTTCCTTGTTCTCTGTCCACCTTTTTTCATCCTGCCCTGTGCTCCTTTCTGTGCCCTATTCTGCTTATCTGTCTGCTTTCTTCTTTTCTTCTCCTTCCCCTTGGCCCTGCGCAGTCTGCTCTTCTCATATTCCCTCCCACAGCCTCATACGTGCTGCCCCTCTCCTCCAGTTCCTCCTCACTTGCCTGCACAATGCTGGGGCTTCCTGATTGCCCTTCAGACCTCAGCGACGCGACCGTGTCCCTGCAGCTACTCCCTCCTCAGACCTCTTGTCAGACGCCTGCGCCGGCTCCTTACCGGACGCTGGTCTCTTCCTGATGACGTCACGCCGGCTCCTCATCCGCGTTGTGATCCGCGCCGCCTCTTTACCTTCTCCTGCGTGTTCCGCCGCCTCCGACGCCGATGCAGGCCTCCTGGACGCCTCCTGCTGCTGCAGCTGCTCTCCGGATGCCGGTGACGCGCTGCCAGGACTCCGGGAAGTCACTCCTCGCCTCTTCTTCAATTTAGGGGTCTTCAAGGTAGTCTGCGCCCCTCGAAATTGGGACCCTCCTCCTCACGGGCCCACTTCTCCCCTTCTTCTTAGGGGTCACCATCACAGGGCTCAGCCTATTGTGCGGCCTTGCTGTCCTTGATGGTCGCCCTCTACATCCTTCAGCAGGAGGGACAGTCCCCATTTCTTCTGTCATCACTGGGCCACTGGGAGGCTCCCTAGCTCTCACCCTAGCCACCAACTCCTGGAACCACTCCTGGCCATGCTCTTCAACTTGACTCCTGTGTGAAATTACTCACTTTTATCACCTCCTAATCCCCACCCCCAAATTTAACTTAGCCAATGGCTACCCAGCACCCAGCCCAGTCAAAAGCTCCTGTCACTAGGCAGTTCCTAGGTGCTGCATTACTCAACACAAACACTTTTTATAAATATCTTTAATAAATATTCAAATATAAAAAAATAAGCAAATACTTAAATATAAAGAAAATAGTGTGGTATATTCCAACTCTATTGGGCACCATTTAAGTACCACTTGGTTCTGAATGCAGTATTGGGTCTAGAGTGGAGCCACCATAGGGCAAGGTCCAAATAAAAAAACACTCTCTGAAATACACATTGGTAGCAGATTACAGTGTATCCTGAGCTGCTAGCCATGTACACAGGCACTTTCTAGTCACCACACACTACCATACTACATCACTATAATCCAATTCAATACTCCTTTAAGGAGATGGAGGAATTCCCAGCTCATACTTACCATGGGCCTCATTCAATTGTGATTTGGCCTATTGAATAAGGTTTTATATAAGCACAGAGCATATTTTTTTACAGAAGTTTTTAGTTAGTGAAGAACTTGCTTTTGGATAGAAGTTCACTAACTAAAATTGTCTGTAAACAAAACATGTTCTTTGCTTATATAGAGCCCTATTCAATTGGCCAAACCGCAATTGAATGAGGCCCACGGGATTATTCAAAAAAAGAATAGTAACTTGTTGTTTAAATAGACAGTACAAGTTTATTATTGTTTTTTTTCTATGTAGCCATTCTTTAGAGAGCCCTTTAGAAATCTACGTTTTTGTCCTTTCACTTAAAAAAATAGACAGGCAATCTTTAACCCATAATAAGGAACATTCCACTTAATTTCTGTTGTCTTCATAGCATTGGACAGTTGGCTCGCTTAATGGGGTATTAATAAGCAGGATAATTAGTGTCTTGTACCATGAATTATGATTGAAGGTACTAGCAATATGATGGTTGTAGCTTAATTTATCATGTTCCCGTCCAGGACTGCTACGCGTAAGTGCATGGTTTCAGCTTTCAGACCCTAACTTGCGGGCTTGTTCAATTGAATAGCACTGGAATCGGAGATAAACAGCAGCCTGCAGCAAGCCTGCAGACATATGCCCTGTATCACTCGAGATGCGGGCTTGCAATTGATTCAGGCTCATAAAGTTTTACTCCAATAGAAATTAAATATTGCTAAATTACCGTATGTTTAAATGAAAAAGGTATGGTTTATGGTTATGTTACGTGGTAGCATGCATTGATAATATTAATTATCATTAAAGGGATATGGAAGGTTTCTAGATTTTACAAGATATACTGTATAATTTACCTGTGTATTTATTTACTTTTTTTTTATTTACTTTTATTTACTTTTATGTATTTTTTTTATTAAGAAGTGCTTATAAGCTCTGTATTTACTACCTAAAATCAAACAAAATGTACCTACTTGCGTCTACCCCCTATAAACCATGAAAACAAAGACGCTGTAGTACTTGCTGTGCTGTATCTTATACTAATCAATCAGTGACCATCAATCAGGAACAGGTGATCCCTGATAGGCTAGGACTCTACACTGCATTTCCAGCCATACAGAGTCTGTGTCTGCATACACTGCAGTGGACAGACCCTTACAGGGACTATTTGTTTGAATACAAAAAAAGTAAATACATAAAAGTAAATAGATACACAGGGATATTATATACCTAGTAAAATCGAGGAACCTTGATATCCCTTTAAAACAATTATTTCATACATTTGCTAGTAGAATATATTAAAGGTAAACCTCTGTGATTAATGAAAGGTGAGATGCTTAACAGGATTTCAAGTCGTTGATAGAATTGTAGTTGTAGAATTTATTGTGCAATGTTAAAGCTAATTGACCATGAATAACAGAATCTGTTCAAACGGTTAGAAATTGAAGCATAGAAAACTGTTTAAATATGTAATTGCTCCACTGACCTTTATAAAATGCTGGAGGATATGCAACTTAAACATTTAACACTATAAGAGTCAGGGTCTATGGCATTTTTTTGACAGGAGATCAGAAACATTTGCATAACTCCTTTATATCCATTTCAGCATGATTCCTTTGAGGATAACTAAATATAACTATTGTTTTCTCTTTTTTAAAGATTTCAATTGATATATGTTATATATATACTAGCGACTCGCCCGTCAAAAAATGATGTTCAATAAAATGTGAAGCCATGGCAATCCTGTTTGGCACACAATGTTAAGCTTTTTATACTCTAAGGACCTTCGGCTCTCATTGCGAGCCTCTCTTCGCATGTCCTTTGGCTCCTCTCTATATTTTTTTAAATACTACTTATTTAAATTAATTGAATAATAAATGAATATAGTTTACCTTTTTCTAATTAATATATGTAACAATCAATAGCCTGAAGATATAACAATCTCTTTTTATTTTCCTGCAGCATATAATGTCCAGTTGGACTGTTGCTGTCGTGAGGAGATAGTTTTATGAATGTCCCAACTGTGCATTAGAAATAGGCTGCGTGTGCGAGGGCAAACCGTTGGTTTATTTGTGTAAAGCGCTACTTTAGATGCTTAATGTTGTTAGTTGCAAGTTAGGGTTGTGAAATTGCATTGTTTGTCTATGTGCTACGCGGTTCGCAAGCATTTGCCGTCCTTTGTAATAGTGTATTTTGTACCCCGTGCGTTCCTGGGTGAAAGTGGTATGCGGTTGGCGGTGTTTTGCGCCGTCCAGGGTCGCGTAGCCTTGTTTTCATTTTGTTTGTCAGTCATTTTTTTTCTCGCTTAACCGATTTTCGAGTACCAAAACTCAGCAAAATCGACTTAAATTTGCCTTCCACCTCACTCCCAGACTTCCTGGCTGTCTCCCCGTGCTGTGTGTGATGTCTTTGTTGCATTTTATTTTATTCTTTTGTATTTTGTGTGTTTTTTGCTTTTTTTGCTTTGCGCTCTTTGGCCGTTAACTTCGTATTTTTCCTATCTCGTATTTTTTGTTCTAAGAACCGCGTCTCAATTTTTTTTTTTATCCTGCGTCTCGTATTTTTGTTTTGTTCTAAGTCCCAGGTTTGTCAACTGCTTGCAGCCTAAGGCGATCCTAAGTGTTTGGGGGCTAAGTCCTGCGTGTTTCAATGTGTGATTGGCTCGCCTCGCTTTGAGAGATTCGCAGAAGCGCCTTTGGCCCTCCTTTCTGGCTAAGTTCTACATGTTTCATTGGCTCCTCTGCTAGCCTCACTTCCCGAGGTTTGCAGGCAATGAGCAGCCTTCGGCGCTCATCGCCTAAGTGCTCCGAGTTAACAGCTCGCCTCGCTATGCGAGGCTTGCAGGCGATGAGTACACACCATGCAAATCGTGACGACATCACGCAATGCGCCAATTATAATATGTGATTCTGTATCATAATGAAAATGTACAAACAGTATAATTTAAAAAGCTACTAAAAAGTAAAATAAAATTATTTCTCTTTTATTATTTACTTTAAACAAAATCAACTCTATCACTGAAAGTTGAATTAATAAAATAAAGTCATGAATTTCTTGAGTACACATATACTAAAGATGGATAACATATATTGTTAAATTAACTTAGGGCCAGCACATTTGGGAAACCAGACATTTTGTAGTCCTGCTAAATTGATATAATATGATACTGTTACCTCATTACTCAACTACATATTGTATTTTCAATGACCATGTACATTTCTTAAAAATTATAAATCTCCTATTGCATGAAAAGAAAAAAAAAGAAAATATTATCTTTTTTCTACAAAAGATTTTGTATTTCCATTTCACATCTTTGAAAATAAATACCAGCATTAACTACTTTTCACTGCAGAGGCACAGTACCAGCAAAAAACAACAATAAAGAATGAAGAAACGGAAGAAAAGAGCAAAGAAACAATTCAGTTTCAAGTACGGATTCCAAACAGGAATATACACCAAATAATACTCGTTCTGGTAACCTCTAATAACAAAAGATGTTCCAAATGTCTACCCCAAGAAGACTGTAACCAGACATTCCAAATCTTTGCAAAATCTTTATTAATGAGATTTTTCGTAGAAATCACATTACTTTTCCAGAATTGCTCTATTACTATTCTAGTCGCTATTAAGAATTGCTGTTTCAAAGCATTTGCCTTTAATTATTGTATCTAAGTATTTGCCTCTATTTTCATTCCCTACAAAGCGTCATTCAGTAATAGATAATTATTATATTTAAAAAGCTTCGCTATCATTCTTTCTACAAGCAGATAAGTATTAAAAAAAAACAATGATAATGATAAAGAGTACCTTTTTCCATGGCAGCGAAGTCAGACTGTGTATTATCAAATGTCTATGCTTTATTACAATCACATATAATAGTTGTCAAACTGTGATTCGTCGTCACTCTTGCGACAAATCGCAGTTTGGCAACTATGATTAAGCGTAACCCCCACGTATGCGCATTGCGCAGGCTGAGCCGCACAAGCGCATTGCATCAGGGGCGGGCACATGCACATTGCTGCGCATGCGCATTGCTTTGGGCGCACTCACGAGCGGGCAGCCGTGCGCGCACCCGGCTGAGCAACACAGGAGGTAAAGAAGAGAGGAAGAGACACAGGGGAGGAGGAGGAAGAGACACAGGGGAGGAGGGGGAAGAGACACATGAGAGGAGGGGGAAGAGACACTGGGGAAGAGGGGGAAGAGACACAGGGGAGGAGGGGATGAGGGGAAAGAGATACAGGGGGTGAGACACACAGGGGAGGAGGGGGAAGAGACATAGGGGAGGAGGGGGAAGAGATACAGGGGAGGAGGGGGAAGAGATACAGGGGGTGAGACACACAGGGGAGGAGGGGGAAGAGACACTGGGCAGGAGGGGGAAGAGATACAGGGCAGGAAGGGGAAGAGATACAGGGGGTGAGACACACAGGAAAGGAGGGGGGAGACACACAGGGGCAGGAGAGACACAGGGGAGGGAGAGGAGCGGGAAAAAAAGACACAAGGGAGGAAGTAGACAAGGGGATGCCAAAGGCGCTCATTGCAAGTCTTGTGATGAGCGCTGAATGCGCTCATCGCGAGGACAGTAAAGAAGAGGGGGGACAGGCTCGCAATGAGCTCCTCCCATCAAGTGGAGGGTGGGAGAAGTAGAGGGGGGAGAGGCTTGCAATGAGCACCAAAGGCGCTCATTGCATGGCCTGTGATGAGCGCCAAAGGCGCTCATCGCGAGGCCAGTAAAGTAGAGGGGGGAGAGGCTCCCATTGTGTGGCAAACAGCATTGCCAGGACTCACTTTTTATTGCTGTGAAGTCGCTAGTATAAAATAATTGGCAGATGGCCCAACCACGGAAATCGAAAAATACAAAAAACAAGAAAAATAATACAAGGTAAATTAAAACAAACTTACACACAGCACAGGGGGAGAGCCAGGATGCCTGGGAGTGAGGTTGCAAGCGAATTTGAGCTAAATTTGCAGTGTTTCATCACTCGAAAATAGGCTAAGCAAGAAAAAAAAATGGCGGATGAAAAACGCTATAAAACCTGAAACTGAATGAAAACGAGGCTGAGCAAAGCCAGGCACGCAGGACTTAAAAAATACACTATGCCAAAATACTCCGGACTTAGAAAATACACAACAAAGACAGTACAACGCCAGGCATGCAGGACTTTGAAAATAAAACAAACGCCAGTCAGTGGGCCCCATACAAACACTCAGCAGACACATAGAGGAGAAGACACAGGGGAGGGATAGGGGAGAGATGCTGGAAATAGACACATGGCATTCCTAAGACTAAAGTTGCAGGTTAATGAACCCTGCAGTGAGCGGCCCATACAGTAGGCGGGAAGAAAGGTTCGCAATGAGCGCCGAAGGCACTTATTGCGAGCCACGCGATGAGCGCCGGAGGCGCTCAGTGAATCAAATCCTCACATTGTGTGACAAACAGCATTGCCTGGCTTACAATTTTATGCCTGTCATTTTTTGACAGGCAATTCGCTAGTTACTATATAATATCTGCTGTATACAGTACTGGTAGCCAGTTGTCATTACCTAGTGTGATGGAGTGCCTCCCAGAGGATGGTGCAAGATACAAAGCTGTGAAGATTTCACACCAGGAGAGATTGAGTTAATTGCTACTGCAGCAATAATCAGACACAGAGAAATGGGTGTGGCCCCTGTATTGAGCTTCACTTGGGAGGAGAGAGGGAGAGAGCAGAGTACTCCATTGTGGTGCTGGAAACTAAGGGACTGAATCCCTGACGTGGCAGTGACCCGTCACACTGGTAACAGATGAATAGTCACGCATTGGAAACATACTTGTGTAAAGTCAATATATAAGTGAGCTATGTGACTATATACATTATGATTAGTGCATATGCTATATGCTATAATGGTTAGGGTGTCAAATGTTTAGCATTCCAATTACCCTATAAACTACACCTACAGTATATATATATATGAGTGATTCTTGGTTTGTGTAAAATCCAATCCGATGCTTTGCTTAAAAGCTGTTTAATACAGCAGGCATATGCTTTAAGGGAGCAATGTATAAAGTTGCTATTTTTGGATTAAAAGAGTGAGGTACATTGTATTCTCATTTGCATGTCCCCGCCTTTTAGACATGCAAATGGGCTTATTAATGTATTATTCGTTTTCTCTCTCTCTCTCTCTCTATATATATATATATACATATATATATATATATATATATAAATAAGGTAAGTCTTCTAAGGGCATCATGAGCATCATGAGCCTCATTCAATTCAGAGGCCCTAACTTATGGAATGTAGTCCATATGTCTGATGGTCCACAGGGCGCTCTAGTTATGGTACTATTCAATTCGGGAAGACCACAAGTTATGGGCCAATAGCTAAATTCGGATACCATGCCATCATATGTAGCATTTGCGAGCTTGAAAAAAGCAATTAACCAAGGCCGTAACTCCAGAGTTAGCAACAGCCAATGGAAACAGAGATGGTCATCATTACATCAATGAAAAATGGAGTTTTGATTTCAAAGTCCTACGGGCTTCAATTGCGAGTTACGATCAGACCCACATTCCTGAAATATTGCAATATCGATAAAACCGTACATATGATATTCTATTACATGCAAGTTTCATTATATGTATTAACATTGATTGCCGTGATCGATATAATACGGAAATCAAACATGAAATAAAGTATTTTTCTGAGTAGATTTGCCAGCTTGAGAATGTTATGCTATTAATTGTAAGACCTAACATCACTTTCCCTTTCAATAAAAGTACAGTAGTGTGTGTATATGTGGATTTAAAGTGCTCCGGACATGTCTTTAAGCCCTTTGTGAATCCTCCTTGGAACCCCTAACTTGTGGAGCGACTTTTGCCATTTGCGGCCTTGGCAGGCAATTTGCGATTTTAGTGTTCAGAATTAACTTGCAATGGTAACCATCACAATGAATCGGAAGCCGTAGCCCGTAATTCGATCGGAGCCCGCAAAAAGACACCAATTGAATAGCAAAATAACTTATGGGCTCCATTTCCGAAGCCCGGATCCCCCAAAGTCTCAATTGAATGGGGCTCTATGTTTCTAGGAGCCACTAACATCTGGAAAATATGTAGGAGCAATAAAGCTACCAGAGTCCCAGTAATTCCCCACACTTACACTTAGGGGCATAAGAACCATGGGAGTGGGGGGGGGAGGCAAATCCTGCACAGATTATGCAGTTCCAACTTAGCTTCCCTTTCTCTCAGGGGTGTAGGAAATGGGGGAGATAGGGTGGACATATCCCCCCAGATTATGTGAACAGGCGGCACAAAAAATAGCAAGAGGAAACTTAATCATGCATCACTATATATAATTTTGAATTACATTAAGGAGCAGGCAAGCAGGTGGGTGCATTGGTGGAAGATCGACCACTGCTGTCTGTCCTGGGAGTTGAATAACACCACTCATGGATACAGTTCTTTACCCCCCCCCCCCCCCCCCCAGATGTTTTGGGGCTACTACACCCATGCTTCCTTTCCTGTCCCTTTGTCTGTTTTCTGATACCTGGGTCTCACAATATCACAGGATAATCTTGCAAGATCTTCTGAGACCTTGGTATCAGACCTATCTGGCCAGCCAAAATGAGAGGAGGTGAGGGGGAGCTACTGAGGAACCACAACGGAGGTAGATATATTTAATTGCCCCACCTAGATTTATTTTTAATTCCTTCACCTTTGCCTACCATTTAAACATTATTTTTAAATATCTAGCAGAATATAAATTATTGTTGTTCTTACCAGACTAAAATAATGCAAATCTGATTGGAGAGACAAATAGAGAATGTCTTCCAATGCATAGGTTAACTACAAGTCATTCTAAGCACAATATACTGTGATCTGATAGATACTTACTATAAGAGCATGTGATGGTTTGCCCCCAGAGGCCAGTGTGGACGCAGCGCTAGGAAGAGGACTAATCCCTGAGACATTATTATTTACACCAGGAGCTACGGAGTTAAGCTTGAGGTGTAATCAGGCCCAGCTGGAAGTTTCTTTAAAAGGCCTCCTGAAGCAACCAGCAGGGGGTTTTCAGGCTGGGTGTGGACCCAGAGAGCTCCAGAGAGCGAGCGAGCACCAGAGAGCTCCAGAGAGCGAGCGAGCGAGCACCAGTGAGCTCCAGAGAAAGAGAAAACCAGAGACTGAGAAGCAAGTGTGCCAGAGCAGCAAGTGAAGCTGCCATTGTGGGATCAGGCTGTGTGACTACACCTGATTTAAAGGAGAACATTCGCTGCAAGCAGAAGAGGATCCATTGCAGCTAAGTGACTGGACTTAAAGGTACCACCCCTCTGTGATACAAAAGGTACTGTTTTTACCTGCAGGCCGATTAGCGGTTCCAGGGCTAGGCGTTCCTGCAAGTAAGTAAGCCTGTTTGAGTAGGTGTTTATTTCATGCTGACCATAAGCTATGTTTATTTATATTATGCCAACCACTTATTAAAGCCCGTGAAAGCATAAAAAGGCTCCAGAGTCCTCCATAAAGAGCATAAAAAGTTGGATAAACAGAGCGTTGATCCCGCCAGAAGGGGGCGCTCTGCCACAGTTGGTGTCAGAAGTGGGATGCTAAATTGTCTGTATTAAGAAGACAGCCCACCTTACAAGATGTCCATGGAGGAACTAGTGAAAGCCCTGGTAGATGCCACTACACGCCAGAAAGTGGGCGGAGCTTGTCAGCAGGAATGGCAAAAAGTAATTGCAGCGGACGGAGCCCATGCTGCAAAAGAGGGTAAACTAAGAGGTGCTGCTGCATGTTTGGGAGAGGTCACAGAGAAGTGGCGGCGACAAGCAGAGGAGGGAATAATCTGCATGAGAGAGGCCACAGAGAAGTGGCAACGACAAGCAGAGGAGAGAATAATTGGCATGAGAGAGGCCACAGCTGCTCAGCAAGAGTACAATAGAAAGTGGGCCATCCAGTTAGCCCAGAATGAAGCTATACTGGAAAAATATAGAAAAGATGCGGCCAGAGTTAGAGCCGATGAACTTCTTTTGGAGCTGACAGAGGATGATGATGTGATCATATACCTCACCATTTTTGAGAGAACAGCCATTAGGGAGGCGTGGCACAAACGGTACTGGGTCAGCCTCATTGCCCCGTATTTGACGGGCGAAGCTCAGAAAGCTTATCTGAGCTTGAATGAAGAAAAGATAGGAAATTATGATGACCTCAAAGCTGAGATCCTTGCCAGAGTTGAAGTTACCCGGGATGTCAGAGCACAGAGAATCAGTACCCAGAAATATAAGAACAAAGAGAACCTGAGTTGTAATAAGGAGAAGTTACAGTACAGAGGGGAAGTCTCACAATTTGGACAGGCCCCTACTTCTCTGTGGGAAAAATCTGATAATAGAAGATGGAATACCGAAGAAGGTAATGCCCATCTCTACCACAGGCCAGTGTACGGGTTCCCTGATGAGAGGATGAGGAAAGACTCCCAGAATGAACAGAAGGCGTACTTTACAGCCAGCATAAAGGCGCTGGGGGTGCAACAAGCTAGCCGGAGAAGTGCTCCTATACTTCAAGCACACGAGAAAGGTGTGACTGGCATGACAAGGAGAGATTTCCATCCAAATATTATGGACACCCCATTGGAGCTTGGCGTTGAGAAGTCATTTGATGATATTGTCAAAGATAGACAAGTAAGGAACTGGCGGGCTGACAGAGGAGCCGGCGCAGAGACGGCAGGAGCCGGCGCAGAGACGGCAGGAGCTGCTGATGAGACTGCAGAGAAAGTGAAAAAGACTGCAGGAACAGCTGACACGATTGCTGGGAAAATAACAGAAACCGCTGAAAAAGAGACGGCAAAAGAGACAGAGGAGTCTGAAAAAGAACTTTTGTCCCTGAAGCAACCTAATTATGACTTAAAAGCAACTAAAGTTGTGAGCCAAGACCAAGGGAAAAGGGACAGACACAGTCACCTGCCCGGGGTGAATACTCCTGAGGTGTCTAGACAAAGAAAGTGCCTGATAAAGATCTCTGATTCAGAGAAGGAAGAGATCAAACAAATGAATAAAGCCAGTGTTTTTACAAAAGAAGAAGTAACTGGAAGCCTTTCTAAAGAAAAGACAGATGGGCAAGTTACTACTAAAAGGAAGGGTATCCGGAAGATGCCTAATGATATTCCTGAATGGAGAAGGAAGACTTCGTTGGAAGACTACAGAGTGTCCTACAGGAGTAAGTTACAGATGCCTAGATGGAACCAGAGGAGGAGTCCTCCCAGGTATAAGCTGAAAGAATCCGTTGTGTGGGAGCTGCAGCACAAGGATAAACAGGAGAGGCCAGATCTCCTCCCTAATTATGCATCTCAGAGAGAAGGAGAAATCACCATTTCCAGCTCTCAGCCACAAGAGATAGAGGAATCCCGTAAACAGAGGAAAGCAACTGTAATACAGAGGGAGCTGCTATTTCATGCTCCACAAATACAGAGAATGGCCAATTCATCTGATATGAAGAGACAGTTGGTTCAGTGTGATGCATCTCCAGAAGAGACTAACACTGACCTCCAGAACCTGTGTACTCAAGACGCTACATTAAATGCAGAACGATGTTCGCAGGAAGCTCATGAACCGGTAGGAGAATCTATACCGACTTCCGAGCCAGAAGAGTCCGCAATGCATGAGCCAATCGCAGAACCACCAAAATCAACCCAAGTGCCTGAGAGGTCTGCTCATATGAATGAGCATCCCATAAATAAAGAGTCTTCTGATAGTGGGGAACAGGTTATGGACACTCATAATTCACAGACCATATCAGCTGAAACTGTATCATCAGAACAGTTATCTGAGACTGTATGCACAGGAGAGAAAGAGTCTCATGAAGAAAAATTGGCAAATGTGCAATTAACAGAGCAGAAGACACCAGATATAGATTTAGGTAAACAAAGAGATAAACATGAATCAGGACAAGATGGTCAGGGGGTAGAGACATTCCAGAAAGAAAATGAATCTTCTTCTAACCCTGAGGTTGTGAATAGTGACTCGGCAACAAAAGTGCATGACCCATCTGCCCAAAGCATTTCTGAAGAACAAGTGCCAAACCATGAAACCGCGGCTGAAGAATTAGAAAATGAGTCCTCTGAGCCACAAACCAATGACCAACAAGTAATCCATAATGACCACTCTATTAAAGAAGAAAATTTAGAAAATGGTCATGAAAAGCTGGACGCCTTGGAGGCAAAGCTATTAGAGAAGTCACTAAAAGAAGAAATAAAATGGGTGAAGGCAGAGGATGCAGAAAATAAAAATGTTGTACAGGAATTCAGGATACAAGAGGCTACTAAGAAGTATACTAGCCTATCTGTTGGTCGTCAGCCGGACGTTGCTAAACAGCTGGAGATATTCCAGGAAAAACAAGAGTCTGAGAGCTTCTTTCTAGCAAAGACAGAGAATATGCCTACTCTGCACAGAGAGAAAGATAAAGTACAGACCCAAGAGCAAGACGCAGCCGTGAGAGGGGGCCTAGCTTTGGAGTCTATAGCGGATCCTGGACCAGAACAGAAGCAAGGTGCTTGTATGAAGCTCATACGTTCTGGTGAGAATTGTCAGCCAGACAATAGGAGCACCTGGAATAGAGGGAGCCAGGAACAGAGGGAAGAAAGACAGCCCAGGAAGTTGCTGTTGTATAATGAAGTTGAAAGGGATGCTACTGATGAGCCTACAGGGGGAGAATTGGAAACCCTACAGAATGGACTGAGAAAGGAAGCACGACAATCTCAAGAGGTCACAAAATTTGGCCAAGAATTGTACTCGGCGAGGGCAGCTGACTCTCTGATATTTGAGCCCTACACTAAACCCCATCAGGTTGTAAGGAGGGAGCGACTGAGTGATCTGCTTGATACCCCAGGGAAGAGACGGTATGGAGAAGTGAGTTCTCATACAGTAGTACGACGAGTACTTTTGAAGGGTCCCTGGAGGAGGGCACTCGGAGTGATGAGCGGGGCGGTGTCCTACCCACGATGTGTGGGCAATGTCCCGGGCAGTGCGAAGAAGAG
Source organism: Discoglossus pictus (assembly GCA_027410445.1). NCBI lineage: Eukaryota > Metazoa > Chordata > Amphibia > Anura > Alytidae > Discoglossus > Discoglossus pictus. The sequence continues at coordinate 28,202,759 of CM050166.1, read as the reverse complement.
AGCGCTTCAAGATGAGAAAGCTGATAAAGCAGAAGCTTCAGCACTATTGGGAAGGTCTTACTGGCGCAAGAATGGCCGGACGGTAGGATGGTGGCATACACGGCCTCTCGGCGTTGTCGCTCAACCCTATGGTGTCGAGCTGAGGGGGAGGAGATGTGATGGTTTGCCCCCAGAGGCCAGTGTGGACGCAGCACTAGGAAGAGGACTAATCCCTGAGACATTATTATTTACACCAGGAGCTACGGAGTTAAGCTTGAGGTGTAATCAGGCCCAGCTGAAAGTTTCTTTAAAAGGCCTCCTGAAGCAACCAGCAGGGGGTTTTCAGGCTGGGTGTGGACCCAGAGAGCTCCAGAGAGCGAGCGAGCACCAGAGAGCTCCAGAGAGCGAGCGAGCACCAGTGAGCTCCAGAGAAAGAGAGCACCAGAGACTGAGAAGCAAGTGTGCCAGAGCAGCAAGTGAAGCTGCCATTGTGGGATCAGGCTGTGTGACTACACCTGATTTAAAGGAGAACATTCGCTGCAAGCAGAAGAGGATCCATTGCAGCTAAGTGACTGGACTTAAAGGTACCACCCCTCTGTGATACAAAAGGTACTGTTTTTACCTGCAGGCCGATTAGCGGTTCCAGGGCTAGTCAGTGGCGTTCCTGCAAGTAAGTAAGCCTGTTTGAGTAGGTGTTTATTTCATGCTGACTATAAGCTATGTTTATTTATATTATGCCAACCACTTATTAAAGCCCGTGAAAGCATACAAAGGCTCCAGAGTCCTCCATAAAGAGCATAAAAAGTTGGATAAACAGAGCGTTGATCCCGCCAGAAGGGGGCGCTCTGCCACAGAGCAGTAAATTAAAGAGTGTGCACCCTTGCACAATTATGGGATGAAGAAAATTATTAAAACACAGTTAACACATGTAACTCTTAATGGATGCAATGGCAATACAAAATAAACATGATGAATGTTCATTTTTTTTTTGAAACACACCACTTTAAAATAATTGGATTGTTTAAACACAAACGTTCGGCTATCAAGCTATTTATACATACTCTGAGCTATTGTATTTAATGCGTTACTGCCAAGGTATTCAGCTTTCTTGCTAACACCAATAGTTCTTGAGCATACACTTACTTATTGTTTACTTTAGTTTATACAGTATGAAGTACAGGGGTCAGTGGGTTATATTGACACAATTGGTTGATCTTAGCTGAGAAGCTCTATTTAATCACAGAGGACCTCATTTGGGGTTACACCTGTGTCCAGCCTTGAGAAGTCAGTATGGGCAACTCGCAGGAGATCTAGAATGTTCAGGTACCAATTCGAAAGGCCCTATAATTCAAGAAATTCAAAGCAAGGTAATTAAAATTATTGAAATTTTTAATTATTGAAATCAAATGTTTACACAAGTGCACAACTTGGTTGATCTTGGTCTTATGATGATGATGTTACTATTGTTCATCTGATCATAGGGCAGAGCTACAAAACTAATCCAGCGAGTACCAACATTACCAGCCTACCAATCTCACAAATGCACTCCTATCTATACAAATGAGAAATAATAGGCAAAATTAGTTTTTTATGCTTTTCTCAATCTTTTTTCTTATTCATATTCCCCTCCACCAGTTGTATAAGCAGAATCGGCAGACTGCGACCACAAAGATGGCGATGAGTTTGTCTTTATTATAACTATAAGTTGGTTTTACCAGGCTATTTGTGACCCAATTTGGAAACAATAAAAGGCCCACTATGGATAGATTTTTTTCTGTATGGTATATTGAATAACTATATTTGATAATGGCAAGTGGTTTTAGAAAATAAAAATAAACACTGTTTTACTTTTAGATGCAATTATTCTTTACTGTGGTCTTCCATTTTCTTTACTGAGCCTATATCTGGCAAGTTCTGTCTCATTACTGCTAATGAGAGCACTGCTGGCAGTTAGTGCTCTATTCCTTTTGTAGAGATAGAGCTTCCTCTATGGAGTCAAAGTCTCCTTCCACGTTAGGAAGATGGCCACTGGAGACTAAAATAGTGGATTCCTCAACAGCATAATAGCATAAAAAAGTAAAAAAAATATTGTATTTACATTCTAAAAACATGTTGCCTTTTTTCAAGTTATATTCTTCAAGAGCATATTTTAGATTTATAACCCAAGTGGTCCATTGAATGTCTAATAAGACAATTTGCCATGGTTGTGGGAGAATAAAGTTCCACAGCAGGTCATCCAGAATCATGACGTGATCATGTTACATACTGATACTCTGGTACAGTGAGCTTATGCTTTGATTTACCATTCATTATTGGAAATGTTGCTTGTTGGCATGATAAGCAGAGAGAAGTGTTATGAGGGAGGCACTCCACTCAGTCCACTGTGTATGTATGATATGCAAGTGTTATTCCCTATCCTTGTTAAAGGAAGAAAGAGGAAGAAGGGGATTTGGGGGGGGGGGGGGGGATGGAGCTTCTTTGGGGCAGGGGTCTTGAAGCTTTTTGGGGGCAGGGGCTGGGGAGAAGATGGCACTAAGTTAGTTGGTACCAGGGGGAACCACTAATTTATTTTGCACCAGAGCCCTTAATTCAGTAGCTCCACCACTGCTCTTGAGGCCTGGCTGTAATCTTCTTTATGTGGGGAAAAACGGTACTGGAACATTGTGGCAAAACACTTTAACAGGTATCATAATGCATCTACAGAGTTTGTGCAAGAGGGGACGTGAAACGCATAATACAAGAGATCCAGAAACTGAGTCCAATATGGAGTGTGAGAGGGGACGTGAAACGTATAACATAAGAGACCCAGAACCTAAGTTATGGGTATAGAACATGTGTTTCTAGGCTTGGAAGGAGGGAATTTATATCCATCCTATTTAGTTTATTTTATTTTTCTAATACGTTTAGATATAAAATTATTAAAATGAGAGGTATAGCAGATCTGAATTTTGGGCACTTAGGTGAAAGGAGTCCTTAATGAAGTATTGAGCTTGACCACGTTTTTGTGATTTTGAGTTGTTACAGTTGATCTCATCTGGAAGTGCTGAAATATCAAGGAAATGAGTTGTAGAAGAGAGATACATCCTTCAAATATGCAAGGATTTTAAGTGTTATATAGATCACATATATAGTTGTTAGCAGGCGAGCCCGCTAGAGCCGTTGCTCACGCTTGCGGGCTCGCGAAGCTAGGGCCTCAGTTGCTGGCATGGAGCGCCGAACAGCAAGAGGAAGCTTACCTACAGCAAGAGGAAGCATCCAGGACCTCAAAAAAGCAACTTACACCTTCATTTAACTAAAAATAAAAGAGTTTAGACACTAAAAAATTCTCTAAGCGAGAGAAAAAATGGCCGCCGAACAAAACGAAAATGAGGCTACAGCACTCTAAACACGCAAAACACCACAATTAACTCGCAAAACACCACAAAAGACCTACGGATATTCCGCTAAGACGCATACCACACATTACCCGCCCATTTACGACAATGCGGAAGTACACAACTACGCTATTACACTGCACACATTCATCACACTTACACAGCAGCTCCACACCACTAATGCTGCAGCAAAAGTTAAACTGTCTCCTCAAACAGAGCTGTGTATTTCCTCCTAAATTTATTTCATTTATTTGAAGACCCATGGTACAAGAATATTGCAAAATACTCACTTACATATTTTAATAGAAAATGGGGATACCCTACTTTTTGCTACCTTTGCCTATCCAAAAATATTTGTAGAATGAATGTTTACTGCGAAGACACAAACTATAGTCAAATTTGTTAGTACCTGGATTTGACCCAATTTCTGTCAATAAGAATGTAAGTATTGAACAGATACTTCTATCATTTTCCTCTGAGTCACATTGTAAGTCGGACAGATAATTTTGACAGTTCTTGCTAACCAGAGTGTTTATATACTTACAATTACTCTACTGCATGTATTTTCTACAATACCATTGTTCACTGTAATCTCTTTCTGAATGTTATTGTGCAGCATGATTTGGTGGTATAAACTTATTTTCTTTATTTAGATTAAATAATACTCAGTCCTAATATTAGATCTACATTGATTATCCATGCTACCTGAATTGCTAGAAACAATTTCTATTTTACATAAAAAGAGAGTAATTTGATTGTGGAGCATTCTTGACCTGGGTAGTAATTGCACAAAGGGCGGATCCACCAGGGCCATCCACTGGGGGGGAGGGTGGGGCGGCAAAGCTGTGTAAATAGTTTTTTTTATTTATTTTTTGATCCAACCTACCCCAGCCCTCCTGGACCTTACTAAGCTGGCTCTTGTAGCTTTGCTTCCTTAGGTCTCTCAAGCACTTGCTGTTGCTCGGGCCTTCTGCACCTATGTCCACGAGGTCATACACAAACCTGGAGAATGATGGACATGTCCGCTAAGGCATCCATCGCTGTGGAGTCACGGTTCCAGAAGATGGCTCCTACATCTCTGGGAATTGTGTTTCCAGAAGTACATTTACTAAGCAAGGTAAGTCACAGATTTGGCCCAAATCTACTTTGCAGCCTGCCTTGCCCATGTCCAAGGTAGCGCTTTTTTGGCTTTCATGCCCACACAGTGAGATTCGGCCAAATCTACTAAATAACATTCACACATCAGCCATCACAGGCTCCATCCAATTGTTCTGGCCAATCAGTGTCCTTGCTCATGTCTAAAGACACACCCCTTGTCACCCTCACACACGTCCCCTCTTTCTCTCACTTCGCATCGAGCTGCCAACTATCCACCAGTCCTAAATCAATTTCGCTAAGCTTCTCCTCGATTATTTTTGGCCTTTTTCACTAAGCAAGCTTCCACAAGCTCTCGCTTTATATTTTGGCTTGCATCATAACTTTGCTTCGAGCCTCCAGCATTCCATTAATCCTAAATGAATGAGCAGGCAAAACACATTTATTTTATTTCTAATGGGATTCATATTCTACTGTAGGTTATAATAGAATGGCACAATCATAAAATAAAACATGGCAACAAAGAAAAAATGTAATGACCCTGTTCAAAAGTTTGCATATCTTTAGTTCTTAATACTGTGTATTGCCCCCTTTAGCATCATTGACGGCATGCAGTCTTTTGTAATGATTATCTATGAGGCCCCTATCTCTTGCAGGTTGTATAGCTGCCCATTCGTCTTGGCAAAATGCCTTCAGGTCATGCAAAGTCTTTGGTCGTCTTGCATGAACTGCACACTTGAGATTTCCCCTGAGTGGCTCGATGATATTAAGGTCATGAGACTGTGATGGCCACTTCACAACCTTCACCTTTTTCTGCTGTAACCACTGGAGGGTCAACTTGGCCTTGTGCTTAGGGTCATTGTCATGCTGGTTATTGTCAAGTCCAAGAGCATCCCATGAGCAGCCATCGTGCAAAAGAATGCAAATTGTCTGCCAGTATTTTCTGATAACATGCTGAATTCATCTTGCCATCAATTTTCTCAAGATTCCTTGTGCCTTTAGAGCTCCACCCCCACCCCCCCCCCCCCAAACATCAGTGAGCCACCACCATGCTTCACAGTGGGGATGGTATTCTTTTCACTATAGGCCTTGTTGACATCTCTAAAAAAACATAGCGCTTATGGTTGTGACCATAAAGCTCTATTTTGGTCTCGTCACTCCAAATTACAGTGTGACAGAAGCTGTGAGGCGTGTCAAGGTGTTGTCATACATATTGTAACCAGGCTTTTTTTGTGTCATTGGCGCAGTAAAGTTTTCTTTCTGTCAACTCAACAAATTAGCTCATTTTTGTTCAAGTATCATCGTATTGTTCTCCTTAAAACAACCACACTGTATTTTTCCAGAGCAGCCTGTATTTCTCCTGAGATTGCCTGTGGGTTTTTCTTTTTATTCTGCAGTTGTGGCTTAAATCTTTCTTGGTCTACCTGACCTTGGCTTGGTATCAAGAGATCCCCAAATTTTCCACTTCTTAATAGATGATTGAACAGTACTGACTGGCATTTTCAATGCTTGGGATAACTTTTTTTTTTTATTACCTTGTTACGCAGATCTTTTCACAGATCTTTTCTGCTCCCCAAGGCTCAGTATCTAGCCTGCTCAGTGCATCCACATGAGAGCTAACAGACCCATTGTCTATTTATACACAGACACTACATGTAATTTAAAAAGCCACAGGTGTGAGACATTAACCTTTAATTGCCATTTTACCCTGTGTGTATCACCTTGTGTGTCTGTAACCAGGCAAAACATTCCAGGGTATGTAAACTTTTGATCAGGGCCGTTTGGGTGATTTCCGTTATTATGACTTAAAAAGGAGCCAAACAATTATGTGATAATAAGTGGCTTCTTATTCACTATCCTTTAATAAAGACATGTTTTTGCATGATCAGTCATATTTTCAAAATAAATGCCAAAATTTCCCAATTTCTGCCAGGGTATGCAAACTTTTGAGCACAATGAGATATATATATATATATATATATATATATATATATATAATGCTGAAAAGTGGAGCATGCACTTCCCGGAGCTATGGTGAAGGCAGAGGAGCTTTGCACAGGTAGGCGGTAAGGGAGAGGCTGTGGAAAGGGGTCTTGGAAAGGTTATGGGAAGGGGTCATCAGAAGGGAAGCAGTTATGGGAAGGGGTCTGCGGTGGAACACTGAGTGATTTGGCTCCGCAAGGGCCCAGCGCAAAACATTTTTACAACTTCTAAGAGGGGAGCCAATAATGATTTTGTACTTGGGCCCTCCATTCTCTAGCTCCACTACTGATTGCATATGCAGTATATTTTAAAATTTAACTTTTTATTTAATAATTGTCGAAAATAAGAATAACCATAACTTAGAAAAGAGACAAATTAAAAAAAAAGTTAGATTTTATACAATTGCTGTGCTATTGTTCATTGTATTTCACAACTGAGTTTCCATCACATATATTTTGATCGACCTATTAGTTTTGCATTTCCTTATCTAATTTTGTTAATATCTAGTATGTAATAGGACCCACAGATCTACTATAGTAATGTTCTTTATATACAAAAAAAACATAATTACATAATAATCATATAAAATGACATTTTCCCTCCTAAGTGTCTGAGCGGTTACTACCAGCTCTTTGACGCATTTCGGCAGTTGACTTTCTCAGAAAAAGTCTGAAAGGGCAACATATTTCACTTCAAATGTTACAAAATAACATAAGCTTTATACATTTGTAAAAAATTAGTGCCTTATTAAAGGGATATGTAAGTGAGATGGATTATGAGTGCATCTGAAAGAGAATTAGTAGTGTATGAAAACTTGTTTTTGCATGAAAAAATACCAAAATAAGCATTTAAACACTTACCTTGAAGTTGGCAAAATATCTTTTAATTTCTGCCAGTTGAAACCAAGGGTTAACACCCTCCAAACCCAGGCTAAACTGGTATACAATTTGAAAACATTGTTTTGGCCAATCAGGAGAAAGTAAAGACTGAAGCATTTGTTATCACAATCTGGCAGTTGCTGTCTGTTTCTTTTCTCTCTGTCTGTCTCCTTATGGGCAATTTCAGCTGTGACTCCAGCAACCATGATTTCCTTTAGAGGTCACACACTGTACCCTGCAGGGTACACTTTATGTAAGCTTCCTAGGGGTGTGCACATCCACATATCAGTATCTAGCATATAAATATGTTAGTACTGAAGAGTTAACCTTTGTGTTATTCATACTTAGCAAGAACCATTGATATCGGGGGTGGCTAGAAACTGCCCTGTGATGTGTATCCTTGAAACCATTACCTCCCAATTATTTTCTTCCAAGAATTGTTACATAGACCCTGAGAACACTCTAGGAATGTGTATGTACGTGACAAACTCTGTGCACCTGGTACTGGTACCTGGTACTGGAAGAAAATAAGACATTTCATGACTGATGTTTTTTTTTTTTTTTTTTAGAAGCTCTGACCAAAGTTAAAATAAACAGAGAATGTGTTTGGAAAAGCTCTCTGTGTGTGCATATTCCAAACAGGTCCCCAGGACGTCCTGGAGTTCTGGGTTACCTCGGCAGTCAACTAGTGTATCAGTGAAATTCCCCAACAAGATGGTGTCAGAATCGTGGGATGGACGGGAAATCTGGGAGATAAGGGAACAGTGTATCTTGTTATGAACTCTTGCCCTCATTTATCCCAAAGTCCAACCAGATTATTTTGGGGAATTTATGGGAATAGTCTTTGGTAGACTTTGAATGCTTAAAAAAAGCACAGGCAGACCTTTGGTAGGCTGCATAAATAGTGTGATTTCTTTGGTAGAAATCAGGAAAATTATAAAATAATTACTTGATGCCGGGGTACCCAAACTCAATTGCTTTTGGCTTGCTTATAAATTGTGCTGTGTGACTGTGCTGTTTAAGATAATTGATGTTTTATTTTGATTTGAGAATGAATATTATAAACTAGCGACTTGCCTGTCAAAAAATTACGGCAAAAAAATTGTAAGGCAGGTAATGTTGTTTGCCAAACAAAGTAAGTGTTTAAGTCGTCTGAGTACCTTTGGCGCTCATTGCGAGCCTTACGTTGAGCGCCTTCATCGCTCATTGCGAGCCACTTGCTTGGTGTATTTTTGGTTATCAGAGCCCCTTCAGCGCTCATTGAAAGGTCCGCGCTGATAGCCTTTTGGCGCTCATTGTGAGCCTCTACCCTGGTGTACTTTTGATCCTCTGAGCACCCTTGGCGCTCATAGTGAGCCGCGTGCTGAATGCCTTCAGCGTTTATTGTGATACTGTCGTCTGGTCCTTTTTATTTTTGTCTATATGTATTCTGTATTGATAATTAATTAATAAAATCATAAATTAATATACATTACCTATTTGTAATTAATATATGCAGCAAGCAATATCCTGAAGAGCTAACAATCTGTTTTTATGTTCCTGCAGCATACAATGTACATTTGCACTCTTGCTGAGCTGACGTGTAAGTGTCAGCAATATGTGAAGTGTGTAGTGTAAGTAGGCTGCGTGCGTGGGGGCAAAGCGTTTGTTTAGCTGTGTAATTTTGCATTTTGTAATGGTAATGTTATTAGTTGCAAATTAGTGTTTTAAAATGGCAGCAATTGTCTATGTGTTACGCGGGTGTGGATCATTTTGTGTCCCCTAGTAGTGGATTTTATAGCTAGTACGGACTTGTGTAAGACTTTTATGTGTCTGCCGATTTTTTTTATTTTTTTTGCATGTCTATTGGTCGTGTAGCATGTGTAGAAAAAGTAGGCTGCGAGCGCAAAGCATTTGTTTAGGTGTGTAATTCTGCATTTTGGATTGGTAATGTTTTTAGTTGCCAGTTAGTGTTGTTAATGGGCGGAGATTGTCTATGTGTTAGGCGGTTGTGGAGCATTCAGCGTCCTCCCTAATAGTGTATTTATACCCCGTACGGTCTTGTGTTTTCAGTTTTTTGGGCTGCCATTTTTTTGGTTCCTTAGGCGATTTTCATGTGTGTAAACTCTGCAAGTTGTGGTTCAATTGTCGTGCAACCTAACTCCCAGACGTCGTGGCTGTCCCCCTGTGCTGTGAGTGATATTTTTTTGGATTTTTGTTCATTTTGGTGGTGTTATTTTTGTTTTTCTCTGTGTGCGGTTCAGCGGTTAACTTCGTATTTTTTGGACCTCTTATTTTTTTGTCGCGGTCTCGGTTTTCTTGTTGCAAGTGTTACGGGCCGTAATTTTTTAGGGTGATTTTTTTCAAACTGCTACGGGTCTCGCATTCTGAATTGTGTAATTGAGTTTTGTGTTGATGTGTAGTTCTGCTGGGTCGTAGGGATGAGTGCGTATGACTATCATCTCCACCAGCGCAGTGAGCGCCTTCGTCGCACTCTGCCTAAGTCGTACGAGGTAGTAGGGATGAGCGCCTACGGCGCTCATTTCCACCAGCTCCTTGCCAGAAACTGCGGCCTCGCTTTGTACGCGAGCCCGCAAATGTTAGCAACAACTCATATTGCTGAGAACTATATATGTGATTGTATTTCGGAAGAACTAGAAGTGCTAGGAATCTAGGAGAAAGAGAGGCTAAGCTACTGAAAGTAGACAGCTGGAGTGGGAGCTGTGTGTGAAGGTGTGATGTTACTTGTCCAAACACTGTAATAAATTGCTGATTTTATTTCATTTTTTCCTTTCTAAGAATGAGCTTTTTTCTCAGCCTGGTTATTTTTGCTCGTTGTCATTGCTAAACAAATGTATTATTTTGTATCTCGTTAGAATCTGTGCATGTCCCCTTCAAGTTTTTTTAAGAAGTGTTAGTCTGAAATAGCAGACAGCCCGTGCTGCATCGCTCCCCCCAGCTTGTCTGATAAGACACACATTCTGTTTTGTTTCGTATTTTTTAGAAGCTGATTTATGATATTTACTGTAGCGTAGTAAAGTGTGGTATTTGTAATTGATGGTTTTTGTGTGTAAAGATATTGCAATCTTTATATTTAAAAAAAAAAAGGAGAAAGTTATTAAGGGAAAGTTAAAACAGTAGGCACCCGAGGTAAATTTCAATGCCCTCCAACTACGGTATACAGTGTTTTACAAACAGAAGTGCTGAGTGAGGAATCTCACGAAAATAAAGTAGTCATGACCTAAGCAAGGCCCAGTTGGTATGAGCGAATAAAGGTTATACATAATTACCTATTAAATATGATTAGACACAGACCACTTCTTGGGAGTAAAATTGGCCACAGCGTTTTTGGTAAACACAAATAGGTGTATATATATACATAACCATAACACCAATACATGAACATGACCAGGTGAGGGGAGAAGCCTAGCCAGAGCAAGTGCGCCCTACGCCCTGAAGCCTCGTCCTCGTAACATCCATACCACCGTAGGGTAGGATCTTACCCATTTTACCACTGTCCCAGCGACTCCCCTCACCACCCGCAGCTGTGACAACAACAAAACATGATTTAAAATATAAGAACATTAACCATACATGTATACAGGTGCTGAAGACATTAAGCATGATAATCCTTACAACTTAGACCAAATACCTCCTAGGTTTATTAACATTTTAAAATGTTAAGGATTTAAAAGAAAACATGCACATAACTTTTAACAATATAATTTAGGGGTGGGTATCCTCACCTCATGGCTAGCTGGGAGCCTAACGGCAGAAATGGCGCCAAACAGCCTATAAATGGCTACACCCCTTCCTAGCTAGCCACTCCTACCTAGCCAGTCCTGCCAGGTCAAGTGGTCCCTCCTGCCATCAACCAGGAGGCCTGGTGTGGCCCTCGGGTCTTTCATGACCTAAGCAAGGCCCAGTTGGTATGAGCGAATAAAGGTTATACATAATTACCTATTAAATATAATGATTAGACACAGACCACTTCTTGGAAGTAAAACTAGACACAGCGTTTATTGGTAAACACAAATAGGTGTACATATACATAACCATAACACCAATACATGAACATGCCCACGTGAGGGGAGAAACCTAGCCAGAGACAGTACGCCCTGAAGCCTTGTCCAGGGTCTACCGTGTTGTAACATCCATACCACCGTAGGGTAGGATCTTACCCATTTTACCACTGTCCCGGTGACTCCCCTCACCACCCGCCACGGAGAGGACCACAGAATACCTTCTGCGGTCTCGACTCCCCCCAAAAAACGCCATAGCCAGCCGCATACTCTCCTAAAACACCAGCATTCCGAGCTCCACCTCTACTCATGAAGTTGAGCTCGAGCGGAGCTGAACTCACATCTGACTGCTTTCTTACAGGTTATCCTGCTCCAGATCACTCATGTAATTGACATCTGAGGCAATTACGACAATGCCCGAACCTTTTTTGCTCATGATACCCATCCGGCAATGGGTGCATGTTACTAGGATCTTAACCACCACCTGGATCGATACCAAGGTAGGAAGCAGCCAGTGCCACTCGCTACCTGCTCCTCCATCTGATGTCACTATCCCTTCCAGAAACAAACTGATTAAACTCTCATCTGTCTCATCTTTACGGTGTCTGCTTTTGCACCAAGCGAGTGGTTAGCAAGTTCCAATGATGAATATGCCCAAACGCTGCCTGCTGTCTCCAACGCAGTAGTATTATAATCATAGGGAACCAATCCTACTCCCAGTAGGAAAGGACCAAGAGAGCTAAACCCAATAGAGGGGGAAGCGATTAGTGTGCCTTTCCCCTTGTAACTTCCAACCTTTGCTCACCCGCTCCGTCCTGGGCTGTCCCAGTCCAATGGTTGCCTGATTATCTTTGATCACCCAATTGATCACCTGCGGTCGACATACCTCCTCCATTTTCCAACCAACCTCTTGCTACCATCCGAACCGTGAGAAAGAGATGGCTTCGCTGCAACGCGATGGACCCCAACTATCATAACTTCCTCCGTGACAGTGATATACAGACTGCGTGCTTCTTTGGCCCAAGAAAATCCTCACCACAAAGGGGAGCAAACAGTGTGCCTGTCGCACTGTAAACTACCTCCCTTTCATCCCTTGGTCAATCTTGGCCTTCAGCTCACATGGTCACATGATCACCTTGAATCCCCAGGACCAATCCTCCGAGGTCAACCCGCCTTGTCTGTTTTCCAACCACCCTCTCCATACCGGCTGGAACAGTCGGCTGTACAGAAGGCTTCATACTTATCACAGACTTCTTTCCATCACCGTGCTATACCGCCACATGGTCACTTAATCAACCTTTTTGATCCCAAGACCGTGTATATGTTTACACAGGATCTCCCAACCAGCCATATGGTCACATGATCACTTTTTTTATCCCAAAACCAGCCATATGGACACATGATCCCCTTTGGATCCCAATACCAGACACCTGAGGCCACCACACCTTGTCTCTATACCAACCACCCTCTCGCTACCGGCAAACCCGCGGGAAGGAGAGATGGCTGCACAGACTCCAAGGCTTTTTCACTTGACACACAGCTACTTCCCGAACAGTGGTATCCCAGGCCCTTGGGAAAAGGCTACCAATTGCCTGCCGTCCCTTTGCCATACCTTCTGTTCACCTCTTCCTGCTTTCTGGTTCCTTCCTCTCTTCGCTAGGAACCATTAACCCGACCCGCTTCAGCGTGGCCACGGCTGCTACCTGACACTCCTTCTGAGCCTCCAATTTTTTTTATTTATTTTTTTTTAGAACTCCCCACCTTGCCAATACATCACTGGCATATTTACACGCGAACCCAGCGCATACAGACTGCCCATCGTTATACTTAGTTCATCCGTCTGAGGCGCATCTAGAATCGATACTGAAACCGGCTTATCCGGCATCTTCTCTCCAAGTGGGATGATGCATAAGTGAGCGACATATCCCACCGCACCGTAGTTTCATCCAAACGGATGTCTTACTGCTACTTTGATCCTCCGCTGCCAAGCAGTGCATAACTCCAGAATGAGATCTGAAGCAGAGTACTGGACTCCATTACCATAGCTTATACCACTTCCCTGACTGATGACAAGTGATACCACCGAAAAGGTTAAAGGAGAGATCCCACATAAGATAACACTCAACCAACTAGTCCTCCCCAATCTGGGACGCACCCAATACCACCGGCATACTTGCCACAAGAGATACCCTAACTAAGCCTCCCAACTAATTGAAGGAAATACCATACTTCAATTGAATACAAAACACAACCATGATGACATACATAAATCCTTTACGTAGGAAGAGTACCATATCATGGGTCTCGAAACAAAAATTAGGAAAACTATAATCAGAACCATGGCAATTAGGAACTCCTACAACTACGCCTATAAAATTAAAAGAGCGCCTATACCATAATACCAGGCACAAACAACAGTAACTATACCACAGAATATGCCACACCTACCCAGGAACACTCTGAAGTCTAAATGAAAGAATAAAGACATGCTGGGAAGGAGCTACATAAAAAAAACACTAGCCCATTAAACCTAACCTGTGCACTGGTGCACCAAGAAAAGCGCAATGGAGAGAGACTAGAAGTACAATTTAGGAATACTAAAACCATATACATAATGGAAATACTCATACATATATACACATCTACACACATATACATCTATACATATATATATATATATGTATATATATATATATACACATATACATATACATATACATAAATACACACACGCATGCAAACACATATATAAAATTACACACATACATACACACATATTAAAATACACCCATATACATACACACATATAAATATATAAACACACACATATATATCTACCTATATACAAAATAAATATACATACATACATACATACATACATACATACATACATACATACACACATATACAAACAGAGCACCCCAATACACAGGATACCCAGAGCATAAGACCAACTACGCAAGACTACGAATAAGAATTAAAGGCCCCAAGACAGAAAAAACACCTCCCTAAGGACAACTACAAACCCAGGAACATAAAAATAAGAGCCCTATGCAATGGGGAAAACAAGAATACTAAGGGATATCCAGACTGAGAGATACAATTAACTGATTATTCTGACCGCTAAAATGTATATACCCGAGCTAGACATTTTATGTGCTCAACACAAAGTTGAGGGACTAACGGAAAATAAGGGCAACAGCGAGAGGTAGAAACCTACACCTATCCACATAAATTGGATTAAAACCCAAACTCTATTTAGGATGATATACTTAGAATGATTAGAATGATATACTTATTATGAAAAGGTAAACAGGACTATGATACATTTTAACCCATAACCAGGGCTTGCCGAGAAATACTGATAATTTATCTGGACCTTAGCATAACATACTGTATACCGATCCTAGCCCTAACAGCTACCGGGAAGCTTGCTATTTTCTGCAAAATGTTATAACATTTTGTGGATATAAGTGGCAGATGGGAAATACTTGATATAGTACCATGATAATAATGAACTCTGCATACCTTACTAATAACCTGACCTAGAAAACTATAATGAAAACTGTGCAGCCAGGCCTGACAACCAGACCAAAACGAATCCTTATCCATATCCTAACCCGTGACAGCCAGCCAGGCGGCACAAAAGAAGAGAAGGCTCCAGCTCAACCAAGCACCCACACAACAACCCACCGTATGCATAACCCTTACCCCAGCCGAAGCCCCCACACTGCAATACCGGGTGAGGAGACCCCGTCCAGCACGGGGGGGGGGTCCTTTTGAGGGGGGCGATGTTAGACTACTGCATAGAGGAACCAATTATGCCCAGAGAGATACACATAACCCTACTGAGTCACACACGTCAGCACACAGCATTGCTGACCAACAGCACACACGTACACCTGCATTGCACAGCTGCCGCAATAAAAGGGGAACTCCTCTACCAGCCCCAGGCGCAGTGCAGCGGGGACGTTAAATTACAATTTTAAGTATTGTGGAAATAATAAACATACCAGAACAACATAGGCACATAATAAAACTAAATAGATAACAGACAGAATTAACTGCCTGATGCAGGGCTTGAACCAGCAGCTTCCAGACATTCGAGTCTGGAGCATAAACCCCCAGAGCCACAAAGGCTCTCCTATGCATATTGCACTATCATGGGGTTATGACCCACTGCTCTGAGGCAGGTACCCCGCCGCCAGCTCCCGGCGTCGGCACTCTTACACATAGGCCCTCCACTGCGTGCAAGAGGGCAGCACTTTTGGTACCCCGCTGCACAGATACACAAGCTGTGCTGGAAGACAGGCTATACCTTCTTCCTCAGTGCTCCCGCCAGCGCTCCTCACACCATATTCCCTCACTACATAGGGGTTAGCTGCCCTTGGGACGGCCACCTACCATAACTGCGCAGGAACCTGCCCCGCCAACTCTCAGCGTCTCCGGCGCCCTTCCCGACACAGGCCCTACACTGGGTGCCTGAGGGCAGACCCTATAGACCTGCACAGGGGAGCAAGTTGTCTGCTACTTTTAAATCACCCCTTGTTTATTATAGTTATGCATATGTTATACTGTATTTATGTTAGTTAGGGAAAATTTAGGGTAGGTGTATATGATGTGAGAATATCTAGTTAAATCAAATGTATGGAAGCTTATTGTATGATAGATATTGTATGTTTGGATTTTTGTCACACGTGCCTACCCCAGAAGAAGATGACAGCGAGTGTGTGCCTGTAAAGACAAAGAAAAGACAAGCGTGCCCTGATATATGATGAGATAAAGTCTCTACCAAGTACCTAGCCTGATGACAAGAGATAATAACAGATGAAAAAACAGATACAGAGTTTGCTGACTAAAGACCAAGACAGAAATCTTGTCTGCACTCAAGAAAAAGGGGAAAGGTCAAACTCCTGCTCATTGACATGACAATACACTAATATATGTATCTACTGGGGAAAAAAAAGATGTGCAAACCTGTTAAGACACCACATACTCCTTGTCTTATACCTGAAGATCTGCACATGATAAACCAGAGACTCTCACCATCCAGAAGCAAGTGATCCATCTGTTTATCGCTTACCGTATGGGCAAAGAGGAGCCTGGCTAAGTGTGATGTGTAAGACTAGGGTTGTATGAAGTTTGTCTGAGCATATGTGTTCACTGTATTGTCACTTTCCTATTTATTCTACTCTGTACTATACCTGTTTTCTTTGTTTTGCTGTTCTTTCACTTCTAACATTTTTGCACACTATTCTATCACCTTGCTAGGATCTAGTACGTACTAACATCTGATAAGGTATAGTAATTAGGGAAAGAAGAAGTTATCATGCATACACTCTGGGTTATTAGTAATATCACTGCAAACGTTATTGGTTATTAAATCACATCTATCATCTAAATGCCTCATAAGACTATAAGTAAAAAGGAAAATTGGTTATATGACCTAGTTATTGGTAATTGGTTGAATAATGAAGTAAGGCCATTTTCTCTGCATTAACCAATGTGTTTTATTTTACAAATCTGGACTTTTATATCTATGCCGCCGCTATATGGATTATCTCTTGGATACATATAACAGCATATATGGACGTTTTCATTTACCCCATTGGATTATTTCTTTCCTCTATGGATATCGTCAAACAGGTGCTCACCCGTCTTCCTGAATGTATTGCTTTACCATCAAAATTTCATCTTTCCTTGCTCCAGCTTTATCATCACTAATAATTGAAAAAACTTTCATTCAACAGACTATAATATCTGGACTATAATATCTGCTATGAATCCCATTATTGAAAGACTTTTTATTATTCCACAAATCATATAAGATTAATACATTTCCTAATGTTTATATCGATGTATACATATTGATGTTCTGTTTATAACTTTGTTTTCTTTTGAAGTGTTCTTGTTGGGAATGTATTAAGGTAAAAGGGTGCAAAGGACTCAATACTGTAATACCTCCATGTTGTCGGAAACTCACCTGTACCGGGTCTTTTTAAAGGTCTTGAACTTCTTTGAAGCCCGGTCCGCTTTCTATGTTTTTATCATGCTCTTATAATGTTTTATATGAAGCATCACAGACACTGCAAGGAATATATTATTGGTTGTGACCTGACCAAGGGCAATAAAGCATATTATATTATCACAAATTAGTTTAACCACAAGGCCACACATATATACTCACGGTATATATATATATATATATATATATATATATAGTCACACCAACTTTTTTGCTATCATTTTTTACCCTTCTGTCATATAGTTATCTAGGTGAGATCATGGTTGTGATCTAAGAGGGAAATGAAGGGTTAACTTTTGTGTTATTCAAGCTTAGTATAACCATTGATATCAGGGGTGGCTAGAAACTGCTATGTGATGTGTATCCTTGAAACTGTTATCTCACAATTATTTTCTTCCAAGTTTCGTTACATAGACCCTGAGAACACTCTAGGAAAGTGCATGTACGTGACCAACTCTGTGCACCTGGTACTGGTACCTGGTACAGGAAGAAAATAAGACAAGTCATGATTGATTGCTTTTTTGTTTTATAAGCTCTGACCAAAGTTGAAATAACTGGAGAATCTGTTTGGAAAAGCTCTGTGTGTGTGTGTAATTGTTGCAATTAAATCTCAATTTGTGTTGCATTTGTGGGCTTGAAAGATTAAAGGCTTAGATGGGTCGGAGTTATGATTTTGACAACTGCAGGAAATTTCAGCCTGTAGCTCAAAAAAATATTGTAGCTAGAGGAAGTCAATTGGTTATCAGAAAATTTTGCGTGCTACGTTACAGGCTTCAG
Organism: Discoglossus pictus; assembly: GCA_027410445.1. Classification (NCBI taxonomy): domain Eukaryota; kingdom Metazoa; phylum Chordata; class Amphibia; order Anura; family Alytidae; genus Discoglossus; species Discoglossus pictus. The sequence goes on along the minus strand of CM050166.1, from coordinate 28,184,647 downwards.
TAATTGCGATTTTGACAATTTGATAGGCCCTCTTGTGTCTACTTGTTGTAGGTAGGCTGTTAATGAGCCCAGATATTGATGGTCATCTGTAGTTCTCTGAGAGATAGATCATTTTCATGAAAGCGTATAGTCTTTAATCATCTGAATCTTGCATGCTTTTTGGATGCTTTGACCACATGGGTTCCTAACAAATACATAAATCACTGCATAATGTATTTAAATTATATCCACAATTGTTTATTGTTTCATCATAGTGCATCATGACTGATGCACTGGTCTCATACATTTTGAGGGTCAGACAAATGTGCCCATATTCAAGAGAAGTATCCTTTATAAATTGTGACATTAGTAAATGGTGAGATCTGTATTTTCTTCTTAAACAGAAGAGTATCACAAAGTTTCTTTGATCATCCTTAATGCTTTATTTAAGACCCAGTGAGTATCCATGAGCATGAAATCTTTGAGTGAGTTTTTTTGCTTTTAGTTTAAATATCTAATAGGTCCTACAGAGGCATATTGTAAATACCAGGAATTCTATGTTTCTGAAATGTGGATTAAGTTTACAATTTGCAGTAATAGTTTTATGATGCAGGTTCTTAAATAACAACTAATCTGATATGATGCTAATTGTCACGACAATTAACCCCAAAACCTCTTGCCTTCTGCTACAAGAATACATCAGAGGATTGTGAGGATTTTGGTCTTTCGGTACCCAGCCTGCAAATCAGGACCACCAGCAGGAGATCAGGAACACCGGATCACAGGATCAACATCACCAGTGCAATATGTTCCTCAATGGGCATGAAAAGGCCTAGAAAGCCAATCCTACCCACCAATCCAATCTGGTCCCCAGTAGCTTTCTTTTTAGCATGGCACACATTTCCCTTCAGAATGAGACCATACCATGTTTGTTTTATCAAAAAGAGCAAACTTTATTTTTTCAAACACATATTTAAACAATACATCAACCAATCAACATTATCCCCTTCCTTGGGCAAGCCAGAACTATCCAGTCCTGGTAGTCCCTTTTGATTATATTTGTGATTTTGATTGACAGACTTTTGCCCATCCTATAAAACCAGCTTTCCCCCCGGTGCCTCTCAGTGCCTAAAAGTCTGGTGAGGTGATCTCACTGGTCACTCTTGACAGGATGTTGAACAACACAGCGGTCAATTAATAAGCCATTGTCCTTTTTACTTGGTTCCTCTGACAGGTTCTAAGCCATGGGAGAGGGGGATGATAAGGTAATGTGAAAAAATCTAATGCCAGAACGTCAGGGTGGGGGGTCTTGTAGTAAAATTTTCCATGGGAAATACAAAATGGCATGATACCAGGAATTGCATACTAAATAAAAAGATGGAAAATAAATTTTAGTCACTATTATATCCAGTCCTTAAAAGTAACTGCTTTCTCTATGTAACAACAATCACGTGCAGCAGTGCTATGTCAATGCACTAGGTTTGTAATATCTGAAGAGACTTTATATCATCGTGTGGTATCCTGGAGCTTATTCCAAACACAACATAAATGCTTTAAACATTATAAAACAACCCTGAGCCTTAATTAAAACCATCAATTAATTAACAATTAACAATGAATCTGCATATTGCAAAGGTCAGAGGAGATCTAAAAAGGTTGAACTTGATGGACTAAATGTCTTTTTTTTACCTCAATTACTATGAAATAGGATCTTGGAGGTCCAGGGTACACAACTAGGGCCTGAGGCCCAACAGTACACCACACATAAATGTAAAAAAGTGTCACGGTCCCATAAAGCAAGTTTCATGGCCATTGTAATCGCCCTTGAGTTTGATAGCCACGTGGTCAGTTGTTCCCAAAATAAAGAGTCCATGAGTCCGGGGGATTGTTATTTTTGGGACATAAAGGGCCCTTGCTTGTGAGGTTCAGGAAAGGCCCCCCCTGACCGCAAAAAGCGGGTAATTACAATAATATCATCTGCATTTTAGATCTTCTGTGAATTCTGCTATTTATCTTAACAGTTGGGATATCAATATGGCACAACCTCACTGTAATAAGTGCACTGGCTCAATCCTTATCCGTACAAATGTGCTGTTTTCCCCCTCGTGGCTGTATCCATTGTTGTAGAAAAGTAGTAGTAATACAATGCTGACACTACTTATAGGGTAGTGTCAGCATTTTATTTATATAGAATATACAAAAACGTATATTTTTCATCCAAAATGTATGCTTGTCTCCATAAAGTGGTAGAGTTTGGGCTGGCTTGACTTGTATTTATTCTCAACCACCTCTTTTATTTAAATACCGAAAATACTGATTCTTAACTGGACACTTGCTAAAACATGTCAATGTTGGCCCATGCATCACTGGTGTCCTCAAGTATACAGTCTTAAGAAAATAAATTAACACTGCAGAAACACATGAGATACACCATGTTTAATCTGCCTAGCCTGGAGAGCTCACCGTGAGGCTCTTGTCTGTATTTGTTTAAAGTTGCTGATGTCCAGAAATTTATAATATTCCCTATTTTTCATATAACATATCTTGACAAAATAGAAAACAGTCATGTCTCTGTCTCACTAATATAATTTTTCATATACATTTTGTTTTGTGATGTACATTTAGAACTGCAGAGGTCCTTTCATTTAGACCAGGCTTGTCCGGTTCCTGTCCTCCTTTCATTTAGACCAGGCTTGTCTGGTTCCTGTCCTCCTTTAATTTAGACCAAGCTTCTCCAGTTCCTGTCCTCAATAGCAGTAGCAAGTTCATATTTTCAGGATATGTCCTGTGGAAAAGTGAGAAAGATCAAATAGATTTAGCCGTTGACTAACATGCCCAATGTCGAACAAGATACAGCTAAACAAAACTCATTTATAGTCAGTGATATAAACTAATTGTGAATTCCAACGTTAAAAATTAAAGTACCATTGTAATGCCATAACAAGAGGAGCTAGATGTTTTAATTATGCCTGTCCATTAATTAAATCCTTATAAAAAGAAATAGAGAAGCAATATATACTATTAAACTTACTTTTCAAAACCATAGTGTCAGTATCCGGCTAAAATGATTGTCTCAAACCACAGCAGACTGAATAGATAAGAAGCCAAATAATCATGCAAAAGCTGCCCGTATAGAAAAGCTCATCAGTAAAGGAACCCATTTATAGGATCACTGGATAATGAAAAAAATATATATATTTAATGAAAAATTTAAAACTGACTCAGAATATTATTAAGAAGTATACATCTAGTTTTTAATTAAAAAAAATATTGGTGGTAGGTGTGCATGTGAGAGGGGCATTTACCTTTCTGGAGAGCTATAGTTCCATCCTTTGATGCAAGAGATCTGCTTCAGGGCCAGTGAGATGGAATGTGTGTTGTGTCTCATTCACTCTTATCCAATCATCTGTACAATAGCTCTCAGTTTCCTGTTCCCCACCCCTCTCTTCACTGAATCAAATGTCATGATGATCCAAATCTGAGTAAGAGATGTAACAAACACAAAATGGATTCCTGTAATTAGTCTTCAAAAAGGTTGATTTAAAAAAAAATGTTATGCCCATGGCTTACACGGCTGCCAACATTGGGCCTCATTCAATTAACGGCCGTAAAATGGTGCGATTCCTTGCGGCCATCTTACGGCCCTGTGTAGCGCTAATGCTACCCTGCTTTTTAAATGGACGGCGCCGCAAGGATATCCCCCTTACGGCCGGCCGCAAATCATGCAATCGGCCGCAAGCGTTTCCCATGTACCTGTAAATCGTGTTTTAAGGCCGCAAAGTCGGAAAACTGTAAATGCAAATATAAATTCAAGGTAGCACTGTAAAGCTCTGTAAATGCTAGGCATCATAATGGGGGATATGAGGATTAATATCAACACCCTCTCAAGCTTGTACATCGCCCAAATCCAATATTTCATTTCCGGTTTATTTTCCGTCCCAAGTCCCGCGGGCTCCTCCTTGTTAAAACCGGTACGGGTTCGGAGCTTGAAGACTGCAAACTCAAAGTATTGTAGAAGCCAATGGGGAACATAATGGGGGGCATGAGGATTAATAGCAAAACATTCTCAAGTTTGCACATCGCCAAATTGTACTTTGATTTTAAAATCCGTCCAAGTCCCACAGACTTCAATGACCAAGCCTGTAGCTCGTTATTAAAGCCCGTGCGGCCTTGGAGGGTGAATGTCCTCCAAGCCCGTAGCTCCTTATTAAAGCCTGTGCGGGCTTGCATGATAGATAGAACACGAAGATTGCACATGAAATGTAATTTCTTTATTTGCAGATTTGAGAGTAGGGGAATGTTGAGCTATTAATTCTAAGACCAAACATCACTTTCACTTTTAATAAAAGTACAGGATGGCTTTTCTATGCTTAATGTGCTACTATTTGTAAGTAAGCCCTTTACGACCTGTGGGTCTATTTTACCCATATACGGACCTGACGGAGGCTAATCCCGCAGCCATTGCGGGTCTGATGTGCTCCAAGCCCGTGGGACTCTGGACACGGAAATTGAATATGAATTACAATAAAAATGATTTTCAGATTTGAGTGTAGGGGAATGTTGGGCTATGAACTCTAACACCTCCAATCACTTTCACATCTCAGCAAAGTACAGGATGGCTTTTTTATGTGCTTAATTGGTGCTCGGATTTGTAAGTAAGAGCCTTGCAGAACCTTTTTGGTGTAAGTAAGCTGCGGCTCGGTTTTAGCTAATTACGGCCTTGACGAAAGGGTTCACATAGCATTTGAATAGCGACCTTGGCTTTCTTGCGGCCGAAACTCTTGCGGCTGTGTAAGATCAAAGGCTTTCCTGCTGCGCGGGCGGCAGCAAGGGATAAAAGGGCGCCGGCCGCAAGCCTGCTGCAGCCCTCGGCCGCAAGGGAATAGAATACGCAAGTAGCCTGCGGCTGTTAATTGAATGAGGCCCATTGTGAGTTTGGTATATACTTATGGCAGTGGTCCTTTAAGATAGCAAATCTTCAGCCATAGTGTTGATGTAAGTGTGTGCCTTAAAATGTAGCACTGCCTGTTAGACAAAGCCAACTCCCCCAATTGACCTTATAGTAGATGAAAACCAGCAATAATTGAGTTTCATCTTTGAAAGTAGGTTTTATATTGCATTTGTAACTTATTGAAAGAGATCTATCAATGGACAATGCTAGATTTAAATATCTAGCTCCTGTTGGCAGGTCATTAGAGTGTTCCTTTAAGTTTTCTCCCTTGTGGTACTAACTCTTCAACTTTTTTCTAAATAAATGAACACTTTAACAACATTCAATTGCAAGGCTGCAACTCACGGTGTACAGGCTGTATGTCTGCAGGCTTGCTGCAGGCTTGAACTCTGCTACAATTACGGAGCAATTGCATTGAACAAGCCTGCAAGTTACGGGCTGAAAGCCGAAACCGTAAACCATGCAATCGTAAGCAGCATTTCAGAGCGTGATCATGGTCAATTAAGCAAGGCCGTAACTACTGATTTAGGAACAGCTAATAGAAAGTGAGACTACGGCAGTATAAGATAGAGGTTTCATGTCAATCAATTAGCTTTTAGAGGTCTGATATGTGATTGGACTCGCGAACCCGCAAAATACAAAATAATAAAAATTAATGCTAATACTGTTCTAGTCCATATGGGTGGCCTGATATGTATTAACTCATTGATTCCTGAGACTACGGCAGTATAAGATAGAGGTTTCATGTCAATCAATTAGCTTTTAGAGGTCTGATATGTGATTGGACTCGCGAGCCCGCAAAATACAAAATAATAAAAATTAATGCTAATACTGTTCTAGTCCATATGGGTGGCCTGATATGTATTAACTCATTGATTCCTGAGATCGATATTCTACTTTGCCGCAGAGTTGTAGCAATTGAACAGCGATTTGCGATTTTAGCGATTGTAACTCTTGCGGATGTGAAATATCCAAGGCTTAGATGGGGTGTAAGTTCTGGTGTTAACAACCACAAGGATTTCAAGCCCGTAACCCGTAGACAGTTTGCGTCTTGCAAAAAAACGCCAATTGAATAGCAAATTAGCTTACGGGATCCAGTAACTTATAATTGCCCTTATCTGTAGGATAAATGTCAAGTACATTATAAAAAAGATGATTTAAACAGCAAAGAAATAAGGGAACATAATGATAAAAGAACAAAAACATATTAACCAAATGAATGTTTCTAGCAGATTTATCCTGGTGATTTTTAGCGTTATCCTATACTTATGTGTCGATGTGTTGGCTCTGTAAACTACTGCTCATATAATTGCTTCAATATATAAATAATAGTAATGAAGAGAGTGTATACAATTTGTCGATCAATTTTTAGTGCTTTAATTATAGTTTACATTTCATGTGTGAATCAAATAATAATACTTGATTCTTTTATCTGGAAAATTGCAGAACAGAGGACTTGAGAAAACCAGCATGTGCTCTCCTAGCGCTCTGATAATCCCCAACTGCAAAGTGCCACAAAGTCAGAAAAGATCTTAATTCGGGGATCAATCACATAATATCACTTGCTAGGATTAGCGCAGTAATTATAGTACTCCACTCTGTACAAGATATACTTCACAAAACATACATTAAAAATCATTATAATAAGCTATTAAAGGACTGTATTTATTAAGTTGTGTCTTATAAATGAGTAATTTGGAATAAATTACTGTGAAATGTGTAAGTGGTACTACAGATAATGTAAGACATTGTAAAATCCACAGAGTGGATAATTCCTCTCTGGTAACGGGGGCATTAGTTATAACTTAGTCACTGTAGATTATATCAATATTATCTAGATAATTTGACATAATTATATATATATATATATATATATATATATATATAATTAACAAAATAACAATGCCAGGGAAGTACTTGGAAGTCTTTGTCATGCTCCTCCAAATACTCCTGGACTATTCTGGCCATATGACATGTTACATTGTTACAAGATCTCATCCACTTCAGGGAAGACAGTCAACATGTATGGGTATACTTGATCTGTAACGATCGATAGATAACCCAATCTGTTGAGACATTCCCCAGACCATAACACTGTCACCACCAGTTTGTGTTTTTCCAACAATGGCTGCAGAGTATTTGTTTTCTGAGGTTTTGCACCGGACACGCCAACGTCAATTCAGTCAATGGAGCAGAAAATATAACTCATCAGAGAAGGCAACCCTTTGCCAATCAGAAGAGGTCTCATTTTGATACCGTCATGCAAATTGAACCCTTGTCAGCATGGGTGCAGTGACCAGCCTTTTGCTTCAGAGCCCATACGCAACAGGGTTGGCGTAGTGTCATTTTAGACACATGTCTGGAAGCCCCCTGGTTCATTTGGATGGTGAGTTTCTCAACTGTAGCTTGTTGGTTGTCCCTCACACATCTTTGCAGCCGACGTTCACCCCTTACATCTATGGCACGTGGAGCTCTGCAGTTTCAATGTTGTTTATTCACAATGGTGCTGTGTGTCCTGTCATGGTACACTTTTGTCCAGCAGAACGCAAACAGTTCACAACCTGCGCTGTTTCAGAAATACTGGCACCCTTGGCCTGAAAGCCAATGGCCATCCCCTTTTCAAAGTAAGATAAATTGCACATTTTACCCATGATAGTGATGGTTGATATGTTTGCAGAATACCTACATGTCACCTTATATACCCACCAAGCAAGCTTAGGACATGTGCGGTAATTGTCTACGCTTGGCCGACTTCAAGAGTAGGCAGTGGTCATAATAATGTGAACCCACCCTGAATATCAGCCAAACACTATGGGCCATATTCAATTCCAAGCCCGCAACTCGGCCGCAGACAGCCGAATGTCTGCGAGTGTGTTGCGGGCTCCCATTCGTCTCTGATTGCAATGCTATTCAATCGCTCACGGCCACAAGTTACAGGCCCAAAGCTGAAACCGTAAACCATGCACTGGGTCGTAGCAGTTCAGGACGGGAACATGATCAATTCAGCAAGCCCGTAACCGCCCATTTCGAATCAGCCAATAGAAACCTAGACTGTCATTATAACAGCAGTAAAACATGGAGGTTACATGTCAATCAATTAGGTTAGGGGGTCCAATATGCGATCAGACTCGCAAACCCTCAAAATAAAGAATTATGAAAATGAATGCCATTCCTATTCTAGTCTATGTGGGTGGCCTGATTTGTATAAAATTAAAGATAACCGAGATCAATTTAACCCCGAAACTAAACATAAATAAAGATCTAAGATCTTGCCGATTTGCAGGCTTGAGACTGCTGTGCAATTAATTATAATGTCTATCATCGCTTTCCCCGTTATTTACAGTGCGGTAGTGATTTCTTATTTGCATTTACAGTGCTACAAATAGGTGTTTAACCCCTTTGCCGGTCCACTGTAGCACTTGTAGGATTTTCTCCTTCATTTCCCATTTACAGGTGTGAAAACATTTGCGGGCTTGGGGAAATTGAGCAATTGAATAGCGATTTGCGATTTTAGCGAAAGTGACAGATCAAAGGCTTCTGGAGGCTGTAAGTTACGAGTTTAACTTTTAACTTTTAACCAATTTTTCAAGGACGTAGCTCGGAAGCCGATCAGAGCCTATTTACACTACACACTTCACACATTGCTGACACTTACACCTCAGCTCCACAACACTGCACACCTACATTGGATGCTGCAGGAACATGAAAACTGATTGTCAGCTCTTCAGCACAATGCTTCCTGCATGTATTACTTACAAATAGGTAAAGTATTTTAATTTATTAATTTAATACTTATTTAATTAGCATCACAACATACATATACACACACAAAAAAATCACAATAAACGCAAAAGACATTCACTGTGAGTGCCAACGCTGCTCATAGCACACAAACTACACCAGTGGACAGCCTTGCAATAAGTGCAAAAAAGCAGGTCAGCGCCTACCTTACAATGACAGCTAAAGCGCCTCTTATAAAAAAAATACAACAACCAAGAGGCTCGCAATGGTCGCTGCCGAAGGCGCTCAGCGCGAGCCTCGCAATCAGTGCTGAGTTTTCAGACCACCATAAAAAATAATGTCTGCCCCAAACAACATTCCTTGACTTACAATTCTATTGCCGTAATTTTTTGATGGGCAATTCACTAGTACATATATAATAGTTGTCAAGCTACGACGTCATCACGAAGCGAGGCGAGCCGTTATCTCAGAGCACTTAGGAGATAAGCGTCGAAGGCGCTCATCGGCTGCGAGCATCACATAGTGAGCCGTTAAGGCACTAAAACTCGCAGCAGAAAAGGCGATGATCATTGCCTGCGAGCCTCACGAAGCAAGACGAACAGTGAGGCCAGTGAAACACGCAGGACTTAGCCACAAAGGAGCGCCAATCACACATTGAAACACGCAGGACTTAGCCACCAAAAACTTAGTAAACTCCGGATCGCCTTAGACTGCAAGCAGTTGACCAAAGCAGGACTTAGAAAAAAAACAATTACGAGACGCGGGACTTAGAAAAAAAAATATGAGTTAGAAAAATTACCAAGTTAACGGCTAAACCGCACAGAGCAAAAAACACTAAAAACACACAAAATACAAAAAGAATACAACAAAAACATCACACACAGCACGTGGAAACAGCCAGGACAAGAAAAATCGTCCATAAAATTGGCTACGCAAGAAAAAAAATGGCCGCCCAAAAAAATGAAAATAAGGCTACCCGATCCCGGACCGCGCAAAACACCGCCAAACGCTTAGCACTTTCACACAGGAACATACAAGGTACAAAATACACTATTACAAATTACTGTAATTGCTCGCGAGCAGCGTAACAAATAGACAAACAATGCCAGTTTACAACACTAACTTGCAACTAACAACATTACACATCTAAAGTAGCTCTTTACACAACTTAACCAATGGTTTGCCCTCGCACACGCAGCCTATTTGTAATGCACAGTTGGGACATTGATGGCACTTTCTCCTCGGGCCAGCAACAGGCCAACTGGACATTGTATGCTGTGGGACAATAAAAACAGATTGTTACCTCTTCAGGCTATTGATTGATGGATATATTAATTAGAAATAGATAAAGTATATTAATTTATTAAGTAACTAATTCATGAAGACTCACTCACTACAGGGTCTCTACCAGATGACTGGAGAAAAGCAGAGGTGATACCTATATTTAAGAAGGGATCTAGAGCAAATCCGGGGAATTATAGACCAGTGAGCGTCACTTCTGTAGTTGGTAAGCTTTTAGAAGGGTTATTAAGGGACAGAATACAAGAATACGTCTATTTGAACAGGATCATAGGTAGCAGTCAACAGGGATTTATGAAGGATAGGTCGTGTCAGACCAATCTAATTAGTTTTTATGAGGAGGTTAGTAGGAACTTAGATCAGGGCAACTCAGTGGATGTAGTCTTTTTAGATTTTTCCAAGGCATTTGATACAGTGCCACATGGAAGCCTAGTGAGCAAACTAAGGGATACAGGAATTGCAGTAAATATCTGCTCATGGATCGAGAGCTGGCTAAAAGACAGGAAGCAAAGGGTTGTTGTGAATGGAACATACTCTGATTGGTCTAATGTGATAAGTGGGGTTCCTCAAGGTTCAGTATTAGGTCCTCTCCTTTTTAACATATTTATTAATGACATTGAAGTAGGACTCGAATGTAGTGTCTCCATTTTTGCTGATGACACTAAGTTGTGCAAGGTAATAAAATCAGATAATGATGTACTTTCCCTACAAAAGGATTTGCACAAATTAGAGAAATGGGCGGCTAAATGGCAGATGAGATTTAATACAAATAAATGTAAGGTTATGCATTTGGGAAGGAACAATAGCCAAGCAATCTATAATCTTAATAGAGCAAATCTAGGGGTATCAGATATTGAAAGGGATTTGGGAGTACTAGTGGACAACCACCTAGGTAACAGCGCTCAAAGCCAAGCAGACAAACAAAATATTAGCATGTATTAGGAAGGGTATAGAAGCCAGGGAAGAAGATATAATTCTGCCACTATACAAATCTATATTACGTCCTCATTTGGAATATGGAGTACAATTTTGGGCACCACCTCATAAAAAAGACATTTTAGAGCTGGAAAAAGTACAGAGAAGGGCTACAAAACTAATAAGGGGAATGGAGGGGCTAAGTTATGAAGAAAGATTAACCAAATTAAACTTATTTTCACTAGAAAAAAGGCGTCTAAGAGGAGATATGATTACGTTATATAAATACATCCAGGGTCAATATAAGGCTTTGTCAAGTGAACCTTTTGTAGCAAGAGATTTTCAACTGACAAGAGGACATCCTTTGAGGAAAAAAGATTTTCACTTAAACAAAGAAAAGGGTTCTTCACAGTTAGGGTGGTTAAACTGTGGAATTCTCTACCAAAGGAGGTGGTGACAGCGAATTCGAGAGACAACTTCAAAAAGGGGTTAGATATATTTTTAAATAAAGAGGGCATTAAAGGCTATCCTAGATAACTAGCAAAGGAATATTGATCCAGGAAGAAATTTGATCGCCAGTTCTGGGGTCAGGAAGGAATTTTGCTTTTTTTTCTCCTTATGAGACAATTGCCAAAGTTTCAATGGGTTTTTTTTTTCTGTTTGCCTTCCTCTGGATCAAATAACAATTAACAAATAATAATAAATAGTCCACATTAAAAAGATCAATAGAGATTTAAAAAGGTTGAACTTGATGGACTAACTCTTTATTCATCCTCCAATACTATACATAATTATTTAATCAATAATTTAATTAATAACTATTCTGCATATTGCAGATCAGAGGTGATCTTAACAGGTTGAACTTGATGGACTGAAAGTCTTTTTTCACCCTGCATTACTATGTAACTATGTAAAATATAGATATATATATCTGTCTTTGTGATGAGCGCTGAAGGTGCTCAGAGGAGCAAAAGTACACGAGAGGAGAAGCTCGCAATGAGTGCCAAAGGTCCTCAGAGTACAAAAAATTTGACATTGTGTGTCAAACAGCATTGCCATGGCTTAAAATTGTATTGCCCAGTCATTTTTGATGGGCAAGTCACTAGTATATATATATATATATATATATATATATATATATATATATATATATATATATATATATTGTGATGGTGTGTCACCAGAGGGCAGTAGAGAGCCCTTCAAGACTTCTCCCCAGGAGTGAGATGGTTAAGAAGATCCTTAAAAAGCTTGGGTGTGGATGCAAACAAGACCTGTGGCTGCCTCCAGGTGGAGAGTTGTTTGACAGAGCTGGAGTGTTGTGGAAGTGTGCAGGGCCGCAGTCAGAGGCCACACTGAAAACTAATGGACCAAAGCAAGAAGCTTTGAAGAAAGAGCATACAGATAAGAGGAACAGAAAGTCCCTGAAGGTGATGACCGAAGGAGGGATCTTCTTTGGAAAGAGCGGCCGGAGAGACAGAGCCTGAGAGAGAGGTGAGAGGGAAAGACACCTCTGCTACCTATGTTTGGACTGTATGTTTGCACTTAAGGGAACTACAGTTTAGATATGCAGGGCTTCAATGAGAAGCTATAGTTTTGTTTCTGCCTTCAGTTTTATGTTGTATGCTGTCAAAACAACCAGTAAAGTGTGGTTAAATATTTAAAGATCTCCTGCATCCTCCATTTTATTGAAAAACAAGGCACGGATCCTGAGAGTGACAGTGAATCTGTCACAATAAATATATATATATATATATATATATATATATATATATATATATATATATATATATATATAGTTGGCCCTGGAGGGGGACCCAGGCCCAAGATTTAATTTTTTGCACAGGGGCTTCCCAGTGCAACATCTCAACTACATTACTACAAATCTACCCTGGTACACTTACCCCAGCCTTGGAAGGGAAGATGAGAATACAACAAACCAAGATCAGGAAAGGAGTGTGGGAAAGGAGGTTGTATATTGTCACCTTATTTATTCAGCTTATACATGGAGTACATCATGCGTAAGGTCGGGCTGAATGAAACCAAAGACAGAATCAATATATACTGTAAATCAGCAACATGAGATATGTTGATGATACTACTCTGATGGCTGAGAGTGAGGAGGAACTAAAGGACTTATTTTTTTTATTTTATTTTTTTTATTTTTTTATTACAATATTAAAAAAAACATACAAAACATATACATGCATTTCATCTCTTATTACTCTAAATTCTAAATACATTTTAATGAACATTATTGGGATAGCAGAAAAGAGGGATAACATCTTTTAAGTGTAGAATGATCCTCCCACATTTTTAAACCTCTGAATGCTTATTCTAATACGATCCCACCGCTTATGGAAGGATCTACCAACTTATCCACAGCCCTTCCAACAATAAGGGGAAATCTGGAAGACAAACATATTCGAAATAGCAGGGGCTAAATACCTCTTTTATATTAATTTAAGGTATAGCTCCCTGTATAGATTATTTATAAAAGGTTTTTTATTTATCTTACAACGCTTTCCCCTTCTATCCTTTCCTTTCTAACCCTTTTCTATTTTGTTTTTGATCACATAACATACATACAATTACCCAACAAATACAAGCAACCAGGTTCAACAAAACGGTCCGAAATAGAAGTAGACATATCTTATAGACAAAATATACCCATTTTTGCTTCTAAAGAAGGTAAATAGTAGGAAATTTTCCCTAATCTCTGGACATTTTGACAGCGTTTATAACTCCATCAGTCGTAATAGATATTTGCTTCAATTGTATCTTTTTCCATGTTCCCCGTTAATATTCTTCCATATACTGCTCCCAGATAGTCCAATTAAAAATGTTTATTTTCTTGGACTGTTCATATGTATTTTCTTTCATCAGATCTTTATTATAATTGGTTTTATTAATAATCTCTTTCCACTTAGGAATTTCCAATTTATTCCAATATTTAACTAACATTGCTTTAATGATCAATAATATGTGAGATATCAAAAATTTATTACTGGGGAAGTGTTTATCTATCCCTATATGGAATAATAACAACTCCGGGGAACACGGACATCTTGTCCCTGCGATTATGGTCAAATATCCACAACATTCTTCCCAGAATTCCCTTATCTTAACGCATTCCCACCAGAAGTGTTGTGTATTACCTTCTTTACCACAACCCTTCCAGCATAATGATGATTGTTGGGAATCAAACTTTTTCATAGTTGTTGGTACTATATACCACTTTTGTATTAATTTAAAGTACAATTCTCTATACATGGTGTTAATAGAAGATTTCTTTATTATCTTTAGAGCCCTTAACCATTCTTGCTCGTTATAGTCTATATTGAAGTTGTATTCCCAGTCTTTTATACTCTTAGTTTTCTCAAATTTCATTAGTTTAATCCTACTTTTACTAATTTTTGATACCAGATGATTCACCTGACCTTTAATCAAAATTGCTTCCAGGTCGTGCAGTTTATCTATTTTATCATATATAAATCCCTTTTGTTTCATTTTTTCTAGCAATATTCCATAATTTATCCATGAAAAGGATTTTGTTACTCCTTTCTCCTGAAGTTCCCTTTGCTTTAATAGACTGCCTGCTGGGTATAAATCAGCTATATACAAAATTGATGCTTTTTTCAATATATTTATTTCTAAATTAAATGATTCATCTCTTAGTATATCTATAGGTGTAGTAACGGAAGGTATATGAAAAAGCTCTGCTCTGATTTTACTTTTCCCCAAAAATTTTATAATAGATCTTATACCTTCTGGTAATTTATCCCATATTGTTTCTTTTCCATTAAATTTACCCAGCAGTGTTCTTATTGGGATGATTCCCACCAAATCTTCCTCAATGTTTTTCCATCCTATTATCCTATGTTGTAAATTCATATTAATTATGTGAGATATTGCTATATTTTCGCTAATCCTTTTCATATCTGGAGATCCCATACCTCCCAGATCGAACTTTCTATTTGTTATAGTTTTTTTAACTCTCACTTTTTTCCCAGCATAAACAAATTTGTCTATTATTTGCTGTATTATTTTAATGATATATTCCGGGACTTTCTCCGGGACACAGCTCATTAGATATGTTATTTTGGGGACAATACTCATATTAACTATGGCAATTCTAGCCAGGAAAATCTTGTTGAATTCCAATCATATAAAAGTATTCTAATCTGTTTTAATATTTCTGTTATGTTATTTGCTATAATTTTATTATTTTGGAAGCTAAATTTAATACCTAAATGAGTGACATATTTTGAATTCCAATTAAACGCATATAATTTTTTAAATTTATTTAATGTATCTTGCTCTATATATTTGTATATAATATCTGATTTCAAAGGATTTATTTTGAAATAAGAAACTCTACCAAATTCTATTAACAATTGTTGTAAATTGGCGCAGGATCCTATTGGATCTGTTAATGTTAACAAGATATCATCCGCAAATAACATTATTTTGTAGACATTATTACCTATTTTGATACCTTTGATATTTTCAGCTTTCCTAATTAATGATGCTAATGGTTCCATAAATAACAAAAAAAGCAATGGGGAAAGGGGGCATCCCTGTCGTGTTCCGTTGCTGATCCCAAACTTCTCTGTTTCGAAGTTTGTACCTGCAATATAAGCTGTTGTATCCTTATAAATATCTTTAATTGTTTTAGAAGCAAAATTTGTGAACCCAAACTTTTGTAATACTGCATTCATGAATTCCCAACTAACCCTGTCGAATGCTTTTTCTGCATCCAATGACAGGATTAGTGTGGGGATTCTTTTTTTCCGAATGGAAAACATTAGATCAATTAGACGTCTGGTGTTATCTGATGCCTGACGGCCTTGTACAAAGCCCGATTGATCTAAATGTATCAACTTTGGAATAATTTTATTTAATCCATTTGCCATGATTTTTGTATATATTTTTAAATCTATATTAATAAGGGAAATAGGGCGATAGCTAGTTACTTCTTCTGGATTTTTCCCTGGTTTCAAAATGTTAATTATTTTAGCTTCTGATAGTTCTGACGGCATTTTTCTGTGATTTTTAATCTCATTAAACATATTTTGCAAATGTTGGCCAATTTAATTTTGAAACATTTTAAAATATAAATGGTCAAATCCGTCTGGACCTGGGGCTTTGTTAACTTTTGCTTTGTTAATTACTTCCTCTATTTCTTTCAAAGAAATATCTTGATCCAAAAATCTTTGATCTTCTTCTTGTAATTTTGGTAGAGTTACTTCACTCAGAAATGTATTTATCTCTTCTTTACTAGGTTTTTTAAATGTAGAATTACTATTTAAATTGTATAATGAACTATAGAACATCTTCATAATATCACATATTTTATCAGGGTGAGTGTCTAAGACATTATCTGTGCCTCTTAAACTGTATATTTTATTTTGATTTTTTTGTCTTTTTAGTTTATTGGCCAGATATTTACCTGTTTTATTACCCATTAGAAAATTGGTTTGTTGAAATTTCCACATCAGTGAATCAACCTGATTTTGTAATATTTTATTTATTTGGGCTTTCTTTTTAGCAATCAACTCTGTTCTTTCCACCGATGGGTTCACTCTATTTTCTCTTGTTAGTTTCTCCAAATCTATATACAATAGTCTCATGGGTTTCCCCCTTTCCCTATGCATTACTGCCATGCGTGATATCATTTGTCCTCTTATAACTGATTTATATGCGCACCAAAGCATGGATGGTGAATCTACAGTATTTTTATTAATTTTAAAAAATTCGTTTGTTTCCTTTTTTAAGAATTCCATAGTTTGTTCATTCTTAAATAAGATAGGGTCTAACTTCCATTTTTTTTTATTTTTGCTTCTCTTTTCTTCTTTTAAATTCATACTGACCATTGAGTGATCTGACCATGTAGCGGTTGTTATTTCTATATCCTTGATTTGTCTTATTGTATTTATATCTGTTAACAAATAATCTAATCTTGAGTAGGATTTAAAACGATTTGAAAAAAATGTATAGTCCCTCTCATATGGATGTAGTAATCTCCATGTGTCATAAAGGTCGTCGTTTGATACTATTTTTCCAAAGTCTTTAGACGTTTTTTTAATCTGCTTTTCTGAATTTTTTTTAATTGTTCCTATTCTGTCTGTTAATGGATCTAACACCATATTAAAATCCCCGCCAATTATTAATTGTCCCTTTCTAATTTTTTTTATTTCTTTCAAAATCTTTTTGAGATATCTAATTTGTTTTACATTTGGAAGGTATATATTGGCTATTGTCATATTTTCTCTATTTATTTTGCCACACCAAATTATATATCTTCCTAGGGGATCAATAATTTTAGCTTCCTCATAGACTTCTATATGGTGACTAAAACAGATTGATACTCCTCTAGATTTTTTATTATATGTTGAATCTATTTTAATATTAAAGTTTTTATTATTTACATATCTTAAGGTATCGTTTCCCCAATGTGTCTCTTGTAGTAGGAGAATATCTGCTTTATTTTTTATGTAATTATTGTAAGCTATTTTCCTTTTTGCTGGTGAATTAAGTCCATTAACATTATGAGTTATTATTTTAACCATTGTTTATAGTTATTACATTAACCTTCCACTTTTGTGTCCATATATCTAATTCCATCTCACCTCTCATCAATTGTTGAACCTTAAGGACTTATTGATGAGGGTGAAACAAGAAAGTGCAAAAGCTGGCCTGCTGCCTAATGTTAAAAAGATGAAGATCATTACAAACCGCAATCTCATTTTACCATTTCCTCTATCAGACCACCTTCTGGTCTAATTTTCAGTTTCAGAAAATCACTCCCCATTTCCCCATATTTGTTATGTTACTGGGAAGCAATGGCCTAAGGACTATAAAGCTCTTCAAGGTTATTTGCTCATGAGCTCCTCCTTGTGTCATTCTTCTCTTCTCTTGCTATTCCCCAGTTCATCATTTCAGACTGCTCAGGATCAGCACTAGAGTTCTTCTTTTGCTAAAACCCTTTCTCACTCATACCTCTTCCACCCAAACAATCGAATCTCCTCTCATTCAAGGCTCAGCTTAAATTGTACCTCTATAAAGATGCTTTTCAATCAGTGAATGCACATCCAGATATATAATATCATCCTCCCTTCCATATGCACTTACCCTTTTGCTTTACTGTGTCTTTGAAATAATGCTCATAAGTGTTTGTCTCAAATTAAACAAGCAATTTGGCCTATGTATTCTGTACAGATCACTACATAAATTTGATCAAAACTACATTACAATATTGCTTTAAAGGCATGTTTTATTTTAGTAAATCGTGTTTCCTGGAATGTTAAACTATTGAGCCTTCCATGAGATCAGCAGTAGCAAGCTCAACTTAATGGGCCATCGTAATGATGTCTTGCAGACATACTGACCTCTGCACGATTGTGTATTGATGACCGGAACAGTTACTGCAATTATACAAGATTGCATTGATTTAGCAAAATCTCATTAATGCCGGACAGTTCTGATTAGCTGTTCTTAATGAATTCTTCCTTTGTACATAAAATGTACAATGCTGGCTCCATTCATTATCAAGTTTAAACACACATTTAATTGTGCTAAACAAATGATTTTCTATCAGCATTTTCTATCAACTGGTAACTCACAATACACAATTGGGGAGATGTCACATCAAGTTGCTGTTTTTTAAATGTATTTTTTAAAAACATGATAAACAGGCTACACATTTCTCTAAAGTTAATAATTTCTGATATATTCAGAATTGTTTTCATCTACAGTATTGTGCAAATGAACAGTTCCTGAACACTAAGTAAGAGTTTTGATGGCTTCTTAGTAACATAGTCTATTTGTTTGTTTTTGCGATGTCAAAAACAATGTACCCCGATGTTATCATGCGGTTAGATCCTGCACACACTTTATTTTTTATTATATGACTTAGTAACGCACTCAGAAAGGGTCAGAGGGGGCTGTAGACATTGGTCTCATTGCTCACTTACTGTTCCATGATTAACAACATCTGCTGACACCGGGTGGTGCAAGCTCAGTGAACATGAGGTTTTTCTCTGCATTCAGGAATGTAATCAGCCATCAGTTAACCCACAAGTAGCATATTTAGGAGTTTCCAGCAGTCATGTCCCTGCACAGATGAATTTGGGAAGGGTTATCCCTCTTTCTGTTTCTGCTCTCTGCATGGAGCTCTTGCTGTCACTCTGCCTGGCGGACTTACGAGAGTCTCATGTAAACAGATATGTCATCTATGATTTTTTTCTGTGAAAAAAAGTACCTATTTAAAAAAACCAAAAAGTATTTCAACATGTTTTTAGGAGTAATTTACAGTGGTGTGCTCGAAGTTGTGCTGAATTCACTGGCCTTTAAGCATCACAGAGGCTACTATGTGATTTGAATTACTTGGACATGTTCTATTTCCTATGTTGAAAATTGCCATTGAAACCATTTGATTACCTTCACAACCCATGTAATAGGTTCCTGCATCAGCCCATTTGCCTTTTGGCATGTTATATTATCATATCAAATGTTGTAATATTTATAACTTATTGACAGAACACTTTTCAAAATTTCATTATCTGACCACAGAAATAGTTATAGCATTCAGAATATAGCAGAATTATATAAATATTTTGTTTCTCTTTAATATTGTATTGGAAAATAATATACGGTGATCAAAAAGGTTAGCACAACGTTTAGATAAAATACAGCTGTTTGGATATTAAGTATACTTCAAAAAGGGAGTGATGTGACCAGTAGTAGAATATAGCTGTATATTTCCTGAGCTGGCATTTAATAACATTAATAGACCTATTTTAATTACCTATACATAGATTAAGCCTTATGTTCATTTCAAGCATACCACCATTCTATGTACACAAGAGAAAGAGGCCTAGGGCATCTATAACCAAAACAGTAACATTTTAACAAGCTATTCTACATTTTCCAGCATTTTTTACTAATTTCCTTCAACTAAAATGCCAGATAAGAAATTGGCAATTCCTTTATACAGATCTACTTTTCTTTTATGGTCATTAGCAGGTACTAGGGTTTTTCCAGAAGTATTTCTCACAACTCTCAGGGCATTTACATTAAAACTGATTTAAGTAAATGAGTGTAATGAAAATAAAATTGTGTCGGGTTCCGCTCTTGTAGCGAAGAGTAGCTGATGTTTTGCTTAGTGGCTATGAGCTAAAATCTGCAATGGAGGGCTTGTTGAAAGCCATATGGTGATTAAAAAGGTGTGACATTAGACATGGGCAAGGACGCTGCTTAGTGGTTATGGGCCAAAATCTGCAATGGAGGACTTCTTGAAAGTCATATGGTGATGAAAAAGACATGGCCTTGGACGTGTGAAAAGATGCTGCTTAGTAGATATTGGCCAAAATCTGCAATTAAGGGCTTGGTGAAAGCCAAAAGACAAGGAATTGCCGAGGAACACCTTCCAAGTACAGACTCAAAAGCGAACTGAGGTATGCCAGGAAGAGGCGGGCCAGAAGAGCTTATGTAAGGTGGGAGATGGCCCCACCCACAGGCTACACCTGGACATTTATCATGGCATATTTAGATACAATGCCCCTGATCACAGACACATCAGTTTGTCATATCATAATTGTTATCAAGGATTGGGATAAATGTAGGTTTCCAAAACACTTTACTATATATTCATTAGACCTCCTTAATAGGGATGGATTTACAACTGAGGACCCCCATGCAAAGATTCCTTAAATGATCCCTCCCACACATACACTCACATTTACCAAAGTATGTATATGCTATCATAAGTGTACTCCATATAGACGATAGTGTGTAAATATGTATGTATATTGAATTGAATATAAAATCAATGTCCTGTATCTTTGCTTACTACTGCTTCTGCATGAGTTTCTGTAAAGTATATGCTGATGAGAAAAACAGCGAGCCTCATTCAGTTGAGCCTTCGGCCGATATGGTAGCCCAAAAGTGAGGTTGCAAGTTATTTCGCTATTCAATTGGAGTCTTTTTGCGGGCTCCGAACAGCTTACGAGTTATAGCCTTGAAAAAATGGAGATGGTTAAACCCGTAACTTACAGCCTCCAGAAGCCTCTGATCTTTCAAGACTTCCCATCGCGAAAATCTCATATGGCTATTCAAATGCAAATATCGCTCAACACCGAAGCTGTAATCAAGCCCGCAAACGCCAAATGGCAGCCCAAAGCTTACGGGTTCCAAATAGGCACCTCACAGGGTTTACAGACTAGTTTGTAACATTGCAAATGACAATATAAAGTCACCAGTGCACTTTAAAACATGGGGAAAGCAGTGGAAGGCATTACAATTACATGCACAATAGCTTCCAAATATCAAATACAGTAAAAAAAAATAACATTTTATTTCCCTCATAGGTTGTAATGGTCATACATATGTCAATATGAAAAGTCAGGCTGCAATATGCTGAAAACTATTAAGAACACTCTACCTCATTAAATTGCAATACAAATACATGCAAATGGCTGACATATTAACCCTTTTACACATTTACAGAGGCTCTAATGTGGACCCTAAAAATCCAAAGATCATCTTATATACATTTCACTCATCACATCTACATTGGGACAACAAATAGTGGCAAAATTACACCACCACATGGCATATATCAAGTACCAGGGGAACATTTCACATATGGTTGTTCCAGTCCCTCTGTTGTGTCCGACTCTCTGTGACCCAATGGACTGCAGCACATTTTGTAGGTCTCTGCCTGTGCTATTCCACAAGAATTGCATGCCAAATATACTGGATTGGGTTGCCAGTTCCATCTCTAGTGGACTGTGATTTGTCTGACCTCTGCTATGACCTGCCCACCTACAGTGGCCCTACATTGTATAGCTCACAGCTTCATTCAGGTACACAAGCCCCTTCACCACCACCACTTAGCAATCCACAAGGGGACCAGGGGAACATACACCACACTAATCTACTCTAACCCAACAGGAAGGTTAGCAAAAACATATGGAGGCTGTGCAGAGGCATGTGGATCAACAGCCAACTCCCCTCCATCAGGGGTAATCTCCGTCCCATGCTATTGCTGGTGGCCATGTGCCAAGATGTGTAGCCATTCCCATTTGGTGACCTCCCATTATGTTTTTCTATTCATAGATTTACATTAGTGTGTTGTATGGGGGGGCAGGGGGAGGCAACCCCTGGGAGGCAGTGGCACCTGCAGTGGTGGAGGCATGGTGGGAGAAGAGGAGGGGCTGGGCTGCGGATGGCTAGGGGATGCCTTCAGGATAGAGGAGGTGGGGCTGGGGACGAGAGCGCGTCGCTTGGCCTCCCTGGTCACTCCCTGGAATGCTCTCTGGTCCGCCCCAATCCTGAGTAGCCGGGACAGGTAGAACTCAGTCAGTAGACAATGCCTCCTCTCCTCCCTATTGAACCTTGCCTGGCTGCGTATTTCCTCCACATGATTGGCGGAGATGCTGGCTTGGATCCCCAAAGACAGTCCACCTGCTGACACATGAAGGCTAGCATCTCCGCCTACGCAGCCGATGTTGGGGATGGAGGTCCCTGGAGCGTGATGTGGTGAGGAGGTGCGGTGTGGGAGGGTCTGGGGCCCGGCTGGAGTGTGTTGCAGATATGGAGGTGGTGTGGTTAGTCCCGGTGGTGGTGGTGGCAGCCAGTTCAGCGCACTGCTGTGGGGGGAGGAGGTGGTGGCTGGCTGGTGTCATCACTCCAGTGCGAGGGCCCTGGCGATATGCTCAGTATTTGAAGGAGGGGGATAGTGGGGATGAATAACGGCGGTGTGGCCGGAGGTCCGGATGGTGACCCCACCAGCCATATGACATCCTCCTCCTGTGAACCAGGGCCCTTGGCTCCACTTGTCTCCTCCTCCCCGTCCTTGTTAGTCATCATGTACATGTGTAGTGTATGTGATATTCACCTGACATGGAGGCTGATGTCCTGCTGGGCCACCAGGCCTGAAGCTCCAGTGGCAGGCACCTGTCTCAGAAGGTCCCTGGCAACTCTTTCCCACTCATAGGTCATGGTCTGGTCCTTGTCCTCCTTAGCCATCATCCTCCTCACCTTGGCCCAGATGTTGTCAAACCGTTGCTTGACAGACCTCACATCCCTTGGTGCTGTGCCTACTGCTGTCACCTCAGCAACTACCTTCTTCCATGTCTGATCCCTAGGTCCTGGCCTAGCTTCCCTCCCTCATGCAAAAATCACTGGGCGGCCACGGATAGCACCGAGGAAAACCACATTCTCCTGGTGAGAATAATTGTGGGCCCTGTACTTGCCCTAAGCCTCTTGAGCTCCCGACTGTGGTTGGGGATCCTTGCCTCCCTGACCTGTCCGTGAGGCCTGTCCCTTCCCAAAACGACAACCCCCTGGGATCAGGCCCATTCTACTCTGTCCCTCTTCTAAGTGTGCCTGGTGCTAGGGCCACCCTGCCACCACCCACTTCCCCCTCTACACTCTCCTCCTCCACTTCCACCATCTCCTGCTCCTCCTCTCCTCCACCACTCCCAACCTCCTCCTCCTCCTCTCCACCACTCCTCTCCACCACTCCTTCCCTCCTCTCCACCACTCCTCTCCAACACTCCTCCACTACTCCCCAGGGCCACCTCTCTCTCCTCTTTATCCTCCTCGCCTTTCCTCTTCTCCTCCCCCCACCTCTCCACTCCTCCCCCCTCCACTTTTTATACTTAAAAATAAATTAAGTATAAATCAATAAAAGTTTGGCTGTATATGTATGATGGAAAAAAAATGTGTGCATTATGTGTAATTAATTACTGTTGGGGGAGGGGGTGTGGGGATGGAATGGGGGGTAGGTATGGAGGGACCTAGCTCTATGTGTCTCTTTGTGTGTTTGCATTATGTGTATTGCAATTATGTGTAACCTGTAAACATGTGTACTCAAGGATTAAGTGTAAAATAGTAAATGGTATAATATAAATGAAATTTATTATTTTTATTAACCGCAAATTACTTCTCTCCAAACTCTCCTACTCTCTCTCTAACTCGAACCAACCACCAACTCCAGGACCTGCGTGCTACTTCATCAGAGAATACAACACAGTCAATGCATGGGCGGTTGGAATGCAAATGTATAATCCCATTCTGGCAATCATTTGTGGCTAGACCGCTTTCTATTGGCTATAGAGAGAGGCTATGTCGCACTACGTTATACCGCTATTGGATTGTAACGGCCGATCGCATCTCGGCCAGCCCCTAAACAGTTTGCGGCCGCAGGAGGGATTTACGGGCTTGAGTTTTCAGCCCGTAACTCGCGCACTTGCTCAGTTGTATAGCATCTCACACGGAGACGAACGGGAGCATGCAATACACCCACAGACATACGACCTACTGCAATAGAGTTGCGGGCTTGCAATTGAATGGCGGCCATAGTAATCACAGCTTAAAATAAATCTGGTCTTGTATGCAATACTGTGTGTGATAGACTACTGTAGGATACAACATTAGCAGGTTAACTGCACAGATTAAAAAATTGAAAATTATGAAGAAAGTTTGCTGTTAATATCAGATTTCAAACTATAGAAGGGCTAAAAGCTATGCTATTTACAGTTAACACCTTAAATACCTTATTGGCCATTCAAGGGTTTGTCTAGTCTATCTCTTTGTCCTTGTACCAGAACTAGTCATGTACTATCAATGCTTTCATAACTTGCTCCACATACATTTGAATATTCTGTGATCTTCCCCAGACAAGACAAGAAATTAAGGTCAGAGTGATGTCACTTTTCCAAGGAATTCTAATAGCTGTGATTATTTTGCCTATAGTTTATACCATGTTTCTCAATACAAAACTACAACTCCCAACATGATGTGTAGATTGGCATCACAATGCAGTCAATAAGAGAGCAGCTTTGTTATTCCCATTGACAAAGCACTAAACACTTCCAGAAAGGAATTCTGAACATAAAGAAATAGCCACTAGCTGTGTTCTTAAGCATTTGTCAGTGTTGAAACATGGAGCCCCTATAGGCAGCCGCCCCTAGGCAGCTCTGTATTCTATCTAAGGGGAAATCCAGTCGTACAGCTTGCCTAAATAATGTACAAAAACCACTGCAAACCTTTTCAATTTGAGTGATTCCAGGAAATTGTTGGTCATTTACTTAATAATTAATCTTGTTAAACTGTTAAATGGAACTATCAATCTGCCCAAAGTTGGGTGTTTCTGTAAAAACTTGTTTTATTATTCCCATATATAACAATGGCACAAATAGTTAAAACAAAAGAAAAGGGGTAGAAAATCCACAGTTTTATTTATTTTATTTAAGGCATGTGTGTAAAGAGTTAAAAACATATCAAATACGACTAAAGAATGGACCCCTTTCTTTGTAAAGTATATTTATAGATAATCTGCAGTGGACAAAATCCAATGACCTACATATAGTTCAGTAAATTCAACCATCAATTGCCATTTTGAATTTAATCTAATTTACGCTAACAGCGTCTGATGTCACCAAGGTTCCCATTAGTGTAAGAACTTGAACTTTTGATCTTACAGGTATATATAAATTTCATGAGTTTCAAATGTTTGGTAAGAAACAGGCAGCGATTATCAGAAAAGATGTGTTATATAGATGAGTTCAGTGTACTTACAAAGATATAGGCAGGAAAGTAGGAAGAGGAAACTGACATTACCAAGTATGCAGAGAAAATGTATTTAGGTATGGAGTTTGACCTTTCAAAGGAAGTACTTGATGCTGGATTGCATCACATGTTTGGGTGGAGTCTGAGTTTACAACTGAATCGGATCAGAAGGATATATAGAAAATAACCTACATATTCATAGGCAGAGCTACTGTTGGTGCAGACAGTGCAAGGCATCAAGGCCCCTGATCTCTGAGGGGCCCCTGTGGACCTTCTGCGGGTCCCCTGTGGCCCCTGCAGGTTTCCTGTGCCCCTGCGGGTCCCCTGTGCCTCCTATAGGTCCTTTGTGGCCCCAGCAGCCTTCCTGTGGCCCCTGTGTATCCTCTGTGGCACCCTGCGTCCCCACAGGTCCTCTAGGGCCACCGGTGGCCCTTGCAAACCTCCCATGGGGCCCCTGTGGCCCCTTATGGCTCACTGTAGCGCCTCACAGGCACCAAGGGCCCCCAGGGGTCCCATCAGGCCCTGTGGCTTGATTTGGTACCTTATGGTCCCAGCGTACCTCCCGTGGATCCCCTGCAGTCCCTTATGGCTCACTGTGGACCCCACAGGGCGCCCCCCCTGTAGGCCCTGTGCCCCCCCCCCACAGGCCCAGGGGCCCCCTGCAGGCCCTGTGGTCCCCCAAAGGCCCCACGGGGCCCCTGCAGGCCCTGTGGCCTCCATGGCCTCTTATTGGCCCTGCGGACCTCATGTGTGTCACTTACAGCTTCTTATGGCCCACTGTGATTCCCGCAGGCCCTGTGGCCCCTACGGCCCCTGCAGACCACTTGTGGCCCCTTGCGGTTTCAAGGGTACATGAAAGAATATGCAAAAAAAATCATCTATATAGTGACTATCACTGGTTTCTGGACACTGTTTTGGTTGGATTAACAAGATCCAACAGTTTAAAGCTACAAAGAAAAGGGCTTTTTCTTTTTTCCTCTATTTTTTCTTATCAATAAAGGTTTATTTATTTTCACTGTAATATTGTTTTATATTCAATGCCATATTTATTTTTATTGTTATTGATGTGCTAAAAATTGTAAATGTTGGTTATTACTTCTCCCTAAATAATACATGGCAACCATAAATTATGACAGTCCTGGAGAGCACCACACAGGCCTGGATTTGATGATATCCTTTCGTTGCACAGGTGAGTCAATCAGGATGACTGAAGTAGTGATTGGCTTACCTGTGCTCAGCAGGGATATCCTCAGATCCTGGCCTTTGTTGAGCTCTCCAGGGTCAAACTTGCCCACCCCTGTACTATACCATCCCGCATGTCATATCTCTACAACCCACAAACAAGCTCTCAGAAGAGCCAGACCCTCCTCTGCTCCTGTACCAGTTACATGTGCAAATGTTTTCACATTTAGAAATAAAATATAATAATTATAATGCTCATAAAATTCTGAAAACATAAATTTTACAGGAAAATAGTAAGATTGTAAATGGTGAATGATATTTTTTAAAGATTAATACAATAATTCCCATGGAGACATTAAAACATTTAAGCACCTGGAACGTGCAATGTGTTGTTTTGCAGCTTTGCTCCTACTAATACCTAGAGTATTATTTGATAAGTGTACACAGAAGGCAAATTAGCAAATGGAGAGAAAAAAAAAATTACTGAATAAACATTTGTTACACCGTTTGAGAAAAGTACCAGCAAGGTATTGGACATTTTGGCAAACTGACAATGATTGCTCAGCATGTGGGCACTGCAATAATATAGCAGAATACCACACAACAGTGTGTTAAAAAATAATGCTGTGAACTACCAGCTTTTAAAGGGAATCTGTCACCTTAAAAATACTTTGCCTATAAAAAAGGTGTTAATAAATGTATCTCTAAATCCATGGGAAACAATACCTGTTAATACAGAAATTGGATAGAGCATGTGCTAAGAGAGCCACCTCAGCCATAGATATTCAGAGGGCACTGAGAGTGTCTACAATTCCTTTACATTTAATGCTAAAAAAATAATGAGAGGAACTTTGCGGACAAAAAGTCACACTGTACTATAAAAAAATGTTTCAATATGTTGAGTCTAAGAAGATACTTAAGCAGTGAAAAAGTCATAAAGCTTATTTTTAGCTGGGTCCTGGAAGCATCCATGATATTTCATGGATTTGCGCTTGTGAAAGGAGAGCAGTGATTGCTCTATTGATGCTTCTGGACCTGTGAGGTATGAAGGGTGGTGACAAATTATTTCATATCCAATAATCTCACCAATACTCCCCTCTTTTCTCATCCCTCACCCCTCATTCCACACTTCGATTAAATAACTTGAGATCTCAGTAAATTACGCAATAAAGTATTTAATCCTCCATTCATAATCAAATTCTGATTTTCTCTTAACATATTTTTATCTTCAGGGCTTGTACAGCTTTCCTCCTCCAGTGTTAGCTTCTCTCTCCTTATTCTCCTCCTCTACTCACTCTCTATCTCTCTAGCAGTCTCTATTTCTCTCTTTGGCCCTCTCCCTCGCTCTCTATTTCTCTCTCAAGCACTCTCACGCGCTCTCTCTAACACTCTATTTCTCTCTCAAGCACCCTCACGCGCTCTCACTCTTTCTCTAACATTCGCTCTCTCTAACACTTTCTGTCTCTCTCTAACACTCTCTATCTCTTTCTAACACTCTTTATTTTGCTCAAAAACCCACCAACGCCTCAACCTGTGTGTTTACTTTTTCAGTCACTGATTTACAAACTTCACAGTCTTCGTTGATTGGCGTCCTCCACTTCCTATTGGTTAATTGACCTGACCCGGGATCACAACTTACAAATGTTTTTGGCGTGCTTCATTGAATTGGATGCCCAGAAGCTGGTAAAACCTGGCTTTATGGGCTTGAGGCTCTGGCTCGTACCTCGCACCCTTGCTTAATTGAATAGCATCAAAATCGGAGACGAATGGGAGCTCGGAACACACTCCCAGACATTGAGCTGTCTGTGATTGAGTGGTGAGCTTCAAACTGAATATGGCCCAATGTTTGTTTCTGCTTAATCAGTAGAAATTTCGGTCCTTTCCCATTTTAAATTTTCCATAAATTCGACAGCAGTGGCAGCAGCAGTGCTGGCCACCAACCGCTATATGGCGCTGCTGATTTTCAATTCTGATACCATAGAGTTAGGGTTAGGTAGACTGTCAGGGATGAGGGTTACGGTAATGGTTATGATTAGATTAAGGGTTAGGGTAACCTTCTAAGGTTACAACTTGTCTCAAATATTGGCAGTGCTGCAAAATATCGACAGCGCCACTTGCCGCAATTCCTGCTGTCACTGGTGGAGAATTTGAAATGGGATGGATTCTAAATTATATTGAGTTTTGGGTATGTTTCTTGCAGTAAATTTGGAAGAGATTGTTTTCTGGAAATGTTTAAATTCTTATACTTTTTCTGAACATTATGAATAAAACTGATTCTAGCAAAGGTGTTCAGGCATTTTGGTGGAGTAAGACCTATTAGCTATTTTAAGTCACTTTATAGATTTACTTATATATTATGACATCCTCTAAACTGCTTAAAGGGACACACATATGGATAAAATCAGCCTTCAACATCATTTAGATCTTGTTAAAATATGTGGAAATAATTTTACCTTTTTTGATTTTGAAGCTTTTGTAGAAAAGTTATCTTATTTTGAAAATATTACGTTTACATTACTTTACCAGCCCTCCCACGTGCTTCCTCACTGTGAATGTTATGGGGGTGCTGCTTTTTAGCAAATCTGCATATCTGTTCTGTTCAGTTTAGGTGGATTATCCCAGCAAACCATTGTACAGAATAGATAGATAGATAGATAGATAGATAGATAGATAGATAGATAGATAGATAGATAGATAGATAGATAGATAGATAGATAGATAGAGCCTATACACATAAACATTTTGTTAGATCAGAAATAT
Source organism: Discoglossus pictus (assembly GCA_027410445.1). NCBI lineage: Eukaryota > Metazoa > Chordata > Amphibia > Anura > Alytidae > Discoglossus > Discoglossus pictus. The sequence goes on along the minus strand of CM050166.1, from coordinate 28,155,240 downwards.
GATCCTAATTAAAAAAAGTGTGCATGTCTTTATTAAATATATCACAAGTTATGAACATAGATTTGACTTTTCTGTCCTTTTCTGCCCATTAAATGATATCTGTCATGAATCAGCCAGGGGCCATCTTGGATTTGGAACTGTTACCTGCCACATGGTATTGAACAGAAGGTTTTGGGCTGGGTTATCTTCCACATGCTGTTGCCATGTGGAAGAACAAAAGGTTTGGGTTGTAATGATTAATTACAGTATAAGGTTGTATATTGTATTATGGAGGGATTGTATTTAGTTAACCATCCCCCAGTAGATAAACACTGAGGCAGGAGCTGAGCCAAATGGGTTTATCCTAAACAAGATAAACCTCACAGGGTGTCGCCAGAACCTAAACAAAGAGATTTGCCAGACAGCCAGGCACCTAGATAACAATGGGGGGGCCTAGGAGCAAACAGGAAGTTTCCCCTGGGACCGCCTGGGTCAGAATGAGCTTGGTGGCCACGCCTGGGGTTTGCCCAGGGGAGGGGTCTGGTGGTTCCCATAGCCTCCCTCTACTACATTGGACAGAGGTAATTAGGTTACTCTAGAGGTTATCCTATTGGCCAGAGAGAGGGGAATGAGGGTTTGACTAAGAGTAGCCACTCCCTCCACTGTGTGTGTGTGAAATGTTTTAAATATGTGGTTCCAAAATAAAAAGTTGTTCATAATTTTCATCAAGACGTGGTGTGTAGATGTATTATTTACCCGGGGACATATGCTTGCAGTAAGATTCGTCAGACTTACTGTCAATATTGCTCAGTCTAAACCAAGGGCTGAGACATGATGTTCCTGTACTCAAAGCTACTCCAAGGTCCAGAGTAACCCAAATCAGGTCAGCAGACCCCAGCCAGAGAGTGGGTCGTGACAATATCCATGTATAGAAAATATATATGTTTATGTATGTGCATTCCCTGTTTCATCAGAAACTAGATGCATAATCATAATCCACACGGGGTGCATTTTATGTTGTTCAATACAGTTCTTGCTTTTCCTTATTATTTGCAGCAAAAGTTGCTGTGTAGGACACTGAAAGAAAGATATGTGAGTCTGTAGGTCTGTAAACAGGACACAGCATACTGTAAGGCACAACAAATTGACTTTAATTTTGCTGCTCTATATGTTTCTGAAGAGCAGTTTGAATGTCTTCAGTGACACTTTAAGTGTAAGGCGTGTATTTTAGATTTTCCTGTTAGAAAAAAAACTGTTTGTGTTGTTAGTTTTTGCATCTTTTGGTCATAAATTCCAATACATGTAAATGAATCATTATTGTTTCACCACTACAATTGCCCTCTACATATTGTCATGACAATCTTCAGTTTATTGAAAATGATTTAATAAACAGCAACATTTTAACATTAGTTATAATTATTACAAATAAAAGTTAATAATACGTTAATAACAAAACAGTAACATTTTAATGTTAGTTATAATAATAAAAACTCTGCATTAAAGGGTCTTCTCTATCTTTCCAATCTTTGCATCCTTTCAGAAACTTTAAAACCTGCTCTTTTAGATGTAAACTGGATAAATACATGTCTTCCATATCTTTTTAAAGCTTGTATTAATCAAAGTACAAAATATAAACTTAAATGGTAAGTCCTCAAAACTACAAAAACTCAAATTTACTAGAAATTGGCTTTTAAAAGTATCTCGGCCCTTGAAAGCATTAGAATCTAAACTCAATTGCTCAGCCACAAAGCAACGAGAAATAAAGAACATTCCTTAAGAAAACAATTTTATTTTATTTTTCCATTTTGCTGTGATTGAGAATGCCATCTAAAATGAACCACAGGCAACAATTTAATCATGGAAGAAGATGAATGCTCTGAAGGCACAACTCTGACCACAATTAAAGGCCACAGAAAGGTCAGCGGTAAACAAAAAAACTAGATTTCCAGTTCATTAATTTTGGGAACAATTTCACTAGAGCACTGAAGATGCTGAACTTTCTGATAAAAGGTTTGCAATATAACCTTGATGAAAGGTAAATAATTACCTTGGAACTAAATGCAAAAGAAATACAAATGTTCAACTGATCAATGTTAGTAGAGTGGTTACACTGTTACCATCAGTAACGCTCTTAATCATCTTGCCACGTAAACATGCCTATACGGGCAGTACATTATTATTGAGAAACCATTAGGCAATTTCTGTTTGCTTAAAATAAAATTCTCAGAACCATTCCTTTCTACTTGTAATTGAATACTAAAGGCACTAGTTCAAATTTAAATTTTTGTGTGTATAAAGACAAGCAGTAATTAGTGATGGAGAATTGGTTAAGAGAAGGTCTTTTACTGATGGATCTAAATAAAAATGAGATTGAGAGTGCTTTTGCTGTGAGAGAGTTAGGGATGGGAGTCGGGTGAGCAGAGGAGTGTGTTAAATGTAGAGAACGGATATTAGTAGCTCTACTTGGAGAGCATGAGAGCAACTGCAAATGTGTAGTGGAGATAGTCTGGAAAGGTGGGAGATTTCTTCAAGCATTACTGAGATTTGTTGTATCATTTTTGAAGTGGGACTGATTAATATCCCATGGTTGACGAGGATAGGATGGAAATGGCCAAGAATCTAGGCATGAATTTTATATTTTAGTGGCTGTCGAAGGAGTGGGTGTTGATTGTAGTCTTTGGTGGTCATCTGGTCTGTGGCAGAGATAATGGAAAGGACATGTTGAATCTAGTAATAAAGATTGTTTAGTGAACTATAGGGAGTACGTTTGTAGGCTTCTCTAAATAGGTGGTCTTGTGATAGCGCAAAAAGATATAAATTGTCACCAGAGTACAGAAGGCATCTTAGCACTGATAAAAACATGTTTTTATCTTTTACACAATCTAAATTACTTAAACTAAACATATCCTTATGTCAATATTTCATTTTTACCAATTTAAGCTATTGCCATTATCTATGGAACAATAAACATGACGTTACATTAATACACTTTAATAGAGGTATACATGTGAGAGAGCTACACTAGCAATATTATTATTATTATCATTTATTTGTAATGCGCCAGCATATTCCGTAGCTCTATACAATTATTATTATTATTATTATCTTTTATTTGTATGGCGCCAACATATTCCATGGCGCTGTACAAGGGTTGAGCATAAGAAAAATACAATATCAACACATGGCATAAAGAAGAGAAGGGCCCTGTCTTTGAGCTTAAAATCTTGGGTACTTTGTGCTTTTTCCAGACTTACAAGCTAAAGGGAATGGGAGAAGTGGAGACCTGGACAGGAGTAAAAAGTTAAGGATTTGGATCGGCCAGAAGAGAGTGAGAAAATGAGGTTACAAGGAGTAAGATCGAATAGGATGTGTGAGGAGAATCAAGAGTTTATTTTGTGTCTGTAGCGGCTCTGGGAAATGCAGGTGATAGTGCACAGACCTGTGCTATAAAATAACAAGAATCAAAGGTGCGAGAGGAAAGTGCGTTCAGATAAGGACAGGGTGTAGAGTTAGAGTTGTTGTTGGGTTTAGGATCTCAGCTGGAGGATGCTTGGATACAGATAAGGACAGGGTGTAGAGTTAGAGTTGTTGCTGGGTTCAGGATCTGAAGAAGAAAGAAAGGTATTGGGGGAGGTAAGACATTTTCAAAGTGAGAGAGGGCTGGGATGATAGAAGGTGGGGGATGCAAGAGGCGGAGGTGCATGGGGGTCTATAGAGTTGAATAAGTACCTAGTTTTTTTTGCTGCTAATTCCTCTTCCAATATAACCAAGCTTATTTTCCCGCAGTTTTGTTGCATTGTTTTCTTACTTTTAAATCCTTACTGTCTCTTTCCTCTTCTGTTGTGATCACCAGAACTACATGTGGCAACTCATCACCCATTTTTTTCTCTTTAATGTTTTTTGACTATGTGCATGTTAATCTCCAAGCTCAGTTTTATTTGCCAGTGGAGTTACATTTAACTTTAATTACTATATATATATATATATATATATATATATATATATATATATATATATATATTTGTGTTTTTTGAATTTTGTGAGGCTTTATTAATATCTGTAAGTACATGACACTTTATGCAGTCTATATAATATGCCGACAGCCTTGATAGGGGTGAATCCTGAAGTGATGTGCTGTTGTGGGTTGCCATGGCAACAGTCACAGTTGCAAAGTGAACATTAGCTTTCCACAGGATACAGAAAAAAATGGTGTTCAGAGCTCAGAGGAATTAAAACATAACATTATCCTAATACTATGGATACCTATTACTTCTTCTGTACAAATTGTTGTGTGCTTGAGATATAGTGAAGAAACATAATGCATTAAAACCATTTTGCTATAAAGAGATGGGAGTACCAGATGGGAGTACCAGACCTTCTGAGGAATCTGCATGTGGACCAAGAACCGAATGGTTTTCAGATTTGGAAGGGTGTGAAAAAAGGTTGTATATTGCTACATTATTTATTCAACTTCTATGTGAAATACAGCATGCTGGACAGGAAGAATCAAAAGCCGGAATCAATATTGCTGGAAGGAATATCAACAACCTCAGATATGCCGATGATACTACTCTGATGGCTGAAAGTGAGGAGGAACTAAAGGACTTATTGATGAGGGTAAAAGAAGAGTGCAATAGTTGGCCTGCTGCTCAACATTAAAAAGACGAAGATCATGGCAAATGGCAATCTCAGTTCCTGGCAAATAGATGGGGAAGAAGTGGAGGCAGTGACAGATTTGATATTCCTGGGATGCAAGATCTTTTGCTTCTGGGGAGGAAATATGGATATGGCAAATCTAGATATGCTATCAAAAAGTATAGATATATCACTATCAATAAAGGTCTGCATAGTCAAAACCATTGTACTCCCAGTAGTAACATATGGACGTGAGAGCTGGACCATAAAAAAGGCTGAATTGACACATTTGTGGACAACTGCTTAGGGTTCATTGGACTACAAGAAGATCCAGTCAATCCATACTAAAGGAAATCAAGCCAAATTTTTCACTGGAAGGTATGATCATAAATTTAAAGCTCAAATATTGTGGCCAAGCCATGAGAAGACTGGATTCCCTAGAGAAGACTCTGATCCTGGGACAAACTTGAAGACACACAAAGAAGGGGATGGCAGAGGAAGACATGGATAGATGAGGTCATTGAGTGAATTAACATGAGCTTGATGGATCTCAGAGTTGCAGTAGCTGACCGATGTTCCTGGCGTGCTGCAGTCATGGAGTCATGGGGAGTCGAACACAACTGAAAGACAAAACAACAACAACATTATGTCCTAACCATACCCATTGTTATCTTTTAATACTTACCCTCTTTCCAACTATCTTATTGCCACACAGTGAAATACTATCATTTCTATCATAAAACCTTCAAGGATAGCTGAAGATAGAGACATGGCAGACAGGGAAATCTTTAGAAGACAATAATGAAGATGCCAAAACTATATATAATTATATATAATAGGTGGTAATGACAAAATCTTTGTAACACAGCAATGACTATATGGACTACAGTGCCCCCTTTGACTTTTTTTTCTCTGTCTTTTCATACTGAGTTTTATCCAGCTTTGTATTTGTTCTCCATCTCTTCCTCATATTATTATGTATTGGGAACATAATGTCCCAGAGTTGCCCTTATCTGTCTGTTATATTCATTGCTATGTTTAACTGTGGCAAGGATTGAATGTCCCAGCGGAGTGAAACTGTCATCTGTGCTGTTCTGTGTGGTCTCTGGGGCACTATATGCCTTATTAGCACAGCAGGCCTTGTATATGCCGAGGAGGTCACTGCTAGTGTAAGAGTTCAGTTAAGAAATAGCATGTGTACAATCTATAGACACTGAATTATTTTTCCCTCTTGTAGGTTTAGGTGAAGGTTTCGTTATATGAAGTGTGACATTGTATAAGCCATCTTCTGTTTCATTTCACAGTCCCTACCTTTTATTAATTACTCATAATTATTTCTGTGCCTGTGTGCTGACATTTATCAGAGAACAAAACTGTGTAAATGTATTCTCTGTTGGGGTACCATTGGGAATAATTAATTTGCGATCTAAAACAATTCTTTTTAGTATAGCCAATTATTGTGTATATCAGTATTACATTTTGTAACATATTTTTTATTATTAGAGCAGTAGTTGCTACTCTTTTTTTGAATTAAAGGGACACTAAAAATGTTTTTTCTTTCTTACGTCTGTACCATTATGTGTTGTTTTTTTAAATGATCAAATATTTAAGTGATCATGGGGCTTGCCCCTATCAGCCAATAAGCTGTCATATAGATTTATGAGTCATACTTGTCTTCCAGTGAAATATACAAACATACATATACTCTATGCACCTCCTGACCATTTCAATGAAGCTTAAAAATATTTTCTATCTTATTTGGTAATATTTAAACATGCTCTTTTAAATACTTGAACAAAATAATGTATTCCATGCCACTTTAATTGGGAAGGTAGGGATACGGAAAGGAACTTTGTGATGGAATAGGGAGGTGGTGGGGTAAATATGTAGACAAAGGGACAGGATGGGTGAAGACAAAACAGGAACGAATAACAATAATTGTTTTGTATTCAGCTGTATACGTGAAGTGGGAGAGTAAATGGATGCACGGGCAGTATTCTCATTGAAGTAAGAGTAGGTTATCAATAGCCTGAGGTTCAGAGCAGTCTGGCATCAGAATAACAGATTTTTAGTAGGGTATCTTACATGGTACAGTGGAATTATGCCTTGAAATATTCTGGGACCACACGTATACATGTCATTGGTGTTCTGATTATATGTGGTTGTATGTCTATTTTAGAGTTCTAGAAATAGAGGCTTTAACCCATAGATCTGTGTTTTCTTGAAAGGACCTCCATGGTGCAGGAAGGAGGTAAGAGAGTGTTGTTGCATCTTAATCACAGAGCCAGAGGTAAAAATCGTAGTAGGTCAGCGCCAGAGGAAGCGCATTCCCTGAGAAAGAAGCAGCCCCAGTATGGCAAGTAATGTATCTATCCAATTATGGATAGCCGATTACCAGTATCAGCTTATAGAAGAAGCGTAAAGGAAGGAATGTGACTCCATGACTTTGTAAGGAACGTGTCTATCAGGTTAACGGCTTATCTCCATATGCTATTGCTGAAAGTAGAATTAGTCGAAGAAAGGAAGAAGAAGGGGCCTCTGTGTAAAGGTCCTGGGATCCTGTGAGTATACAGGGTCATCGCTGATAGAGCCTCGGCATCTTTACTGGTCTTTATATAAATGACTAGTGACTTCCCCGCAAAAATTACGGCAATAAAATTTGAAGCCTCGCAATACTGTTTGCCATACAATGCGAATCTCTCCCCCCTCCCCTCTACTTTATGGGCCTCGCGATGAGCACCTTCGGCGCTCATTACATGCCTCGGCCAACCGGCAACTTGCAAACCCACTGCGCATTTCCACAATGCGCATGCGCAAACTAGCATGCACCTCGGATGCGCTTCCGGGCTAAGTTGTGGGCCAAAGGCGCTCATCGCAGGCCTCAGCAAACCCACAACTCGTGGGCTTCGCGAGTTGTCTGTAACATTGCATTACCGACAAACTCGCAATTACCATAACTATTATGGTGGTTGTTCTGTACGCTGGTGACAGCAGACTCCAGCGGTAAAGAGGACATGAAGTATACATTGGTATAAAGTTCAGCAGTTTCTCTCCGGTTAGCAGTTGAGTTTGCAATAAGTACGATATTCTGCAATAAGTATTCAGACAATACCAAAGATGGGGTAAATGCATTATTCCAAGCACTATGCAGTACCTTGTGACTCTCCAAGCAGGCAATAATATGAAAAGTGGTATTAAAAATTAGATGTATTGGGCGAAGCAATCAGGTTGGGCTGCCACATTGAATAGATCCACTGGAGTAAATCCAAACAGTTCCTATTGTATGGTATATTTAGTAATAATCCTTTGATAGGAATGCAAGTCAAAGCTGGGAACAGTAAGTCTTATTGAGGTCTGTGATGAATAATCTTGTAGGTAGGTGTAGACAATAATTGCAGCCTTAACTGCTATCTAGAGATGGCAGTCGTATTCAGAATCGGCTGCCTCCTAGGTTTTATTCCACAGAAATCTCTTGCAAAAGTTTAAAAAGAAACCATGATATTATGATCTGAATAGCTCTCCAGGTGTGGTACTAGGTACAAAATGTGGCTTACACAAGATTGTATGTTAAAATATCTACAGGGAGTGCAGAATTATTAGGCAAATGAGTATTTTGACCACATCATCCTCTTTATGCATGTTGGCTTACTCCAAGCTGTATAGGCTCGAAAGCCTACTACCAATTAAGCATATTAGGTGATGTGCATCTCTGTAATGAGAAGCGGTGTGGTCTAATGACATCAACACCCTATATCAGGTGTGCATAATTATTAGGCAACTTCCTTTCCTTTGGCAAAATGGGTCAAAAGAAGGACTTGACAGACTCAGAAAAGTCAAAAATAGTGAGATATCTTGCAGAGGGATGCAGCACTCTTAAAATTGCAAAGCTTCTGAAGCGTGATCATCGAACAATCAAGCGCTTCATTCAAAATAGTCAACAGGGTCGCAAGAAGCGTGTGGAAAAACCAAGGCGCAAAATAACTACCCATGAACTGAGGAAAGTCAAGCGTGCAGGTGCCACGATGCCACTTGCCACCAGTTTGGCCATATTTCAAAGCTGCAACATCACTGGAGTGCCCAAAAGCACAAGGTGTGCAATACTCAGAGACATGGCCAAGGTAAGAAAGGCTGAAAGACGACCACCACTGAACAAGACACACAAGCTGAAACGTCAAGACTGGGCCAAGAAATATCTCAAGACTGATTTTTCTAAGGTTTTATGGACTGATGAAATGAGAGTGAGTCTTGATGGGCCAGATGGATGGACCCGTGGCTGGATTGGTAAAGGGCAGAGAGCTCCAGTCCGACTCAGACGCCAGTAAGGTGGAGGTGGAGTACTGGTTTGGGCTGGTATCATCAAAGATGAGCTTGTGGGGCCTTTTCGGGTTGAGGATGGAGTCAAGCTCAACTCCCAGTCCTACTGCCAGTTCCTGGAAGACACCTTCTTCAAGCAGTGGTACAGGAAGAAGTCTGCATCCTTCAAGAAAAACATGATTTTCATGCAGGACAATGCTCCATCACACGCGTCCAAGTACGCCACAGCGTGGCTGGCAAGAAAGGGTATAAAAGAAGAAAATCTAATGACATGGCCTCCTTGTTCACCTGATCTGAACCCCATTGAGAACCTGTGGTCCATCATCAAATGTGAGATTTACAAGGAGGGAAAACAGTACACCTCTCTGAACAGTGTCTGGGAGGCTGTGGTTGCTGCTGCACGAAATGTTGATGGTGAACAGATCAAAACACTGACAGAATCCATGGATGGCAGGCTTTTGAGTGTCCTTGCAAAGAAAGGTGGCTATTTGGTCACTGATTTGTTTTTGTTTTGTTTTTGAATGTCAGAAATGTATATTTGTGAATGTTGAGATGTTATATTGGTTTCACTGGTAAAAATAAATAATTGAAATGGGTATATATTTGTTTTTTGTTAAGTTTCCTAATAATTATGCACAGTAATAGTCACCTGCACACACAGATATCCCGCTAAAATAGCTAAAACTAAAAACAAACTAAAAACTACTTCCAAAAATATTCAGCTTTGATATTAATGAGTTTTTTGGGTTCATTAAGAACATGGTTGTTGTTCAATAATAAAATTAATCCTCAAAAATACAACTTGCCTAATAATTCTGCACTCCCTGTATGGGCCTCATTCAATTGCGATTTGGCCATTTGAATATGGCTCTATATAAGCACATAGCATATATTTTTACAGAAGTTTTTAGTTAGTGAACTTATACCCAAAAGCAAGATCTTCACTAACTAACAACTTCTGTAAAAAAAAAATGCTCTGTGCTTATATAGAGCCCTATTCAATTGGCCAAATCACAATTGAATGAGGCCCTATTTCTTTTATTTACACTAATAGCAGATAAAAAAATCTAAAATTTTAAGTCTGTTTACAAACACAGTATCTCCTGCCTACTAGTTGTAGCATGAGTAATGAGTAAACAGACAGGAGAGCGCAGCGGTAAAGACAATAATTGATAGCAGTATTTCCCTGCACTCAGGGATGCATACAATAACTAACCTGAGTAGCTGATTCCATTATCCCAAGCTCTGCACAGATGTATTATTTAAATGTTAACTCTTTTATTTTCACTACATGGAGCTGTTGCATGTGTCTGGCTGGGGGCATGTCAGTGACCCATGTAAACACATATTTAATTTACCTGTATTAATTTATCAGTGAAAAATGCACCTATTTCAAAATTTCAAAAAGTATTTCAACATGATATTAGGAGATCTTTACTGTGATGTGATCCAAATTCTGCTGACCTGTTGCATGGGGTTGCAAAGAGATGTCAATAGCTTCAATGCCAACTTTGTCTTAGGAAACAGAGCATGTTGATGCACCATGAATCACATTGCAGACTCTGTAAGGCTTAATAAATCTCTCATTATGGGCTAGAATAGATGGAAATCATCTTAAACTGTTGGACTGACCGTGAGTGGTTTTGAAGGGACACATAAAAGAGAAGCTGCAAATCCAAAACAACAGTTGTGAGTTTTGCATTTTGCACAATTGTGATTTTAGTGTTAAACATTTATCATACTGTAATCACCTTACATTTTGAGCACGTTTGATTCTTTTGCCTATATCAGTGTCATATTTATTTAATATCACCTTTTTATTAAAGCATGCTGAGAGCTGTCACAAAGGGAATGTAGCCAGGCTTTGTTAGGTTTCACAAGCCTTCAGGTGCAAATGCTGCGAGTTGTGACTGCAGTAATAAAGCAAAAGTCATCTTCAGATAATTTATCACAGGAACCAAATGTGCTTCATGACACAAATACCTAACACAGCCTTTCTCATAGAACATGCTGTGTGTAAAGCAGAGGTGTCAGGGACCTGGATTACCATAAACTCCAAAAATAGATTTTAATTACTCCCTTCTCTTTCTAGTCGGAACAAGAGGTTTTAAAGGCACTGATTAAAGCAAAAGAAAAGATTATCTAATACCGAGAACTGTCTGTTAGAGAAATGCTTGTCGTGTCCCTCTTATAGTTCTAAAAAAAATGTTCTTATTAGTTACAAAAATTCCTGCAGAAATTCTCTGCATTTCTTGAATTCATTGTGATATTTGTGGATTGGGAAAATGTAAATACTAAAACCTGACAAATATTATTTAATGAATCTTATCTATGTATGTCTACTTTTTTAAATGTTAAACTTGACTCTATATACAATTATTTCAAAGATGATAATATATTGGTATTTGACATTTTTTAATTTGTGTAATTGCTGTTTTGCAACCCCTATAAAATAGCAAATATTTTTTATTGAATCAAAACGAATAAATTAAACATTTTGCTGAAATATAAGAAATATTTTGTGTACTTGCTTTATTTTTGGCACATATTCAGATCGTTGTAGAGGTTGCCATTTTGTTCCTCATATTCTCCCTCACTGATATCCTCTTCCCAGGGGCTTAGCAACCAGTGGTGCAGGTGGTGCAATGCACCAGGTCCCTCCTCTGGGGGGGGGGGGGCAGTGCTATGTCATTTTTTTGCATTTTATTATTTTTTCTGAAAAGGAGAAATGGGAGCAAAGGAGATAGGGGTGGGTGCTATGTGAGGTTGGTGCTGAAATTGGTTGGATGTTGCATGGTAATGGATGCTGAGAGGGGATGGCTGCTGACTAGGTCTGGGTGCTGTGTAGACATGAAGGCTGAGACGGGTTGGATGGTGTGTGGGGATGGCTGTTGAGAGAGGTTGGGTGCAGCGTGGAGATAGATCTTGAGAGGGGATATCTGCAGATAAGGATTGGGTGCTATGTAGGCATGGATGCTGACAGGAGTGGGTGCTATGTGGAGATGGCTTCTAAGAGGCACTGACTGATATATAGAAATAGCATATGTACAGTATATATATGTGTGTGTGTGTGTGTGTGTGAAACAAGCACATCCTGGAGCTCTGGTGCAGGCAGAGGAGCTTTGCACAGGTAGGTGGTAAAAGAAGTGGAGCAGCTATGGGAAGAGGAACAGCTATGGAAATGAGTCTTGGGGGGCAGCTATGCAAAAGGGGTGCTGTTATGGATATTTGCCCAATGAAGGGGCTCTGAGTGAGGGTGCAACTGTCTATGCACTGATAATGTCACTGGTGGGAAGAGCCATAAAGAGAACCCTCCACACAGCTCAGCAGGCTCCACTTACAACATGACAGGGGGATTCATCTCCCTAGTGGGAAATTAGCACTTTATTAATATTAAATAAAGTGTAATACATATTAGTATTGTTCAAAATACACACACACACACACACACACCTCTTTAAATTACAAAAGTATATATATTTGTATTAATTAAATAAATATAGATGGCTGAGTTTAAAACTATAACTGTATTTATGTATATGTATATATTATGGGTATATATTATGTATAATTGCTTTTTATTAGTGAAAGAGTTTTGTGTGTTGTACTATAGCAATTTAAAATAGCTTTTATATTTTAAGTTAACTTAGAAATCTGTTAAAGGGGATGTGGTGAAATTGGTAAATATGTTCATGTCTTGTGGTCTTGCCCGGTAATTTATCTTTTATGGTGGGAAGTTCTTAAAAATATGGGCAGATTGGCAATTGAGGAGAATCCCTTCCATACAGATCTGTTTCATTTTAATTTAGGAAATCTGTCTAGATATAAAAAACTATTAACAAGTATGCAATGCTTTGTTTTTATATTGTAATGTTTTGAAGCACATTGGAGCCCCAAACCCTTAGGATGAGTTTGGGGGGAAAGTATGGAAGTCGGGGATGGGTTTAGGGAGCAATAGTTGCTCTTGCCCCTCTAGACTGGATACTATGGTATAGATACGGTTTGTAGGGATTCATTTAATTGGGACAGGGGCCCTGTTGTTCATGATAGCAACATTTTATAATGGGCTTTGTAAGCGATAGAGGATTTATTTACTAGGACCATGGTAAAATTATTACTAATCTTATTGAGCCTTAATTCAGCATATGTTATGTTTGTGTTATAGCAGATGGTATATGGAGTTAGCAGAAAGGCAAATACTGTGGAAAATCGATTGTTGGTAAAATCTGAGAGCTTGACAGGCTAAAGCAACTAAACATAAATTTATCAGCACCGAAAAAGAAAAGCTTGTAATCTCTCAACAAGTAAGCGTATGAATGTGGAAAGGAAACAAATTACTTTTCATGCACAGCATGGAGTTAATAGAAATTGACAACACATTGCAATTTAGCTACAAAATCCCCATTAAATATAGAATTTATGTTTCAATAAATTTAATTTGGTATTTTAATGTATTCCACTAAGAACACTGTTGGAAACAAGTAATATTTTCAAATCAAATTAATCAGTATTAATATTTTCTTCTATATAACAAGTGAAATTGTGGTCTATTTTTCATTTGATTGAGGTTGAGTCAGGTAAAGAGCCTTTACTAATGGCCCACCTAGAGATGTCACTTGGATAGCAAAGGCAACTATATGTATTATGCATTATTATTATTAGTGTTATTAATAAAGGGAGACTGTAGTATTAAAACATCTCTTTATTTCAATAATTATTTCATTTAGGAAAAATGTCTAGTACAATGTATCAAATCTATTATTGTTGAAAACAAAAAACAAATAGTGTTTGTCGTTCATCTCCCATAATTAAGGTGATCAGATGCAGTCACCAATTGAGACCTATGATATATGAATTGGACAGTTTGCCCATACAATTAGATTTGGGCCTATTAAACCAATAGGACTAAATTTAAACTCAATACTAGATGATAGACATTTTCCTTCAATAATAATGCCAGGAAGATTGCTGGTTCTATAAAAACTCCTGAAAACGTCTATACTGGGTTCAGATGGGTGGCAAAGATGAGTGTTTGGCTCTTTGCTCGGAGGGCAATAAGTATTATAGAGCTGAAGCACAGTGAGTAGGTGATCAAAATAATTATACCGCAATCAAGTTTATAGCTCTTAAAGTTGGGCTACACCAATCACTGTATAGATCTTTTAAAAACATGTTGAAATACTTTTTGAATTTTTGGAAACTGAGAAATCCAATAAAATATAACCTGTGTTTATGTCTGTGCAAGTCCAGACACATATGGCTTCAGTCCTGAAGATTGGGGGGTTGGTCCTGCAAGGCAGGTTGTAGGGGTGTTTCCCACTTTCAAGCTTATGGTAAGATTTTTGACTGACAGTAAGCACCCTGCCCAGGGGACCAGTGATATCAAGATGTTGTCCCTCTTGATAAGCCCTCAATGTGAATCATCCCCTCAGAAGCAAAACCATCAGACTCTTTTAGTAGGAAGTTTCCTCCAGTTCTGCTATGTAGGAATGTCAGCTGATGGCTATTGGTGAACAGAGCAGTGTGTCACAGTTTCAAGAGAGAAAAAAGAAGAGAGAGATATAGATAGATAGATACATAGATAGAGATAGATAGAGAGAGAGAGAGAGAGAGAGAGAGAAAGAGAGACTTTTGTGTTGTCAATCAGAGCCTTCTCCCATAGAGTATGACGCACCTTTTGATACACAACGCCGCACACACCCACTGAATATTACCTCTGCCATGGCAGGTAGGCAATATAGAGTTTATGACAACTAAAATTTTAAAAGTAAGATTGTATAGCTTTTTTCAGTCTAAATAAAAAAAACTTTTAGATCATTTTAGTATAAGGAGGGCCACACGGGGCTAAGGAAGGTCACGGGGGTCGTGAGAGGTTCCCCCGCTGCCTTTAATGCATGAAAAATAAATCTTGGCTATTTCAGATGAAGCTGGAAAAATGAGAAATGGTCATTTAGCTAAAATTAGATTTTGTACAAATTATGTTTTTTAATCTGTTTGAACTGTTTTAGGTGATATTAATAAGTCATATATTACCTTAATAATCAAATAGAGGTAGTCAAATATTAATATGAAATAAAAATGAACCCCACCCCAAGAACTTACAGTCTATTGATGCATAACATTGATCTAAATACATTTCAGTATGCCAAGTTATTTTGTTCAAAATTATATTAATGTAATATTTTATTTTTGCATGTGCACAAAAAAGAGAAATATATAAAAGCAATGAAAAATGATGTCCATCTATTTTTAAGAAACACCATTTTTATTCATGACTGAGACAATGTTCTGCTGCATATCTAATGGCAATCTTTTTTAGAAAACATTTTTATGATGGATTGTTTGTTGAAATGATATATCTGATATTTCAACTCAAAGTGATGGATCTGCCAATGGACCAAATTGCTTTCAGCTATTTTGCTGGTTTGTTTACACTTTTATGTTTAATGGTGTTGTTACATACCTCCTATTTTACTGTTCTGAATATAGTTGAATTGGTCTACTTTCAATGAAAAGCATTCCATTAAGCTTTATAAGATATATGCACATAGGGCTAGTTTTATAAAAGCACAATTTATAAAATCTCAATTTTTGTAAGCATGGTTTTATAACAAAATTTACAGCTAAAATAAAAAAAAAATATATATATAGCCTTATTAAATTGCGATTTGGCCAATTGAATAGGGCTCTATATAAGTACAGAGCATATTTTTTTTATAGAAGCTTTTAGTTAGTGATGATGGTACAAAACAATGCAAATCTATGACAACAAACCATATTGGCAAAAATACATGACATATACTCTATCCATGTGGCGGGGATCCTACAGACACCCTGAGTTCCTTTGGCTTGTGGTGTATGTATTCAATCTTAACAAATCAAACAACACAAGTTTATAATAATCATATAGTAATGTTTATTATTCTTAGCTTTGGTTGTTCAATCACACAAGGCTGAGGGACCCCACCAAATCTATAGGCTCAGCAGGATGGCAAGAGTCAAACCGACATAGAACCGGCATGATCACGTCCAGGGAGAAGATTGCACGGGCCCCATATTTATAGTGAAGCATAAACAGGAACTTATAGCGATGGTTATTACACAATATTTATTAAGTAAACAAGTCTCCAGCGCCATTATAGGGTGTGACGGTATAACAAGGCACTTCGCACCCACTACAAAATCACATATACAAAAGAAAATAATGATCACTAGATGGAGAAATACAATCAGTAAACCAGCATAGCACAGTAGACAAGCAATTAAAAAATGCAAATACATTAAAATTGTATAATAATAGGATTAGGAAGGAATTCTGGAGAACAAAGGAAGTTAACAATTATTTTCTCTTGCAGTAATTGAGGTTAACATATGAATTCAGTTCCCTACAGGATAATCTAGTAGAGTACGGCTTCACTTTTTTTTTGTTTACCCTATAAAAACATTCTGCCATTATGAATTATAATTCTTCAAAAGAGATTATTGTAAATACGGGATTACAGTGGTCCTTTAAGTGCATGCAAGTTGATAATGTAATACCTCCACTTAGTGGTAGGGATTGCTCAAGAAGCTTCTTGAAAACAAAAAGTGAATCCGTACTCGACTAGAGAATACTTTAGGGAACTGAAGTATTAATTGATTTTTACTGCCCATACTTCCAATAAGACTCATAAAAATGTCATTAGTTTACAAGTTATCTCTTGAGAAAGCTGCTAAATTAACAAAGTTATGATTGTAGAGAATAATTGAAGTTTTGCAGGAAAGGGCTGTGCTCTGTAAATTACTGAGCACCCTAAACTAATGAGAATCACTGGGGATTCCCCCTATTCATATATGCGGTGGAGGGAATATCCGGGGATCCCCTTCCCCGCTCACTTACCAAATGCCCTCTTCCCCAATTAATCCCCATCTCCTACAATGAAAACACCCCATCTACATAAACAGGGGGTCCATTTGGAACCCCATGGGAAATAAACAGTTAACCCCAAGCAAAGGGGGTTCTTAAAGGACCCCCTGTTGCACCTAAATAGGTAAATCTTGCCGCTGGGGCCACAATCGGACCCCTGCAGCATTTAAAAAAATTAACCCCACCAACAATAAATAAAAAAATTCAAAATGACTAAAAATAAAGATAAATTACATCCAATTTTAAAAGTAAATTATAAAAAATACCCTAAATTACAAAAATTAATTATTTTTTTTTTTTTTACCAAAAATATAAAAATATTACAATTAAATATACTGTATTGGCCCGAATATAAGCCGCACTTTACCGAGCTTGGAAATTATGGGTGCGGCTTATATTCGCCAACCGTAAAAAAATGATTGCCGATTTGCTGGTTTGAGACTGTTGCTCAATTACCGTAATTCTAATGCCATTCATCCCTTTCCCCGTATTTTACAATACAGTATTGATTTTTCATTTGCATTTATGGTGTTACATTTAACACACTTGAGGGTCCTATTTGTAACCCACAGGATCTTGTTTTACATTTGCAGTTTACGGTTGTGAGTGCATGCAGAATTCTAATAATTAAATAGCGATTTGCGATCTTAGCGATTGTAACGTTTTGCGAGCTACGATTTTCGGCCTGTAACCCTAAAAAGAAGTTACCATAGGTAAGTTGCGGCTTATATTCAGATATTATCTTTTTTTTCCCCCTTGCATTTCACAGGTGCGGGTTATATGCGGGTGCGGCTTATATTCAGGCCAAAACGGTATACTTTAATTGTAAAAAGACTTACTGTAAAAAATATAAAAAATAATTAAAAGAAAAGTTATAATAAAAGAAAAATTACAACCTGTAACAGAAAAATAATGAATAATACTTAACTAGGCCTTATGGTCATCCTTAGATGATCATCAACACACTGGTCCTCACTCTTCTGCCCCGGACTAGGCTGACTATCCATGTTGAATGAAGAGGTTCTGGTCCTCTTCTTTCTTGATTGAAGCCCATGGACTTCTGGGCCAGGAAAGGGCCCTCCATAAAAAAAGTCAGTTATTGGCACACATTATATATGGGGAGGGAAGAAATCAATGGAAAATTTTGCCGTAATTTGCGGCATTGTGTTTGCCGCAGTCACCTTGAGTAGTTTTCTCGCAATGATGCTGCAAGAGGTTAATAGAATAGCTAGCAGGATTCACTTTATACTTAAACACAGTGGGCCTTATTCAATAGCAAGCCCACAGATTACGTTATACAGCCCTTATGTCTGCAGGCTTGAAATTATTCAATTGGACATAATTTACGGGCCAAAAGCCGAAACAGTAAACCATGATCATGATCAATTAAGCAAGGCCGTAACTACCAATTTAGAAACAGCCAATAGTAAATGAGACCATCATCATGACCTCAGTAAAACATGGAGGTTAAAAGTCAATCAATTAGCATTTAGAAGTTCCATAAGTTCCAGACTCGCAATTTGGCAATGTATAAAATAAGACAAATGAATGGCGATACTGTTTTAGTCCATCTGAATGATCTGATATGTATTAACTCATTGATTCCTGAGATTGATATAACATGGAAATTACACATATAAAAAAAAAATATTTTCAATTGCAGATTTGCGAGCTTGAGACTTTTGTGCAATTAATTCTAATGTCTGTCATTGCTTTCCCCTTCTTTAATGTGCAGTATTGATTTTTTATTTGCATTTACAGTGCTACGAACAGGTGTTTAACCCCCATGCAAGTCCTATCTGGTACTCGTAGGATTTTCTTCTACGTTTGCCATTTACTTGTGTTTAAAAACATTCGCGGACTTGAAGAATTGTAGCAATTGAATAGCGATTTGCAATTTTAGCAATTGTAATTTTTACGAGTTTGGAAGATCAAAGGCTTAGATGGGTCGGAGTTAAGATTTTGATAACCGCAGGGATTTCCAGCCTGTAACCCACAGGTCGTTTGCAGGTAGCTAAAAGACACTAATTCAATAGCAAATTAGTTTACGGGCTACATTACAGGCTCCAGTAAACAACAATTGCTCAATTAAATAAGGGCCAGTGAGATATAGAATAGGGCAATACATTGATAAAGCACTTCCCACTCTATGGATGATTAAATTATCTAATATAATAAAGCAAGTGGTTCATCAAATGCATTCATAAAGGCCAGGTTGGGTAGGTTGTAAAGTATAGTAATAATCACTCACAATTTTTAAAGTTCCAAGTTATTGTCCATTGTGCTTTAACACTGTTCGAAAGTTCAGATGGGTTAAAACATACTCTCCATGCACTGTACTTCACTTATTCTGTTAAATGCATATCTAAGTGAGCTGGGTTATGACTACATCTGAGGAGAATCAGTAGTGTATGCAAACATGTTTTTGCATGTAAAAATACCAACATAAACATTTAAACACTTACCTTTAAGTTAGCAAAAAAAATCTTGTCATTTCTGACAGTTGAAAAACAGGGTTAACACCCTCTCCAAACCTAGGCGAAATGGGAATTCACTTCAAGAATTGTTTTGGCAAATCAGGAGGAAGCAGAGGCTGAAACATTTGGGGTTGCTGTCTGTGCTGTAAAGCAGCTTGGGAAATGTAGTCAGATTCATATGAAATAAAATAGTACTTTCTAACATGCGCCAGTCTGTGCAGCACATTCACAGAAGATTACACCTGCAGTTGTCTGTTCTCCTGCATCATTGTTGCTGCTGGTGTTTACAATTCCCACAAGAAGACAGGCAGCGAGAAATAAGCTGTGACCCCAGCAACCATGTGACTGGCAGCATTGCCTCCTGGAAGCCACAAACTGTACCCAGATGCTGTGCAACCTGTACCCACTGTTATGCCAGCATCCTAGGGGTGTGCAATTCCAGATAGCAGTACCCAGCATATAAATATGTAAGTACATTCAACATTTCAATATTATACATATTTTTCTACTAATCAGTGGCTGTTTTTTAGGAAACATTTGAAACCCAGAAAAACTTCTGTATACCTTTAAGTAAACCACTTATTATTTCCTTTCTATTTCAGAAATAAAAAAAACAGTACATTTTGACTCATTCATAGCTAATCCCAAAGTAAACAAGCTGAAAAAGTTTAAAATCAGCTTCACCTGAGTAACATGTTCTGCATGGTAGGCACTACCAGCCTTAGTCTTCATTGTTCTTAAATGACAAATTCCCAATGCCTTGTTGTTGTTTAATCGTTCAGTCATGTCGGACTCTTTGTGACCTCCATCAAGCTCATGTTCATTGCTTCAGTGATCTCATATATCCATCTCCGCCTCTCCCTCCCCCTTCTTCAAGTGCCTACTGTCTTTCCCAGCATCAGAGTCTTCTCTATTATGAATCCTAGCCAAAATATTTGAGCTTCAGCGTTTAACGGGAAAGCATACAGGAATATGTGATCTTTAACAGGAAAGCATACTACTTAAGTCCACTAGACTGCTTTTGTACTACCTGAAAAAGAAAATCAACATTAACACATGTAATGCAACAAAATAGAACATACTTACCTTGTCAACGTCTTCTCCAGGCTCCTCCTCACCTCTGCTGCATAGCTAAATGAGGGTGTGGAGGGGGGGTCTCCATTTTCGCTGATGACACAAAGTTGTACAAGGTATTTAAATCACATAATTATGTACTTTCCCTACAAAGGAATTTGCATAAATTAGGAAAATGGGCGACTAAATGGCAGATGAGATTTAATACGAATGAATGTAAAGTTATGCATCTGGTATAACAAACTTAATGGAGCAAATCTAGGTGTATCTGATATTGAAAGGGATTTGGGAGTGCTTGTGGACAACCACCTAGGTAGCAGTGCTCAATGCCAAGCAGCAGCTGCAAAGGCAAGTAAAATATTAGCATGTATTAAGAAGGGTATAGAAGCCAGGGAAGCAAATACAGTGGATATAAAAAGTCTACACACCCCTGTTAAAATGTCAGGTTTCTGTGCTGTAAAAAAAATTAGACAAAGATAAATCATTTCAGAACTTTTTCCACCTTTAATGTGACCTATAAACTGTACAACTCAATTGAAAAACAAACTGAAATCTTTTAGGTAAAGGAAAGAAAAAATATAAAAATAAAATAATATGGTTGCATAAGTCTGCACACCCTTAAACTAATATTTTGTTGAAGCACCTTTTGATTTTATTACAGCACTCAGTCTTTTTGGGTATGAGTCTATCAGCATGGCAAATTTTGACATGGCAAGATTTGCCCACTCTTCTTTGCAAAAACACTCCAAATCTGTCAGATTGCGAGGGCATCTCCTGTGCACAGATCACCCCACAGATTTTCAATCGGATTCAGGTCTGGGCTCTGACTGGGCCATTCCAAAACTTTTATCTTATTCTGGTGAATCCATTCCTTTGTTGATTTGGATGTATGCTTTGGGTCGTTGTCATGCTGAAAGATGAAGTTCCTCTTCATGTTCAGCTTTCTAGCAGAAGCCTGAAGGTTTTGTGCCAATATTGACTGGTATTTGGAACTGTTCATAATTCCCTCTATCTTAACTAAGGCCCCAGTTCCAGCTGAAGAAAAACAGCCACAAAGCATGATGCTGCCACCACCATGCTTCACTGTGGGTATGGTGTTTTTTTGGTCATGTGCTGTGTTGTTTTTGCGCCAAACATATCTTTTGGAATTATGGCCAAAAAGTTCAACCTTGGTTTCATCAGACCATAACACCTTTTCCCACATGCTTTTGGGAGACTTTAGATGTGTTTTTGAAAAATGTAGCCTGGCTTGGATGTTTTTCTTCGTAAGAAAAGGCTTTCATCTTGCCACTCTACCCCATAGCCCAGAAATATGAAGAATATGGGAGATTGTTGTCACATGTACCACACAGCCAGTACTTGACAGATATTCCTGCAGCTCCTTTAATGTTGCTGTAGGCCTCTTGGTAGCCTCCCAGACCAGTTTTCTTCTCGTCTTTTCATCAATTTTGGAGGGAGCTCCAGTTCTTGGTATTGTCACTGTTGTGCCATATTTTCTCCACTTGATGATGACTGTCTTCACTGTGTTCCATGGTATATCTAATGCCTTGGAAATTATTTTGTACCCTTCTCCTGACTGATACCTTTTAACAATGAGATCCCTCTGATGCTTTGGAAGCTCTCTGTGGACCATGGCTTTTGCTGTGGGATGCGACTAAGAAAATTTCAGGAAAGACCAACTAGAGCAGCTGAACTTTATTTGGGGTTAATCAGAGGCACTTTACATGATGGCAGGTGTATGCTGACTCCTATTTAACACGGAATGTGATTGCTTAATTCTGAACACAGCTACATCCCCAGTTATAAGAGGGTGTGCAGACTTATGCAACCACATTATTTTTTTTATTTTTTTTTCCCTCCACCTAAAAGATTTCAGTTTGTTTTTCAATTGAGTTGTACAGTTTATAGGTCACATTAAAGGTGGAAAAAGTTCTGAAATGATTTATCTTTGTCTCATTTTTTTACAGCACAGAAACCTGACATTTTAACAGGGGTGTGTAGACTTTTTATATCCACTGTGTAATTCTGCCACTGTACAAATCACTGTTGTCCCTAAAAAACTGTGTGCGCCAAAAGCATATTGTCCACAGCACGCAGACACATGTGCGCACCGACTAATGCGCGTCCGACAATAGCGCACGCTGACAATTGCACGCGGGACGGCTGCGTCGGATTACAGGTGAGGTGATGTTAGGGTTACAGGTTTTAGGGTTAGGCGGTCTTAGGGTTAGAGGTTTTAGGGTTAGGGGGTTTTAGGGTTAGAGTTAGAGGTTTTAGGGTTAGGGGGTCTTATGGTTAGAGGTTTTAGAGTTAGGCTAAGTGGGTCTTAGGGTTAGAGGTTTTAGGGTTAGGGGGTCTCAGGGGTAGAGGTAGAGGTTTTAGGGTTAGGGGGTCTTAGGGTTAGGCTAAGGGGGTCTTAGGGTTAGAGGTTTTAGGGTTAGGGGTGTGGTGTATCACCAAATTAATATATATAAATATTACACAAGGTTCGTCTACATTAAAAGGTATTTATTAAAAGGCAACAACACAATACTATAAATGTATCACAAACACACAGCCCAGACCCACGGAGCAACAACCCTTTTTAAATTTATCTACCTATATAGTAATCCCCTTCCCCAAACGCTTGATCTTACCCACGGTTAGACCATCACCATTCATCACCATTCATCACCACCATCACCCTCACCATCCAGGAAAAAACAGGAAGCAACAGCAGTTTCCTGCCTGGATATACCCTTAGTTGCATCACTTCCTCCAGCAATTGTGGGAGGGAAGTAAAGATTCTTAGCCCTCCTACCTAGACCTGTTTAAGGAGGTCCTGAAAGGAAGATAAATTACCATGCAAGGAAGACAAGTTACCACAAGGGGGTCTTAGGGTTAGGGTCAGGGGTTTTAGGGTTAGGGGGTCTTAGGGTTAATGGTAGAGGTTTTAGCGTTAGGCTAAGGGGTCTTAGGGTTAGAGGTTTTAGGGTTAGGGGGTCTAAGGGTTAGGGTTAGAGGTTTTAGGGTCTTAGGCTTGGTTTAGGTGGTCTTAGGGTTAGAGGATTTAGGGTTAAAGGGCCTTATGGTTAGGGATAGAGGTTTTCGGGTCTTAGGGTTGGTTTAGGGGTCTTAGGGTTAGGGTTAGAGGTTTTAGGGTTAGGCTAAGGGGGTCTTAGGGTTAGAGGCTTTTGGGTTAGGGGGTCTTAGGGTTAGGGTTAGAGGTTTTAGGGTTAGGGGATTTAGGGTTAGGGTAAGAGGGGACACAGGTGAGAGACACACACACAAAGGGGGGAAAGAGGACACAGGTGAGAGACACACACAACAACAGGAGAGACTAATGAGAGAGAGACACATACAGGGGGACAGGAGACACAGGTCAGAGAGAGACATACACACAGGGACAGGAGACACAGGATACACAGGTGAGAGAGAGACACACACACAGAGACAGGAGACACAGGTGAGAGAGAGACACACACAGGGACAGGAGACACAGGTGAGAGAGAGACACACACACACAGAGACAGGAAACACAGGTGAGAGAGACACACACACACAGGGGACAGGAGAGACTGGTGAGAGAGAGAGACACACACACAGGGGACAGGAGAGACTGGTGTGAGAGAGAGAGACACACACACCCAGGGGACAGGAGAGACTGGTAAAAGAGAGAGAGAGACACACACAGGGGACAGGAGAGACTGGTGAGAGAGAGAGACACACACAGGGGTAGGAGAGAAAGGTGAGAGAGATAAATCTGTTACATAGGTAAAAGAGAGTCACTGGGTGACACGTGAGAGAGACGTGGGAGCCATGACACAAAGATGTAAACAATAAGTACAGGGAGCTCCTCAGCTGTCATTCAGCAGATTAGATTCCAAATACACACAAATCATTGCTTACCCAATAGGTTGACAAATCTAAAATGTATGAGCAAGAATGAAACTTTTAGGATCTCCCAGTCTGTCAAGCCTAGGTATCCACTCTGTAGTCTGGTACTAATATTGCTGAATCCTGTGGCTGAACTGGGGTAATGCTTGCGGCACTGAGAGCCATTGTTTAATGCATGGCATTAACAAAAACGTTTAAGCACAAACAAGTGACTTAAGAGAGCATCTCCACTCACATTTAAAGACAGACACAATATCCAACCTTACAGTGCCACTATCTCAGGTGGATTGTTGTTGGGTCAGTGTCACAACCCTAGGTATATGCTCAGTGTGTCCTTGTCGGTAATCCAAGTGTATCCACGGTATATATTGGTGGGTGTCCCAAAAAGACAGCGCTCGCCAAATGGATAAACATGATCCAGATGTCTGGTCAGTAGCACATAAAATTTGAAAACTTTCGCTCTTTTGACGGCACGCATTTGGCAGTCATTTTTAACAGCGCACTGATGTCGGCACCCTGTTGTCGGTGCGCAAATGTTGTGCATTCAAAGGTCGGGGTGCCTAAATCCCTAGTTCTCCCTCATTTGGAATATGGAGTACAATTTTGGGCACCACTACATAAAAAGGACATTTTGGATCTGGAAAAAGTACAGAGGATGGCAACAAGACTAATAAGGGGAATGGAGGGGATAAGTTATGGAGAAAGACTAACCAAATTAAGCTTATTTTCTCTAGAAAGAAGGCGTCTAAGAGGAGATATGATTACCTTATATAAATATATCCAGGGTTAATATAAGGCTTTGTCAAGTGAGCTCTTTGTGCATAGAGGTTTGCAACTGACAAGGGGACATCCTTTGAGATTAGAAGTAAAATGATTCCACCTTAAAGAAAGAAAAGGGTTCTTCTCAGTAAGGGTGCTTAATCTGTGGAATTCTCTACCAGAGGAGGTGGTGTCACAGAACCCCGCCCCCTTCATTCAGCCCATGAGTCCTGCATACCTCCCAGGCACAGACAGGCTGCACTTGGGCTCGTACAAGCAGAAACATCAAGAGCCAAAGTATAGTCTGTGTCACTGTGTATAGCCTATGCTACTGTGTGCCAAAGTATAGTCTGTGCCACTGTGTGCCAAACTATAGCCTGTGCCACTGTGTATAGCCTATGCTACTGTGTGCCAAAGTATAGTCTGTGTCACTGAGTGCCAAACTATAGTCTGTGCCTCTAAGTGCCAAACTATAGTCTGTGCCACTGTGTGCCAAAGTATAGCCTTGTGTACCAAAGTATAGTCTGTGCCACTGTGTGCCAAAGTATAGCCTGTGGCCTGTGCCACTGTGTGCCAAAGTACAGTCTGCACCTCTAAGTGCCAAAGTATTGTCTGTGCCTCTAAGTGCCAAAGTATAGCCTGTGCCTCTAGGTGACAAAGTATTGTCTGTGCCACTGTGTGACAAAGTATAGTCTGTGCAACTGTGTGCCAAAGTATAGCCTGGGCCTCTAAGTGCCAAAGTATAGTCTGTGCCTCTAGGTGACAAAGTATTGTCTGTGCCACTGTGTGCCAAAGTATAGTCTGTGCCACTGTGTGCCAAAGTATAGTCTGTGCCTCTAAGTGCCAAAGTATAGTCTGTGCCTCTAGGTGACAAAGTATTGTCTGTGCCACTGTGTGCCAAAGTATAGTCTGTGCCTCTATGTGCCAAAGTACAGTCTGTGCAACTGTGTGCCAAAGTATAGCCTGGGCCACTGTGTGCCAAAGTATAATCTGTGTCTCTAAGTGCCAAAGTATAGCCTGTGCCACTGTGTGCCAAAGTATAGCCTGTGCCGCTGTGTATAGTCTATGCCACTGTGTGCCAAAGTATAGCCTGTTCCACTGTGTATAGCCTATGCTACTGTGTGCCAAAGTATAGTCTGTGTCACTGTGTGACAAACTATAGTCTGTGCCTCTAAGTGCCAAACTATAGTCTGTGCCACTGTGTGCCAAAGTATAGCCTGTGCCACTGTGTGCCAAAGTATAGTCTGTGCCACTGTGTGCCAAAGTATAGCCTGTGGCCTGTGCCACTTTGTGCCAAAGTACAGTCTGCACCTCTTAGTGCTAGAGTATAGACTGTGCCTATAAGTGCCAAAGTATAGCCTGTGGCGTGTGCCACTGTGTGCAAAAGTATAGTCTGTGCCTCTAAGTGCCAAAGTATAGTCTGTGCCTCTAAGTGCCAAAGTATAGTCTGTGCCTCTAGGTGACAAAGTATTGTCTGTGCCACTGTGTGCCAAAGTATAGTCTGTGCCTCTATGTGCCAAAGTACAGTCTGTGCAACTGTGTGCCAAAGTATAGCCTGGGCCACTGTGTGCCAAAGTATAGTCTGGGCCACTGTGTGACAAACTATAGTCTGTGCCTCTAAGTGCCAAACTATAGTCTGTGCCACTGTGTGCCAAAGTATAGCCTGTGCCACTATGTGCCAAAGTATAGTCTGTGTCACTGTGTGACAAACTATAGTCTGTGCCTCTAAGTGCCAAACTATAGTCTGTGCCACTGTGTGCCAAAGTATAGCCTGTGCCACTGTGTGCCAAAGTATAGTCTGTGCCACTGTGTGCCAAAGTATAGCCTGTGGCCTGTGCCACTTTGTGCCAAAGTACAGTCTGCACCTCTTAGTGCTAGAGTATAGACTGTGCCTATAAGTGCCAAAGTATAGCCTGTGGCGTGTGCCACTGTGTGCAAAAGTATAGTCTGTGCCTCTAAGTGCCAAAGTATTGTCTGTGCCTCTAAGTGCCAAAGTATTGTCTGTGCCTCTAAATGCCAACGTATAGCCTGTGCTTCTAGGTGACAAAGTATTGTCTGTGCCACTGTGTGCCAAAGTATAGTCTGTGCCTCTAAGTGACAAAGTATCGTCTGTGCCACTGTGTGCCAAAGTATAGCCCGTGGCCTGTCTCACTTTGTGCCAAAGTATAGTCTGTGCCTCTAAGTGCCAAAGTATAGTCTGTGCCACTGTGTGCCAAATAATAGTCTGTGCCTCTAAGTGCCAAAGTTTAGCCTGTGCCACTGTGTGCCAAATAATAGTCTGTGCCTCTAAGTGCCAAAGTTTAGCCTGTGCCACTGTGTGCCAAAGTATAGTCTGTGCCACTGTGTGCCAAAGTATAGCCTGTGCCACTGTGTGCCAAATTATAGTCTGTGCCACTAAGTGCCAAAGTATAGCCTGTGCCACTGTGTGCCAAACTATAGCCTGTGTCACTAAATGCCAAAGTATAGTCTGTGCCACTGTGTGCCAAAATCTATTATGTGCCACATAGTGCCAAAGTATAGTCTGTGCCTGTAAGAGCCTTTTGTGCAGTGGTCTATAGGGTCACAGAGACTGAACAACTAGATACAAATAGATATAAATGAGCTTGATGAAGCTCAGAGGGACAGTGACTGACAGATGTGCTTGGCGTGCTTGGCGTCTATAGGGTCACGGGGAATTGGACACAACTGAACAACTATCAATAGATACAGTAGATAGATAGATCGATAGATAGAAATTAGCTTGATGAAGCTCAGAGGGACAGTAACTGACACTTGTGCTGCGATCCATAGGATCACAGAGAGTTGGACACGACTGAACAACGATATATAGATAGATAGAAGCTTCATGAAGTTTAGAGAGGCAGTGACTGACAGATGTGCTTGGCGTGCTGCGGTCCATAGGATCACGGAGAGAAGGACACAACTGAACAACTATAGATAGATTGATAGATATAAATGAGTTTGATGAAGCTCAGAGGGACAGTGACTGACATATGTGCTTGGCGTGCTGTGTTCCATTATGGTCACTGAGAGTCGAACATGACTGAAAATTAAACAACAAATGTCTGTATATAGAGAGAGATATTCAAACACACACACACAGTATATATAGATGAATAATCACACTATTGCAGTATATAGTGATACCTTTTTTATTGGACAAAGATTTTAGTTAGTCCTTTTACTAAAATGTTTGTCAAATAAAAAATGTATGACTATATACTGCAATAGTGTGATTAATCATCTGTATTACTGTACACTCTCACTATCTCTCTTGTCACTGCACATATGTCACTGATGGCTGATGCTGCTCTCTGTGTTTTTTCCTGTGTGTAGAAGAGTCTAAGGGCGGGCAATCAGGCAAATAATCTGTATTTTATATCTAAGTGAAAAAAGCACGCATTTAAAAAATTCAAACAGTTTTTCACCATGTTTTTAGGAGAGTTTTCCTGTGATGTGGCCCAAACTGTGCTAAACTAAGTGGCCCTTTAAGTAACTATACAAACTACATAACAAGTTACACAATATAAAAGTTAGAGACAACTCAGGGACCACAAGTAGTCCAGGATTCTCCTGTCTGAGTTTAGATCTACTAATTATTAGTTGAGTCTTTCTAACTGAGACACTTGTTTGTGTTGTTGTTCAGATGTCCGACTCTCCATGACTCTATGGACCACAGCACGCCAGGTACATCTCTCAGTCAATGCCCCTCTGAGCTCCATCAAGTTCATGTTCATTGCTTCAGTGACCTCATCTATCCATCACATATCACTCTATCGCCGCCTTCTTCATGTGCCTTCAAGCTTTCCCAGCATCAGAGTATTTTCTGGGGAATCCTGTCTTCTCATGATATTGACCATAGTAGAAGATCTGGTGGTGGTCTGGTGTGAAATGTCCCATTCCAGTCTATTTAAGTTCACTAATTCCAAGGATATCAATGTTTAACCTTGTCATCTCATTCTCGACCACATCCAGTTTGCTTTGGTTCAGGTCTAACATGCCAGGTTCCAATGCTGAAGTGTTCTTTGCAGCAGTGGACTTTCCTTTCCCCTCTAGACACATCCACAGCTCCTTTGGCCCAACCACTTCATTAGATCTGGTGCCATTTGTACCCGCCCTCTGCTCTTCCTCAGTAATGTGGTAGACACCTTCTGACCTGAGGGGCTCATCTTCCAGTGCCATATTGTTATGTCTATGGTTGTGCCAGTCCATAAAGCTTTCTTCGCAACGTTACTGGATTGGGTTTTTTAGATTCCCTCTTCAGTGGAAAGCTATTTGGCTGACCTCTCTGCCATGACCTGCCCATCCTGGCTGATCCTACATGGCACAGCTCACAGCTTCATCGAAGTACACAAGCCTCTTTACCACAACAAGATAGGAATCCAAAAGGGACACTTATTCCTAAGTGAGGGATATTATCAAAAAACGGTCTGGTGGTAAATCTTTTCCGAACCTGGCCAGGCTGGCCCTGAGTACATGCTGAGGAACTACTGCCCCATTCCCTTTAAGATGTTGGACTACAAGTGTTTGGGAAAAAGTGTTGAAAAGGAATAACTAAAGGAGAGGTCATCTCCCCAAAAGGAATCTGTCTCCAGGACAGTGAAACGTACGTCGGGGCTTGAGGAGGGCATCCAGTGAGACTTTGGACGCTCTCACCTGCAGCACTCTGTACTATACCGGGGGACTTCTGTTACTTCGCCACCCCAAACCGCAAGTACAGTTAGGGTCAGATACCGGGCCACAGGGTGGACTCGTAGGGCTTCTAGTCGGCCGTTAAATTTGTTATTTTGCTTTTCCATACTGTCACCCAGTGTAGCAGTGCTGGAGGGAGGCTTAAGTATTATATATATATTTTGGCTATAAATTAGTTGGAGTCACCGTATCCTGTACATCTAGTCATATCCAGGCAATGTGTTCACTGCTGTCACATAATTACTTCTGTTATTTTGCCTAATAGTGTCAATATGTGTGTCACTGGGTACAGTTTTGGCCATATGTACTGTTTGCCATTATCCAGACTTACCTGTAAGAGCGATCTCCATTTGTCTCACGTGGCCCTCATTTCCCAATTTTTACTTGTGATTTTAACTTGTTTTGAATTGGAAGAATAAAAGTTATATTTTACCATAGTCCACACTATTGTACCCTAGCCCACGGCCACTGTGTGTGCTTTATCACCCCCTGTCCGAGTCTATGTGTTGGACTATAGACATATACCACTCTGGTTACCCTATCAGCCTCATCTTGGGAATTTTGAGTCTAATCCACGTACAACCTGTTTGCTCACATGGAATAGCGCTGTTTCTAGCTATTTGAGGCTTGGCGGACCCCCCACTTACTTTCTTTGATTGCATACGCCCAAACCTAGACACTGTTTGCCATTATCTAGACTTACCTGTAAGAGCGATCTCCATTTGTCTCACGTGGCCCTCATTTCCCAATTTTTACTTGTGATTTTAACTTGCTTTAAATTGGAAGAATAAAAGTTATATTTTATTGATACATGTCTTGAGCTATTATTATTACATGCGAGTACTCTTTTTACTGGTCTGAACTGGATATATCTTCCTTCAATTATAATCTTTAGAATATCTAGTCATTTTTGTTTTCAGTGCTTTATAATGTATAATGTATAGGGAAAAACAGAAGGAAGGGCCCGTAGGCCACCACAGGCTTGCCTGTGTTTGAAGGAGGGACCACTTGACCTGGCAGGACGCGGGTATGTGGAGGATGTGGCTAGCTGGGAGAGATGGAGCCATTTATAGGTTTGGCACCATGTTCCACCATTGTGCCCCCAGCTAGCCATTTGAGTTGATGCCTACCCACCCATCCCAAAATTATTGTTGTTAAAGTGATATGTATGTTGAATTTTGTTTTATAAAAAAAAAAAGTATGAATAAGGGCAAGTGGGGGTTATGATTATTGTTGTAAGTATTCCTTGTATATGTATTATTGTAGTATAGATATAATTATTGAGATACGTTTATGATGTTGTCAAAGCTACGGGTGGTAAGGGGTGTCTCCGGGTCAGTGGTAAAATGGGTGAGATCCTACCCTACGGTGGTACGGATTTTCCAACACGGTAGGCCCTGGACGAGGGTTCAGGACGTAGGGTGTACTGTCTCTGGCTAGGCTCCTCCCATCATGCGGTTATGTTGATTGATTTATTGTTATGGTTATTATGTCATGTTGTGTTTACCAATAAACGCTGTGGCCAGTAATCTCCCAAGAAGTCGTTTGTGTCGAATTTTATTAATAAGTGATTGGGTACAAATTCTTAGGTGCACATACCAACTGGGCCTTGCTTAGGTCAAGCCTTCCTGTTTAGTGCATGCTATGGAACCAACAGTGGCCTAGTCTTTCACCAATGACCCAGTATTTCAAAAACTTTAAAGTGATTACCCAACAATATTCTATAGATTATTCAGCAGAACCTCAATAAAATTGTCTACATTAATAAATACATTTATAAGGCTTCTTCAATGTAAGTAATCATGCAGGTCATCCAATTATACTCATTAAGTAAGCCTATTCAATATGTAACCAATCATATTAAAATGAAAGCAATAATTTGTAAATAGACAGACGGGTGAAAGAGAAGAGTGCAGTCCTTGAAAGATCACACACTGTGAAAGTGCTGACAAACAATTCATTTTAGTCATTTTCTGAAGAACTGTCAATTCCTTTCCCAGGTATATGCTCCTTACAGCCAGTGTCTATTAATAGCTATGGACAGACTGGCCGAGTATTCAATAACTGCTCTAACTTGTGTGAAATGTTTTTTTTTTTAAAGAAAACTAGAACTTGAATATAAGCCAATTTTTTTAAAATTTATGACTCCTTCCTAATTATATTTTTAGAATGTCTTTATGATTGTGCATAATTTTAGTTTACACTAACATTGTATTATAGAAAATTATATATATTTAAAAATATTGAGTTGGACTAAGAGCACAGTTATGCACGAAGAATGTTTTAAAGTTAAATTAGGAAAAACTTACATTGATGCCTCTGCTGGACCCTATATAATATTTTACTGAAGATTATGTGTATGAGAAAGGCATTTACATTTCTGAGGAGCAGGGCTTACAGTTATAATAGTATGACAACACTAAATAGCGGAGCTGAGCAAAATCAGACCCTGGTGTGCTTAATAAACCTTTTGCATTTCAAATATCCTGCAATATTGCACTAGACTTCTCTGCTGCCTTTGACACGGTTGACCTAATCCAATTTTCAGCTCTCTTGGCATCTGTGACACTGTTCTCTCATGATTCACATTGTACTGAGAAGACTGAACATTTAGTGTCTGTTTCTCTGGCACCTCTTCTGACTGTTGGCATACCCCAAGGTTCGGTCCTACTCCACCTCCTTTTCTCCATCTATACATCCTCCCTAATAAAATCTTTTGGATTTCGGTATCAGCAATATGCAGATGACACTCAAATCTACCTCTCAACACCAGATCTACCCCCTCCTCTATTATAGCAAGAGTTGCCAATTGCCCCTCAAGCATATCCTCCTGGATGTCTGTCTGTCAACTCAAACACAACATTTCAAAGATTGAGTTCCTAATCTTCCCACCCGCTATTGCAGCATCCATTCCTCACATATCACTGTTGACAATGCCATTATCATTCCCTCCTCCCAGGCCTGTGTCTTGGGGTTCTACTAGACCCTGCCCTCTCGTTTATTCCTCACATACAGACAATCACAAAATGTTGTCATTTTAACCTAAAAAAACATCCCCAGAATATGTCATCAATAAATTAAAATTCATGTTTTTATCAAATCTCTGTTCAACTACTGCAACTCTCTCCTTCCTGGCCTCACCATCACCTGTCTGTCTCCACTTCAGTCCAAAATGAAACCCTCCGCTCAATGTCTGCAGCACCTCTCTGTGAGTCACTCCAGTGGTTTCCCATAGCCTCCAGAATAAATGTAAAATCATGACCCAACATGCAAAGCCATCAATAGCAGTGCACCCCATTATATCTCTGCTCTTGTCTCAAAATACTCCTCAACCACTCTCTCTACTCAGCTAATGACCTTCTTCTTTCCTCCTCTCTTATAACCTCTTCTCATTCCCACCCCTACTCTTTGGAACACCTTACCTCACTCCACTAGACCATCTTCCTTCCTTAAAACCTTCAGAAACTCACTAAAACACACCTGTTTAAAGAAAATTATCATATTCAGCCCTAATATGCATAACACATCCATCAACCTCCTGTATCACATCCAAACCCTTTAGATTGTAAGTTTGCAAGTTTTCCATCTTATAAGGTGCTTTGGGAAAGCACTATGTGCATTAGTGTCTAAGCTCAAAGACCAGGCCCTCCATTATTTTGCAAAGTGTTTTTTGACTTGTACTTTCTTTAAACCCCTGAAGAATTTGATTATAGTTACCAAGAATGGCAACGGATTGGAAAGAAGAAAATGCTCAAACAAATCTTACGCTATTATAATTAACTAGAATATTGCCCGTCAAAAAATGACGGGAAACAAATTGTAAGTGAGCTAATGCTGTTTGGTGTATGCTAAAAAATACATTAATAAAGGAATATACTTTACCTATTTTGAAGTAATAAATGCAGGAAGCATTATGCTGAAGAGCTGACAATCTGTTTTCATGTTGCTGCAGCATACAATGTGTGTTTTGAGTGCTGTGGAGCTGCTGTGTAAGTGTCAGCAATGTGTGCAGTGCGTAGTATAAATGGAGTGCGTGCGCGAGCCAAATCCATTAGGGTAGTTGTGTACTTCCGCATTCTGTAAGTTACTGTTGTAAAATGGCGCCTAATGTGTGGTACGCGGCTGTGGCTGATTTTGCTTGTCCGGCTTTTTCAGAAAATCTGTATGTGTTTGGTGGTGTTTTGCGTGTTTAGGGTCCTGTAGCCTCGTTTTCATTTTTTTCGGCGGCCATTTTTTCTCTCGCTTAGGTGATTTTCGGGTGTCTAAACTCTTCAATTTGGACTTAAATGGAGGTGTAACTTCACTTGCAGAGGTCCTGGGTGTTCCCTCTTGCTGTGGGTAAGCTTTTTATGTGTTTATTGTGTGTATTTATTGTGTTTTGAATGTTTTGAGGTTCGCGTGGGTCGGACGTTAAAGTCGTACTTTTGCGAGGTCGTAATGTTTTTTTTTGTAAGTCCTGCGTCTCGTATATCTGTGTCGTACGTCTGTAAATGTTGCAAGGGTTCGCAGTTGCTGGAATGGAGCGCCTTTGGCGCTCCATGCCAGCAACTTCGGCCGTCGCTTCGCGAGGCCGCAGCGTTAGCAACAACTGTTGACAACCCGCAGTTATGACAACTATATATGTGATAGCACATATAATAAATAACCTAATCTGAGACAAAGAATAATATAAAAAATAAAATAAAAAACAATTGGTCTAAGTATAGCTTGATTAATGAATTGCCTTCTAGGATTCTCTCTCTCCATCTATTACTGTTAGCTATATACTACTATACTACTACAACTGACCTTTGTTATCATGCTGGATTAAGGGCTCATCTCCATTGTTTAATAATCAAAAAATTTCAAGAAATTGCAAAGTTTGTACTGTACCACATATCATTTAACTCCAAATAT
This sequence comes from Discoglossus pictus, assembly GCA_027410445.1. Taxonomy (NCBI): domain Eukaryota; kingdom Metazoa; phylum Chordata; class Amphibia; order Anura; family Alytidae; genus Discoglossus; species Discoglossus pictus. Next base: position 28,120,632 of record CM050166.1, on the reverse strand, counting down.
TGATCCCTATAGTATTGTTTACCAGGTCACCTGGGTTATTATGCTTTTTAATACAGAGTTTTTTGAGTCAATAAAGTTTATATGTCCTTCTAGTGACTTGCCCGTCAAAAAATGACGGCAATAAAATTTTAAGCCATGGCAATGCGAGGCTATGGCTCCTCTGAGCACCTTCTGTGCTCATCACGAGCCTCTCCCCCGTGTACTAATGCTGTTTGCCACACAATGCGAGGCTCTGCCCCCTCTGAGCATCTTCGGTGTTCATCGCGAGCCCCTTCCCCCATGTAGTTTAGGGGCTCGCATTGAGTGTTACTGCCTTGGGGTAAGTGTTATTGCCTTGAGTTAAGTGTTACTGCCTTTGGTTAAATGTTACTGGTTTGGGTTAAGTGTTACTGGCTTGCATTAAGTTTTACTGGCTTCGGCCCCATTTTCATCTGTTACGTTTTTTCAGTCACAATTTTTTTTCACGCTTAGGCGATTTTCAATCGTGTAAAAATGCCAAATATGGCTCCCTGGCTCTCCCCCTGTGTTGTGTGTGATTGTGTAAGTTAATTTGAGGCATGTTTGGGTTTTTTTTTTTGTTCGTTCGAGTTTCATGGTTCGGTCGTTAAATTCGTAATTTTTGTGAGGTCCACAATTATTGCGAGGTCCGGAATTTTTGCGAAGCACTACAGGGCTCGCGATGGCCTTCGGCGCACATTGCAGCTAAGTCCCGCGGGCCTCAAGATGAGCGCCTGCGATGCTCATCTCCACCCCTTTGGCACACAACTGCGTCCCTTGCAAAGCGTGATGACAACTCACAGTACGACAACTATATGTGATAGATTTTGTTGAAATCAATTGGGTGTTAAGCACCATACTTTCACTTGAATATTATTTTTTTAGATTGCAACATTTTTGGATTGCGAGTCTGATCACAAATCGGACGTCTAAACACTAATTGATTGTGGTTTAACCTCCATGTTTTACTGACGTCATGATGACGGTCTCATTTACTGTTTCTAAATCATAACTTATGGGCTTGCTTAATTGATCATGATCACGCCCTGAAATGCTACATACGATTGCATGGTTTACGGTTTTGGCTTCGGCCATGTAACTGTTGCAAATTTAATAGGGGCCTTGATCATGATCATGCCCTGAAATACATCTATACATGTAAAAATGTAGTAAACCGCAGCTAAAATGTCGGGTTACATGTAATGTGCTTGTACTGTAATTAAAATATGTTTAAATAGGTCACAATGGGCACCGGAAACTTTAGGATTGTCTAGCCACATATACTTTTTACTTGTTGATTGTGTACGTATATTTTGTTGTTCGATTACTGGGCCTTGATGAAAAAGGCTCTATTTGTATTTTTCTAAAATTTACTTTTTTTCAGTTGTATCAGTTGTTCACTCATAACTGTATCTCATATCAATGATGCCATGTATTGGCAGGCACTATCAAGGTCTAGATTCTGTTCCTGTGGATATATTTATTTATTGAGACATTAACCATGCATGTTTGTTTAGCATCCAGTTAAAATAATTCCCTTTTTAAGATCAATAAAAGTTTTTTTGCACTAGAAACAAGATCTGCAAAGGCTAAAAATCAATATTTTAATTCTTCTGCCTTTGTTTTAATGTGAAAGAGACATGGAACTCAATACTTTTCTTCACACATTTAAAGTAGCATGCTGTAAACATTACCAAAGTTGTGTTTTGCATAAAAGTATATTAAAGGGATATGGAAGGTTTATAGATATTACTAGATATATAATACACCTGTGTATCTATTTACTTTTCTGTAATTTATTTTGTTAAGAAGTGCTTTTAAGCTCTGTTTTACTGCCTAAAATCAAACAAATATTAGTTGATTGGGTCTCGCCTCTCACACTAACCAATCAGTGATCATCTATCGGCAACATTCTGCAACATGCTGCTGAGATCCCTGATTGGCTAATTTGAAACTGCTCCTCAGAGTATGTGTCTGCATGAGCTGTAGTCGGCAGAACCAAGCAGGTACAATTTGTATAATTTTAGACAAAACTACTTAAGTAAATATACAAGCTCTATAATTAAGTTATAAAATATAATAGTATATAAAAGTAGATACATAGGTGTTACGACCCAGATTTGAAGGGTCACATGCACCTCTATTTTATCCTTCTAGGTCATGCATTTTTTGTGTTCAAGATCTCAGCACCCAGCCAAAACACCTCTTAGGAGAACTCAGGACCTTTCAGGTTGCAAACTCAGTCCAAAGGTTATTGCTTATTAAATTAATAACTCTGTTCTATCCCATTGGTTAGGACACAATAAGAACACATGTACCGTGGTTTAGTACAAAGTAGACTGACCAGTTTATTGTTGCTTGCATAGAAATATCACAAACATCAAAAGACTTCCCCCACACCGCATCACCAAGGTTACCGACCCCTATCCCTCGTTTCTAGATATGATTTCACAAAGGTCATAAACTAACTTCACCCTGAGGCCAGGTAGGATGCATGCCTGGCCGCTCTCAGAAGATGAATATACACATAAATTATTGTAGAAATTTAACCCTTTGTCCCATATGTGACTGAAGTAACTTTATATGATATTAGCATATCCTAGGGCCTACTTCTAGCTCAAATACATTATTTAAACTTTATACAATTACCAAAATCACCTTATTAAATCAAATCACTATTCTAAACATTACAGCATTACTTTTAAACTGTACATTAAAAAGGGACTAGGCATTACAGTGTCAGTAAACACTAAACATTATAAACAATTCTTATTAGGCCTAAATACTCACAGGTCATGCTCCGTGGGGATCCGTAGTACCGGACCAGAACCTGAGGCCTAACATTATACAGGTTATTATGCCCATAACAAAAAAATTCCATGAGTTTGGGGAGGTGACAGTTCGATCTTGGGCCATAGAGACAAAAAAATAGTCCTTGAGTTCGGCGTGGTGACAGTTCGATCTTGGGCCATAGAAGCCCTTGCTGGTGGGGGTCAGGGGTCCCCATCCTGGCTCCCATAAGTCAGTCATAACAATAGGTATACTATATTCCTAGTGAAGACCAGAAACCTTCCATATCCATTAAAGTAAAACCTCTTTAAACGTCACTAAAATTAACAAGTAGTACCCAGAGCATAAGTGTTTGTAAATTACATTGGCAGGTATGTTATACATATATATCACTACTCATTGGCTAATAAGGCAAGCCCCAGATCAGTTAAATACTTGAAACAATTTTCTTTTTTATTTGATTCAGATGCAACAAAGAAAATAAATTCATTAAATGTCCCTTTGGGGAGAACTTCATATGTTTGTGAAATATGTATCAAATTGAGAACATCACTAGCTGTACAAACCATGAACATAAAAATATTTTATTTTAGCAGACTTCTTGTGCCTTCTTGTGAGGGATTACATACTTCCTCCTTGGTGCCTTATCTATTCAGAAGTGACAGGGGGTTTGTTAAAACATTGATTTAGATAAGGTAGTAGAAGGCAGCCATAACCCAACTTACAAGCTTTCTCCTGGGTCTAGGCATGCATATATTTTTTTTGCAGGTAATTACACCAAAAACAGTGCCACTGGAGCTAATCACTAATTAAATTCATTAAACTTCCTTATTATTTTGCTGTATGAAAATAAATATTTTTCCCATAACATTTAATTGATAAAGTGCTTGTAGTTTCCAGTTTTAAATTATAACATTTCTATTTTTGCATAAATATTGGATGTGTGTTTGGTCTTCCTCAAGACTGTTTTGCTTGTAGGAAGATACTAACAACACCTTAGAAATGATACTCAATCTATTCACAAAACTCAACACACTGCTAAGTCCCAACACGTAACTTTAACTTTCAAAATGCTATTTATAAAAGTCTATTTCAGAGCTCAAGCAAGAGGCAGAAGAACCGGAGTAAGCAAACAGATAAGAAAGAAAGGAATCATATTATTATGTGCTTTTTAGACAGGTGCAGTAGAATTGACGCCTTTGAATTGTGGTGTTGGCAAAGTCCCTTGGACTGCAAGAAGATCCAATCAATAACTACTACAGGAAATAAAGTCAAACTGATCACTGGAAGGTTTGATCATGAGGCGGAAGCTCAAATATTTTGGTCATATCATGAGAAGACAGGATTCCCTAGAGAAGCTTCTGTTGGTGGGAAAGATTGAAGGCACATGAAGAAGGGGACGACCGAGGCGGAGATTGATAGATGAGATTACTGAAGCAATGAACTTGATTAAGCTCAGAGGGGACGTGGATGACTGATGTGCCTGGCGTGCTGTGGTCTATAAGAGAGTCAGACACTACTAAACAACTAAAGAACAACATCAGGAAGATAATATTACAGTAAAGCTTCAAGAAAAAAAGTGCTACTTAAATGACCACTGTAGTTCTATATTTCATTTTGAAAAACTGTAAATAGACTAAATGTTTTAGAATGTACAAAAAATACAGCCTTAAATTTATTACATTTCATATAGAATTATGTCGCTATAGAATCTACCATTTTTCTTTCTGCCAATCTACATCCTCAGATGAGAGGAGATGGAATTCAGAGGAAGACACTTTTTACACAGTGGGAATGTGTCAGCTAAAACTCGCAATGCTTTCAACATGAATAATGTAAACTTTATTGATTTCTAAGGACACACCTGATCAGAAAGTAGTAGAAAGCTCAAAAAAGAAACTTAAACCACACAGTAAAGAATATTTGCATACTAGCGAATTGCCCGTCAAAAAATGACGTACGGTAAATGAAATTGTCAGTGAGCTAATGGTGTTTGGTGTATATAATGTGGCTGATTTAGCGTCCTTCATTTTCTATGTCGTGCGACTTTTTCGGAATATCCGTAGCTGTTTGGTGGTGTTTTGTGTGTTTTGGGACCTTAAGCCTAGTTTTCGTTGTGTTCGGCTGGCATTTTTTCTCTTGCTTAGGGGATTTTCGGGTCACTAAACTCCAAAATTTGTGCTTAAATGGAGGTGTAACTTCACTTGCAGAGGTCCTCGGTGCCCCCCTTGCTGTGAGTAACCTTTTTATGTGTTTGTTGTTTGTATTTATTGTGTTTGTAATGTTTTTCGGGTCGAGCGGGTTGCGTCCTTGTTTTTTAATCTCGTAGGTGTTTTTCGGTAAATACGTACGTGTTTGGTGGTGTTTTGCGTCTTTAGACTGCTGTAGTCTCGTTTTCGTTTTTTTCTGCTGCCATTTTTTCTCTTGCTTAAATAATTTTTTAGTGTCTAAACTCTTTTAATTTGAGTTAAATTGAGGTGTAACTTTAGTTTTCGAGGTCCTGGATGCTCCCTCTTCCTGTAAGTAAGCTTTTTATGTATTTGTTGTATGTACTTGTTGTATTTTTCATGTTTTCATGTGCGCGTGTTGCGGGCGATTTTTGCGAGGTCGTAATGGGTCGTAACGTGTCTCGTATTTTTTTGCGTAACAACGTACATTTTGCGAGGGTCACAGTTGCTGGCAAGGAGCACCTTCGCGAGGGCCGAGGGCTCGCTATGCGAGCCCGCAAGCGTTAGCAACAGCTCGCATGCTCACAACTATATATGTGATACAATTTATTTATTTGCAGCCTTATTAAATTGCGATTCAGTAAATTTAAAAGGGCTCTATTTAAGCACACAGCATATTTTTTTTACAGAAGTTTTTAGTTAGTGAACTTTTATCCAAAAGCAAGGTCCTCACTAACTAAAAACTTCTGTAAATAAAATATGCTGTGTGCTTAAATAGAGCCCTTTTAAATTTACCGAATCGCAATTTAATAAAGCTGTTGATTTCTAAATATATTTCATGCAGCTGTAGCTATTCAAAAGGTCATATGGAAAAAGGCACCAGTGTTTTTGAAGTAATTTTTTTTCTAATATAATGTATTGTCATAGGTAAAAGATGAACTTTAAAAAACATGTTTATGAATATTCAACTTTGATACTCAATTATTCCCATTCTAACATCAAAAAGAGTAATTTCCTTTAAGCTCTCCCACTGCTTGTAACTAGTTTGTAATTTGTTTCTCTATCGTTGAAACGCTCATGAATAAATATGAAAAAATAAACATTGAAAAATGTAATTATTGTAGAGTGCCCCAACCCCAAGTTAAGTTCATATAACAAATAATCCCAACACTAGAGTGATTTGAGGACTCTCCAATCGCAGCATTCTAATTTGGTGTTCCGTGTTCTCAATATTTTTCTATCCTTCTGTTGCATCATTTTACTTATATTGGTTCTACAAGAACTAGGCGCCATATGTGTGGCAGTACCATGGATTATTAAGTTACCTTACACAATGGCAAGATTCTAGCTCTTTAATTCATCATGAACTGGCCATTTTCATATTGATATTGGAGATAGAGGACCATCTCCTTATTGACCAGTATCATGGACTTACACCACAGTAGAACTGAAAATCTGTTGCTTGACGCTTGACACACCTGGAGGTACATACCAACATGTAAAAGCATTGAGCTTCAGCTGGGGTAAGACATGTAGCCATCACGTGTTTGACATTCTAAAACTATGTTTCCAAAATTCTTCTCCATGTAACCCTGAAATTCCATTTTACGTTGCCAGAGGTTGCACAACAAAACTAGGTGAGGAGTACTTGAAAGGTTCCTGTGGAGAGATTATTAAATAGTAGGACTTTAAATCTTGCAGTCCATTTTGGAGTGAGATTGAATGATTTTGCACCCCGAAGAGCCATTTCGGCCTATTGGGGAGGGAATGCGGGTCTGCAGAGAAGCCATTTTAGGGTCTTGTGGTTCTTTTGATATTTTTGTAACCCAAAAAGGGTTTCAAGGCAGAAAAAGTTTGGGAAACACTATTGTAGAATTTAAAAGGAAACATAAGATGTCCAGGCAACTTGTTTACTGCTTAAAAATGTAACTTTAACATAAAATCAAAATAGGTTATACATCTAAGGGTATTTTAGCATCCTATCCCTATTATTAAAGTGATGTTGAAATTTTCTTTTAGGTTATTTACTTTATCATTGTAGTTCTAGATTTTCTACTGTTTTTTCAGCCTATGAGAGGATTCCTCAAGGTGATGGATCCCTGCCCTTCTTGGACCCAATAAAGTTTGGTAATTATAGTCCTATTTTTATTTACATTATTCTGTTTGCCCGCTGAAAATTGATGCAATATAGTAGGCTTCCATCATATATTACTCACTGTGAAGCCATGTGTTCAACTTACAATATAAAATAATTACAGCAATGCCGAGCTTTGACACTTAAATAAGCAAGTAGAGGTCAGATACCACTGAAATCTAGCCAATGCCATTACAAGAACAAAGCAGAAGTATAGTCAAATTGGCTGCATCAGGTCAACCATTAAAGGATTACTCTGCACCATTAATTAGCGGATGAAAAGGCATGTGGAAAAGGTGTTTTCCTTTTTAAAATTGATGCTGAATTCTAGGAGTTATAGCCAGGCAATTTCAGTGCTTTGGACCTGCCTGAATATGTAGTGAGCTTTGAACCGTGCAGTTGCAATTAATATTAATTAGAATCAGGTGTAGAAACTTTGAACCACACAATGGTTATATCATATGTAATTATTTGATAGTATTCTAACATATAGGCCTTGATTCAATTGAGCTATTGTTGTTTATGGGAGCCCGTAATGGAGCCCGTAAACTAATTTCCTATTCAATTGATGTCTTTTTGTGAGCCACAAACGATCTACGGGTTACAGGCTGTAAATTCCTGCGGTGGTCAAAATCGTAACGTACAACTCATCTAAGCCTTTGATCTTTCAAGCCCCAAGAGTTACAATCGTTAAAATCGCTAATCGCTATTCAATTGCTACAATTCCTCAAGCGCGCAAATATTTTCACACCCGTAAATAGCAAATGTAGAAGGAAATCCTACGGGTACCAGATAGAACTCGGAAGGGGGTTTAACACCTGTTCATAGCTCTGTAAATGCAAATAAAAAATCAGTACTGCACTTTAAAAGACGGGGAAAGTGATGAAAGACATTATAATTAATTGCACAACAGTCTCAAGCTCACAAGTCTGCAATCAAAAAAATTTTTTTTATGTGTCATTTCAGTGTTATATCAATTTCGTAAATCAATGAGTTAATACATATCAGGCCACCCACATGGACTAGAACATTATCACCATTCATTTTTATTATTTTGTAAATTGCAGGATTGCGAGTGTGATAGCATATCGGACCCCTAAAAGTTAATTGATTGACGTGTAACCTCCATGCTTAACTGATATAATGATGACGGTCTCATTTTCTATTGGCTGTTTCTAAATTGGTAGTTACGGCCTTGCTGATTGATCATGTTCACGCTCTGAAATGCTACTTACGATTGCATGGTTTAAGGCTTTGGATTTTGGCCCTTGAGTTGCGGGCTTGTTCAGTTGAGTCGCTCTGTAATTGTAGCAAATTTCATTGAAATTGAATAATGCCCATAGTGTGACAACTAAAGGAAAAGCTCGGCAAGTTAAGTAGCAGACAAAAAAAAAAGTGGAAGGCATGGAATTGAAATCAATGACTTACCAATGAAAAAAAATCTTTGAGATAGTACATTTACCCCTAAACCAACATCTCTTAGGAGAGCATAAATGTTAATATATCTAGAATAGAATGTGTTACAGACTCCAACAGTATTATCTAAGCACATTCTTGTGGGAAGCCTTCAAGGGCTATACAAGTAATAAATACAATGACAATAAATAAAATGTCAATTGACAATCGTTGATCAATTTTAAAAAAGTAAACAGCTTTTCCACATGATTTTCAACTCTCTAGCTGAGCACATACAGTGACGTTGGTGGTACTTTAAATGGACGTTGAACAGACTTTATTTCTTTATCTGGGTAATATTTAAAAACAAGCGACTTGTCTGTCAAAAATGACGGCAATACAATTTGAAGCCTGGCAATGGTGTTTGCCGCACATTGAGAGGATGTCCCAACTCTAACCTGCCTGCCTCGCGATGTGCGCCTTCGGAGTCCATCGCAGGCCTCGCAATGAGCACCTTCTCTGCAGTTCGCAAGCCTCTCAAAGAGTGCCTTTGGCGCTCCTTGTGAGCCTCTCCCCCCTCTACTTTACTGGCATTGCGTTGAGCCTTCGGTGCTCATTGCAAGATTTTCCCCCTCTACCTCTCCCACCCTCAACTTGATAGAAAGCGCTCATTACGAGCCTCACCCCCCTCTACTTCCTCTCCCTCTCCTGTGTCTCTTTACCCCCCTCTCCCTCCCCTGTGTCTCTCCCCCTCTCCCTTCCATGTGATTATGGTCTATTTTCCCCCTCTCAGTCCCTTTTGTCTCGTTCCCCCCTCTCCTTCCTCTGTGTCTCTCTCCCTCACCTGTGTCACTTCCCCCTCTGACTCTTCTCCCCTCTGTCTCTTCCCCCTGTCTCCCTTCTGTGTCTCTTCCTCCCCCTCCCCTGTGTCTCTTCTCCTCCACTCCCCTTTGTCTCTTCCCCTTTACTCCCCCAGTGTCTCTTCCCCCCCTCCTCCCACCCCTGTGTCTCTTCCCCCTCCTCTCCCTCCCTTGTGTCTTTCCCCCCCTCTTCCACCTCTGTGTCTCCCCCTCCTCTTCCTCCCCTATGTCTCTCCCTCCCTCCTCTCCCTTCCGTGCGCGCGCCCCCGGCCCCTACACAATTTGCATGCGCAATTTGCATATCTTTCGAGTGTCATAATTGTGAGTTGTTGGGCACGCACTTTTTAACATTACGTATTGACAACTCGCAATATGACAACTATAATATGTGATAGAAGATTTGTTGCATCTGATGGACTAAGATGCTAGCAAATGCTTGATAACTTACTTTGCAGCTGCCTTGTGCAGTGTCATAATTCCCCTTTTCGTTCTCCTCTCTGTCTCCCTAATCACATGATCTGCGAGACAGTCCCCCTGATGGGGAAAGACAGTGACTTCATATGAAAAAAACATTGTCCCTGATTGCCTTGATTGGCTGACTAGCAGACCATGTGATTATGGTTGAAAATAAGAAATTGTAGGAGGAAGGGGGAAAAACACAGCAATGACACATAGTAAGATACCATGTAAAGTAAGTTAAAGTAAGTTCTCCAATACATGCCATGATCCTTCTATTTAAAAAATTATCTTTAGATGACAGCAAAGAAAATCCTTTACAGTTCATTTAAAGGACCACTGTAATACATTTACAAGTAAAACCCATATATTTTTGTTTGATATATACTATTAAAAACAGTATGCAGCTGAAAATAAATAAAAGTCAATACTTTTTTTTACATTTGTCGGTTTTTCCTTCAATCGGTGCTGCTCATATCCTCCTCCCTGTGCCAGGGGACATGGCCACCTCTGCCTCGAAGCTGGACTAAAAAAGGCTGACCAGTCAGATTGTGATTGGTTATGATGGCACAGGCACTGTTACTGTGGGGCAGTCTACAATACATATGTTACCTCTGTGCAGGTTATGGAGATGGGCTAATAGTTAAAGCCAGTGACATCATAGCCTAGCCTGCCTCCAAGCACCATGTTTGTCTAGTCCCCAGCAGAGCTGACCACACCCCAGGCAGTTGGAGAAAGGCAGCTATGCTTGAGAGGAAAACAGACAAATTAAACATTAAGAAAAAATATTAACTTTTTATATATTTTAAACTTCATACTGTTTTAAGGGTCTCTGTCCAACAAACAAACATGAGCTTTACTTGTAAATGCTTCTGGTGAAGGTAAATGTGCCAAATGTCTGGTACAAAGAGGTAGTAAAGAAGGAAAATATATACTAGATTAAAAATTGTGAAGTTAAACTGAGATGAGTTTGAAAGGTTGGGTGCAATGGTATTAGGCCATTGATATCACCAAGAGTAATTTCCAAGAAAGAAGATGCTAAATAGCAGCAAAGTATCTCAGGATCTTCGTAGTTGCATATAAGGAGCAAGAGCTTTGAACCAAATGGCTATGAATTAAATTAAGGTGTTTAAAATGACATCTTACATGCATCTATTAGAAATCATTGTTTAAAAAAATACTTACATACAAAATATTGGTTCATGATCAAGAGGAGATGCTTGGCCGAGGTCAAGATGCTAGGAAGAGCTTGTAAAACTTGAAAGCCATTCTGAAGTTAGACATTGTTATGTCATAAAAGGCTTTTGCTGAGAAACCCTCAAATAAACGTCTCAGAGAACAAAAACATTCAGAAGTTCAAATGCTCTTGGAGGCTTGTCCTCTGCTTGCCAATGACATATTCAGGCTAAAGTATGCTCTCTACACTTTCAGTTAGCTTGAAATTGTTGTGTTCCATGTTCTTTTAATTTGTTCTATGAACTATAACCTTCTTAAAGTGCCAACTCTTTCAGTTCATTGTGCCTTGCTATATCAGCTATATCATGCTGAAAAGGCCCAAATAGGGGGAAAAATATTGGTCACTATTTTTCCCATTTTGATATTGGTATTGGTATAGGACTTGGCATTTCTGGGCTGGATCATTCTTTTTAGTAAGGTATATGCTGCAGGATATTTCTCATTTGTGAAACCAACAGTGAGCTAAATAGACTTCTGGGTCTGCTTGCTTGAAGGTTTACAAGGGGTGCTTCTACTATTACCCAATTCTATTGTTAAGTGGTAGTCTTTCAATTCAGCACAATAATGATCTAATCTACAGCCCAGGTCTGTCACATGTGATTAGTTATGTCAGGAACAAAAGCAAATACCCCCTGCAAATAAATAAAAATAGAATATAATAATAATAATAATAATAATATAAAAATTAAACAAATCACTTGCAGCGGGTTATATGTTAGGTTGTTTTTGCGGGTATCTTGCATTACCAGTAGCTACATTGTTTTTTTTTTTTCAATGTATAAACATGTTGCTCATTTTCAACTGTAGTACTTTTAAAAGGGTTTATTAAAGGCATAGGAGACACAGGAGAATTAGTAGTGTATGCAAATATTTTTTTTGCTTAAAAAAAAAACATTCAGGTTAGCTGAAACTTTTGAATTAACTCTGGGGTTCCTGTTTGTGGTGCAAAGCAGCCTGGGATATGTATTGTATTACTGATATGTGCTATGTTTTGCTGCTGACACACAGACAGGAAGCTGCAAGGAGATTGGCTGATCAAGCAACAGAAGGTAAATAGTGGGTTCATATTGCTACCTTGATACTGCATGCTGATTGGGTGGGGATCAGGGGCCTGTGTAGACACCGCCTGGAGGTGTCAACATAATCATTAGAGGGATTTTTAGATATTAATAAAAATAAAATGTTTTATGAGATGTGCGGCATACACATAAGCTGCTTTCTGCCTAAGGACTGCAGAAATTTATTAATTCGTGAAACTAAGATATGCCTTTAATTTTGATCACAGTGGACACAGTCCACTAGCTTCTCTTGTCAATGTATTTGCTAATACTAATTCTCATGCCTGATGGGTTATGTGCTTGTATCTTCCCCCCTTCCTGGTGTCTTGGTACCTAATAGGATTGCATTTGTATTATATATTATGGAGTGAAAGAAGGGAGAGGGAGGTGAGAAGGGGATTTGTTGACTTTTTGGTCAGTACAAACAAACGTACATCACTGACTTTTACCCTCTCTCCAGCATATATTCAGTTGAAAAGAAAGAATTACGGTAATAACAGCTTCCATGAACTAGCAGAGTCCAATAAAATTAAGATTGTCTCTAAAATGTTAAAATAACCCATGACTTACTCACTTGCAAATGTTGTTGTTTGTTGCACATTTCACAAACGTGAATATTTTCCTAATCTAAAGAGACCAAATTAAGTTGTTATTTTAACTTAATCTTAAAGAGACATTTTTTTAAAGTAACTCATTCTTGAGATATTCAACATTGCTTGCATGAATTATTATCCAAGCAGGCGACTCCTTAACATAAGGTTGGGCACGTTCGGTCCTAGAGGGCCACACACATGCCTGGATTTGATGATATCCCTGCTGTGCTCAGGCGAGGCAATCACTTATTCAGTCATCATGATTGACAGAGAGTGCATAGAAAGGATATCATCAAATCCAGGCTTGTGTGGGGCCCTCCAGGCTGAACTTGCCCACCCCTGCCATAATATGATTTAGCTTCTTTGATGTGCTAATAAGTAATATAATGTGATTGTTGTTTTTAAGGTGGCAAAATTTAATTGCACATTACCATAAATGAGCGGCACAAACAACATTGAATATACCAGGAGCGATTTACTTTATTGTAATTCCCAAATGATTTTTCCTAATAGATCACATCAAAGTTAGCGGGGCTTAGGTTGACCCATTGATTACTGCGGATTGTCTTCTAGGACCACCAATTGATTTTTCTGCCTGCTTCTTGACATTTACAATGCACTGTGCAATAATGGAATATAATCTGTGTTCTTACAAACCGTACAATCTTATATCAAAGTACTTCTGTACTGTATTTTCTTTATTTTTCCTATTTTTGTTTTATAATTGTTTTGTAATGCTAGTTCTATGGTGGACCACCAGAATGGAGATCAGGGAACTACTGATAATGCACAGACCATAGTTTGAGAAAAAAATTATATATTTTTTAGCCATTTTTCAGTGTTTTCTAAGATGAGGACAACCTGTCGACAGGGTGACAGTGTCCCTTCAACATATGCTCTTAAAACCCAATATTAACACATAGCAAATGATAATAATATAAATGATTTTAGGAAAGGATGTCATACCATGTCTACTTTTTATAATCATTGATTATACAATAAGACAGATATGTGGAAATTCATGCCATTCATAAAAAAACATTTGCCACAGGGATTAGAACGAACATTTGGACCAAGCGTCTTGTGGTGCAACTTTAGAGTGAGTTCCCATCTTTAAATTTTAGTACACTAAGGACCCTATCCAATTGGCCAAATTGCAATTATTGAAGCCCAAAATGTAACCCGTTAGATTTATTGATATTAAATTTGCCTCTTCTAGCTACCCTCAATCCATTTGCGAGTTACAGGCTCAAAATCCCTGCGGTTGTCAAAAACGTAACTCCGTCTATCTCCTCCTTTGAAGTTTCAAGGCCGCAAATGTTACCAGTGCTAAAGACGCAAAATCCATATTTAATTGCAACAATTCAACAAGCCCGCAATTGCCTTCAAACCGGTAAATGGCAAAAAGTATAAAAAAATAGGACTCACAAGTGGGTTAAACACTTGTTTGTAACACTGTAAAAGCAAATAAACACGCACTGCTGTACTTCAAAATGCTGGGAAAGCAATGAAAGACATTAGAATTAGTTGCACAACAGTCTCAAGCTTGCAAATCTGCAATATTTTTTTTATTATTATGTTTTATTACCGTGTTATATTGATCCTAGGAATCAATGAGTTAATACATATCAGTTCACCCACATGGACTAGACCGGTTTATTTATTGATTTTTATTGATTTTTGCATTTCTGGATTGTAAGTCCGATTGCAAATCAGACTTCTGAACACTAATTGATTATAGTTTAAACTCCATGTCATACCGACATCATGATGACGGTGTCATTTACTATGAAATGACATCATTAGCATATACCAGGTCCTGACACAGCCGTGTGACACGCGGAGGAGCGGAGGAGCAGCTGATGGAAGGTAAGAGAGGGGAAAGGGAGAGGGGGAGGTAATTAGAGAGGGGTAAAGTGATGAGGAGGGGGGTTGAGGAGGGGGTTGAGGAGGGAGGATGAGGAGGGGGATTGAGGAGGGGGGTTGAGGAGGGAGGATGAGGAGGTAGGATGAGGAGGGGGGTTGAGGATGAGAAGGGAGGATGAGGAGGATAAGGGAGGTCGAGGGAAAGAGACATGAAGGAGAGGGGGAAAGAGACACAGGGGAGGGAGAGGGGGGAGAGACACAGGGGAGGGAAAGGGAGGGGGAAGAGGCACAGGGGAGGGAGGTGGAAGAGACACAGGGGAGGGAGGGTTAAGAGACACAGGGGAGAGAGAGGGGGGACACAAGAAAGGGGCACAGAGGGCACACAAGAGGGGGACATAGAGGGCAAAGGAGGGACACAGGGGGCAGCACATTTTCCACCCTCGGCTTATACTCAAGTCACTAAGTTTTCCCAGTATTTTGTGGTAAAATAGGTGCCTCGGCTCATACATGAGTATATATGGTACTTAATAAATTAATATACTATACCAATTTGTAATTAATATGTCCAGCAATCAATAGCCTGAAGAACTATTTTCCAACCTCCTATAAGTCCCGCGTTCGTCAACTGCTTGCAGCCTAAGGTGATGCCTCGTTTCCTAAGTGCTTGGAGGCTCGAGTATTCGCGAGGCTCGCAGGAGCACCTTTGGCGCTCCTTTCTGCCTGTCCCGCGTGTTGCAATGCCTCCACTGCTCGCCTCGCTTTGCCTTTGGCGCTCATCGCCTAAGTGATGCGAGTTTTAATGCCTCCACAGCTCGCTCCGCTACGCGAGGCTAGCAGGAAATGAGCTCCTTTGGCGCTCATCGCCTAAGTGCTGCGAGTTTTAGTGCCTCAACTGCTCACCTCACTACGCGAAGCTCGCAGGCGATGAGCGCCTAATTCGTACACAACAACACAAAGCGTCTGAGGGTGATTTAAACATTTCAGGTCTGTACACATTAGATTGTATTGTTCATGGAATGTATTCATAGTACAGTCCAAATCATTAATAAATTCCAATGTTTACCATTTTATTTCTTCTTCTACTTGTCCTTAATTCCAATGTTTTAAATATTTTTGCTGATAATTTGTCACAGCCATTAATTAATCCCCCAAATTAACATTATGCGAATTTGTAAAGCTATCTTTAATTCGCAAAATCTTTCTACAAAGAAAAAACTACAACTTTTTACTTATTAACTATTATATACAGTTGCTTGAGCTGCTTTCAATTGCAAAATAATGAGATTGATGAAAGCATTGGTAATTAGGATTGTGATCTTTCAATTAAAGTAGCTGAAAGTTTCTCTGCAGTTATGGTCCATTACTGCCTACTAATGAAGAGCAGAAGAAACAAAAATAATGGCTTCCATTGCGCCATAATTGTAGCAGTAAATAAATTAAAGGCAGTATTTATTTTCTTACTTTATAAATATATTTTGACCAATATCAAGTGTAGTTGCTGAAATCATATTGTAAATATGGGACTATCAGCCTTATTAAATTGCAATTCGGCCAATTGAATAGGGCTCTATATAAGCACAGAGCATAATTTTTTACAGAAGTTTTAGTTAGTGAACTTCTATCCAAAATCAAGGTCTTCACTAACTAAAAACTTCTGTAAAAAAATATGCTATGTGCTTATATAGAGCCCTATTCAATTGGCCGAATTGCAATTTAATAAGGCTGTAGGCCGGTCCTATGAGCCCTGTTCTATTAGAAGCTCACAAATGCCTCTAACTTGTAATTTTGGCTGCGGGTGTTTTTTTCTCTAAGTGTTTAGATGTATTCTATTGACTCAATCATGCAATATACCTTCCTAAGCCTAAACTTGTAAACCCTGCCTTTTTAAGTCTGATTTTAGGGGGCGTTATCATATGATCTGACAGTATTTAAGCAAGTCCGTAATTTACTTCTTAGACACAGCCAATAGTAAATGAGACCGTCATCACAACGTCAATAAAACATGGAAGTTAAGCGTAATCTGCAATCGGAGGCTACAAATGAATTTGTGATAATAAGTAATATTTGCTGATCGTGCTCGCAATCAAGCAATCTATTAAATGCATTATATCATCCGTTCTAGTCCATGTGGGTTTCATGATATGTATTAACCCCTTGAGTCCCAGGATCGATATTACTCAATAATTTTTCAATTGCATATTTGTGGGTTGAGATTGTTCTTCAATTAATTCTAATGTCTTTCCATACCTTCCCATGCTTTTAAAGTACAGTATTGTGTGTTTAATTGCTGCTACAGCTCTAATAAGTGTGTGAAAAAAAAAACTTGAGAGTTCTATTTAGTACTCGTAATATTTTTGACAGAAACCGGATACTTTTTTCAGTTGCGGGTTAGACTTTATTTGCGAGCTAGAGCTACGGGCCGAATAGAATATCGATTTTGTGCAACTTCAATTAATTAGAGCTTGTAATGTTCGAGCTGTGCTAAAACCAATGGAGTTCTAAGGCCAAATTTGTGTCTTCGGCTAGCCCGTAGTGATAGTGGGCGGGTTACTCATTATCAGATTGTGAGTAGCTAATAGAATATGTGGCAATATTAAGAGTGATTTTAAGTGTGCATAAATTTACAATTTGGGCAATAGAATAGGGCCAAATACCTGGAAACTATACTTGTACGTAGGCAAAATATGTTTATAATGTAAAACAACATAATACAGCCTCTAACTTATAACTTTTGTATATGCAATTACGTTGCCGTGATATCTACCATTTTGGTTGCTGATGATCAGTCTCTTAAGGTGTGAGTAGACAGAATGCAGAGGATGGCAATGTAGCAACTAAAATTGCTAGTGCGTTCAAAAGGACCAATGGAAATCTCTCTATTTTACAAGGATGTCCGCCAACCATCTCAAACTCAACATGTCAAAGACTGAGATCCTAATCATCCCATACTCAATTTAAGTTACCAATTTAAGTTATGCAAAAGGAAATATAAATAAATAAATATTGACTAAAGTGATCTTTTAATGATGATCTACATTGTACTTTGATAACCGGCTCCAGCAGCTTCATGGAAATGTTGTGTTTTATTTATTTATTTACTGAGATGGAAAACAAATAAGCTTGGCTAAAAAAAGCAAAAGCTGGCATTGGCATCCGTGCATGACGAGCCTCCCCCGCCCATCCCGTGCCCGCAATGCAGGGAGGATGGTGCAGGGAGTCACTACAAATAGCATCTCATGCCCTGCTCATCGCTCTAAGGGCAGCATGAAGCTCTGCCACAATCACTTCCGCCAGCTCTCCTCTCTGAGGCCTTGATCTGTACTGGAATTCATGCTAAAGCTATTGCCTTCCTTTAGCTCTCCAGGTCCTGAAAGGACTATACATCAGCCCTGAAAGGACCATAAATCAAAATCTACTTTATTTACAAAATTTACAAAATCTACTTATTTACTTTTTTCACTTTACAAATGCTAATTTTTCATAGATACACTACCCACTCAGTCTTATAAGATATATGATAACGGAAGCAACAAATTGCAGATTTCTCTCTGCAGGCACATAACCATGCACCCAAGGCCAACTTGCAGTTCCTCCTTTCCCCTTTTCGGTGCTTTCCTGTTTTATTCTACCATACGTGCGTGTACATCTTTTAAGTGCCCTGCACTGATGAAGCTGTCTCCTTGTGGCCGTTAAGTGGTTAGGGTTTTTTTGGGTTAGGTTTACGGGGTTAGGGTCGGGAAGGGATGTAGGGGGTTAGTGCTTAGGGACTTTTTAGGGAGTTAGGGTTAGGCTAAGAGTGTAAGGTTAGGGTTAGGGCTGCCAAGGGTGCAGGGGGTTGGGGCTTAGGGTTTGGGGGTTAGGTTTAGGGTTTGGGCCTGGAAGTGGTGTAGGGGGTTAGGGTTAGGGCCGGCAAGGGGTGTAGGGGGTTAGGGTTAGAATTAGGGGGTTAGGTTTAGGGTTAGGCCCGGTAACCGGTGTAGGGGGTTAGGGTTAGGGCCAGGGCCGGCAAGGGGTGTAGGGGGTTAGGGTTAGAATTAGGGGGTTAGGTTTAGGGTTAGGCCCGGTAACCGGTGTAGGGTAGGGGGTTAGAGTTAGGGCCGGCAAGGGGTGTAAAGGGTTAGGGACTTAGGGTTAGGGGGTTAGGCCCGCTAACTGCTGTAGGGGGTTAGGTTTAGGGTCGGCAAGGAGTGTAGGGGGTTAGGGGCTTAGGGACTACATTGAAACGCAGGAAGCGAGTGCACCCAGCAACAGGAGGCTTCCAGTGTCTTGCACGCACGTGCAGCGCGCCTGGTAGCATAACACAGGAAAGGTCTCGCTTTTCTATATATATGTCAGACAGTGTTATATACAGACATATATATATATATATATATATATATATATATATATATATATATATATATATATATACATATATACATTTCTGTTCTTATATAACATATTTTAATGTACTACACTGCTGCCCTAGGCCTGCGCCTCATAACATTTTAGGCCCTCACATTTCTTTACATGTGTATTATTATAATTATTATTCTTATTGTACATGCTATACTGTATCTGGCTGTACATTGCACTATGATGTAAGGAGGCAATAGTTCAGCTGTAATTTCTTGTTGAAGTGAAAGAGTGTATAGATATTTGCACTTAATTTATAGTCCTTTCAGGATCTGTAGAGAGCGATGTAGGGAAGAACTGAATCTGATTAATCCCAAGAAAGATTAATTTAGAGAATGTATAGGTATTTGTACACCTCTTGTGGTTTATGGTCATTGCAGGACCTGCACAGATGAGGGAAGCTGAGAGTTTGCAGCACAGCGTTTCAGTCACACAGGCTGGACAGGTTCTCGGCTCTCGCGAGATCTGCGCTTCTGCGTTAGTGGCTTCTGTTTCTCGGGCACTTGGTGTTAGTGACCCGGGCGGCTCGGAGGTGTCGGGTGCTGTGTCCAGGGGCTGCAGGCCCTGCCCCTACCTCTTGTGCTCGCCAGGTAACTAGATATACCAGGGTTAGATGCCCAATGTGTGCTCAAAATACCAGGGACAAATACAGGGGGCAGTTATGTGACATGGGGTAAGCAGAGACAGTGTGTCACCTGAGGGCCAGGGCAGGTAGATGGGGCAGCAGGGGAGGGGCTCTATGAGTAGAGGGGGTAGCTGTGTAAATAATGGAATTACAAGTTGGTGAGGCAGACGCAGACAGGGTGGCTGGTGGAGGGAGACACAGGCAGGGAGGCTGTGTGTGTGGGGCAGACACAGGCAGGGAGGCTGTGTGTGTGGGGCAGACACAGGCAGGGAGGCTGTGTGGGGCAGACACAGGCAGGGAGGCTGTGTGTGTGTGGGGCAGACACAGGCAGGGAGGCTGTGTGTGGCAGACACAGGCAGGGAGGCTGTGTGTGTGTGGGGCAGACACAGGCAGGGAGGCTGTGTGTGTGTGGGGCAGACACAGGCAGGGAGGCTGTGTCTGTGTGGGGCAGACACAGGCAGGGTGGCTGTGTGTGTGTGTGGGGCAGACACAGGCAGGGAGGCTGTGTGTGTGTGTGGGGCAGACACAGGCAGGGAGGCTGTGTGTGTGTGTGGGGCAGACACAGGCAGGGAGGCTGTGTGTGTGTGGGGGGCAGACACAGGCAGGGAGGCTGTGTGTGTGTGGGGCAGACACAGGCAGGGTGGCTGTGTGTGTGTGTGGGGCAGACACAGGCAGGGTGGCTGTGTGTGTGTGTGGGGCAGACACAGGCAGGGTGGCTGTGTGTGTGTGTGGGGCAGACACAGGCAGGGTGGCTGTGTGTGTGTGTGGGGCAGACACAGGCAGGGTGGCTGTGTGTGTGTGTGGGGCAGACACAGGCAGGGTGGCTGTGTGTGTGTGTGGGGCAGACACAGGCAGGGTGGCTGTGTGTGTGTGTGGGGCAGACACAGGCAGGGTGGCTGTGTGTGTGTGTGGGGCAGACACAGGCAGGGTGGCTGTGTGTGTGTGTGGGGCAGACACAGGCAGGGTGGCTGTGTGTGTGTGTGGGGCAGACACAGGCAGGGTGGCTGTGTGTGTGTGTGGGGCAGACACAGGCAGGGTGGCTGTGTGTGTGGGGCTGACACAGGCAGGGTGGCTGTGTGTGTGTGTGGGGCAGACACAGGCAGGGTGGCTGTGTGTGTGTGTGGGGCAGACACAGGCAGGGTGGCTGTGTGTGTGTGTGGGGCAGACACAGGCAGGGTGGCTGTGTGTGTGTGTGGGGCAGACACAGGCAGGGTGGCTGTGTGTGTGTGTGGGGCAGACACAGGCAGGGTGGCTGTGTGTGTGTGTGGGGCAGACACAGGCAGGGTGGCTGTGTGTGTGTGTGGGGCAGACACAGGCAGGGTGGCTGTGTGTGTGTGTGGGGCAGACACAGGCAGGGTGGGTGTGTGTGTGTGTGTGGGGCAGACACAGGCAGGGTGGCTGTGTGTGTGGGGCAGACACGGGCAGGGTGGCTGTGTGTGTGTGTGGGGCAGACACGGGCAGGGTGGCTGTGTGTGTGTGTGGGGCAGACACAGGCAGGGTGGCTGTGTGTGTGTGTGTGTGTGGGGCAGACACAGACAGGGTGGCTGTGTGTGTGGGGCAGACACGGGCAGGGTGGCTGTGTGTGTGGGGCAGACACGGGCAGGGTGGCTGTGTGTGTGGGGCAGACACGGGCAGGGTGGCTGTGTGTGTGTGTGGGGCAGACACGGCAGGGTGGCTGTGTGTGGGGCAGACACGGGCAGGGTGGCTGTGTGTGGGGCAGACACGGGCAGGGTGGCTGTGTGTGGGGCAGACACGGGCAGGGTGGCTGTGTGTGGGGCAGACACGGGCAGGGTGGCTGTGTGTGGGGCAGACACGGGCAGGGTGGCTGTGTGTGTGGGGCAGACACGGGCAGGGTGGCTGTGTGTGTGGGGCAGACACGGGCAGGGTGGCTGTGTGTGTGGGGCAGACACGGGCAGGGTGGCTGTGTGTGTGGGGCAGGGTGGCTGTGTGTGTGGGGCAGGGTGGCTGTGTGTGTGGGGCAGACGCGGGCAGGGTGGCTGTGTGTGTGGGGCAGACGCGGGCAGGGTGGCTGTGTGTGTGGGGCAGACGCGGGCAGGGTGGCTGTGTGTGTGGGGCAGACGCGGGCAGGGTGGCTGTGTGTGTGGGGCAGACGCGGGCAGGGTGGCTGTGTGTGTGGGGCAGACGCGGGCAGGGTGGCTGTGTGTGTGGGGCAGACGCGGGCAGGGTGGCTGTGTGTGTGGGGCAGACGCGGGCAGGGTGGCTGTGTGTGTGGGGCAGACGCGGGCAGGGTGGCTGTGTGTGTGGGGCAGACGCGGGCAGGGTGGCTGTGTGTGTGGGGCAGACGCGGGCAGGGTGGCTGTGTGTGTGGGGCAGACGCGGGCAGGGTGGCTGTGTGTGTGGGGCAGACGCGGGCAGGGTGGCTGTGTGTGTGGGGCAGACGCGGGCAGGGTGGCTGCGCGTGGGGCAGAGTTGGCTGCGCGTGGGGCAGACGCGGGCAGGGAGGCTGTTTCATAACAAATCACAGAAAGTTTACAGGGTAACTCACTACTGATTTATATATATATTTATATATATAGTATACAAATAGTACATTTGTGTTCACATTTGAATGTCTAAAACAAGTTTAACATTTTTTTGTTTCCTACTGAGAATTCCGGGAAATACAGTTATTACACTGCCTCTGGGAAGCTGAGCAGGTACATGCAAATATGCCCACAAATGCCTTGCTCTTCAGTCCATAATTATTTTAAACATGGCTTCCTTTAAGCTTATGCATTACACAGCTTTCATGCTAAACAAAGGTTGGATAATACACCAGCTGGGAATCCTATCCACATATACAGCTGTTTCAAGCTTACTGGCTATCATCAGCATGGAGCGGGATCTCAGCCTGTGTTGTATATCTTATGAGTAGGTAGTTCACCACAACAATCATTTATGATATGGTGGGCAAAAGAGCGATAGAATCCTCCACCGTACAGTAAATAAATAGTACATCTGTGTTCACATTTGAATGTCTAAAATAAGTTAAAAAACCTGCTTCCAGCATGATTTCTGCTGGATAAGGGCAGTGTATAAGAGTACACAAAAAATTATGTAGTGAAGTATATACCAGTTTAATATGTGCAAAAAAACATGGAATAAATTAAATATAAAATATACGTTTGTTTAACCAAAATTAGATGACCAAATAGATCTTAAACATTATGTCCCTAAACATAAATAGTATTCAATTGTTCTACCATAATCGGGTGATTTACAGTCTTTTCTATCATGCAGGGCTTTAGTTTTAAAACATGTACACAAAAATATCCTTTTTGTTACACAGGATTTCAATTGCACACAGTTTTTTTTCTCTTCAAGGTGCCAGAATAAGCGTTTTTCCTGTTAAACCTATTTTTTTTGTTTATCATTACCTTAAATGTACATGTGCAAACGGCAGAAAATCAAATCTTTTGCCTGAAAATATAATTAAAAACCAGTTTAGCTCATTAATAGCCACTGCTGTACCCTTCCCCACCAATCTCATTCTCCTCAGAGGAAGTGGAAGATTTCAACTATAACATTAAGGTTTTAGCAGTTGAAATCTTCCACTTCCTCTCATTAGTGCTGACAAAGACATAAGTGCTGACAGCAATGGCTATTAATGAGGTAAACTGTTTTTAAATGATATTTTTGTCCTAAAGATTGGATTTGCTGCTTTTTGTACTTACAGTTTTAATGTTAATGTTGATAAAAAAATAGGTTTGGCATGAAGTGTGGGTACTCTGGCTAGTTTAAGTTTGCTTTCTATGGGCCTCATTCAATTGCGATTTGGCCAATTGAATAGGTCTCTATATGCACAGAGCATATTTATTTTACAGAAGTTTTTAGTTGGTGACCTTCTATCCAAAAGCAACCTCCTCACTAATTAAAAACTTCTGTAAAATAAATATGCTCTGTGCTTAAATAGAGCCCTATTCAATTGACCAAATCGCAATTGAATGAGGCCCTATATATGAGATGTCTTACATGATGGTATATACAGTACATTTGTCCAGTTGTATCCTTTTGGTTTCAATAACATAATGACTCATGATTGCCAGTTCAGCTGTAATTATTGACCCATTCTTGGAACGGTGTAGAACTAAAATAACAAGACAATCAATAATCTGTAGGATTGATTTCTGAAGCCTTTTTGTATGTTAAGAAATCCATACCTAGTTGGCATCAACTTGAACTACGACTCTAATGATATGTTCGTCTCGACCTCTATGCAAGAAGTTGGGCTACAAGATTGTGTCTTGTTTTGTGATAATGGCGCTGTGGTCTAGTAATTGCATGGAGTTATGGAGGGCTTCCATGTTGTCCTTCCTGTACTCTGGAATCATCCCTCTTCTCTGCATGGTCTCCATAATAACATATCCTTATTGTGTCTTCTGGATGGTTCCTCTCTCAAAGCAACTATTATATTTTATTTTATGTGTCCCACAAAAAAAAAAAGTTAAATATACTATGTGCCAATTTCAAAGCCTTGTGGGCCACTTACCAAACAGGTTGCCTAGCATTGTAATAGATGATCCCTTTTTCTTGACGTCAGTGTTTTTGTTTAAAGCAATCAGAAATAGTTTAAATAATAAAAAATAATAAAACATTCTTAAGGCTTTCATTTTCATTCTTATATATATATACCGTATATATATATATATATATATATATATATATATATATATATATATATATATAATTTTTTTTTTTTTTTAAGGTTTCCACACCCCCAGCAGTATATACATAGGCGCCTGGTACTAACCAATAGAAACACTGCATTCAAGTATGTTTAGTAGCCCTATACTAACCTCCAAGCCAACAGCAGCACATTTAATTAGTGCCTCCACGGTACAGTAAATAAATAGTACATCTGTGTTCACATTTTAAATGTCTAAATAAAGTTAAAAAACCTGCTACCAGCTCAGAATTCTGAGAAATACAGTTATTACACTGCATTCTGGGAAGATGAGCTGGGACATGCAAATGTGATCACAAATGCCTCTCTCTTCAATCCATAAACCATTTTAAACATGGCTTCCTTTAGAGCTTACACAGCTTTTATGCAAAGCCAAGGTTGGCTTATACACAAGCTGAGAATCCTATCCACGTGCAGCTGTTTCAAGCTTACTGGCTATCTTCAGCGTAAATACTTTGTTATAACCTGTTTTCTAACTTTTTGTCTTTTCAGATTTCACTGTGTCTTTTCATTGATACTAAGAATATAATCTGTTTCTAAGATGCCTGCTGGTAAGTTATTGAACAATATTTCTTCAAATCTATATTCACTTCAAGATGTTATGATGCTAAAATATTGTGCATACTTGTATCATTGTATTGTGCTCTTTTGTATATTAAATATATTCAAGGAAAGTAATAGATATTAATACATCCATAGACCCAACACTTTAAATTAAAGGACTGCAGAAGTTGACATATTTTCTTTGCACCATTAGATTGAGGGTAAAATAGCATATATAAAAAGTGTTTTCCTTTTTTTTAAATTCTGAATTCATGGAGTTATGATCAATAGATGTCAGGTTGTGTGTAACGTGGGATGTAATTTAATACTAATTAAAATAAGATGTAGAAACTTTGAATTGGGGAGAAGCTAAGTGATTTGTAACTACTTGATTATGTTATAGCAGATAGTGTAGCAACATAACTGATCGCATAGTAGCTAAGAGCCTTATTCAATTCGGAGGCCGCAAGTTGCGGGATGTTGGCTGTTTGTCTGCAGGCCTGCTGCGTGCCCGAGTTACGGTGCTATTCAACTGGACAAGACCACAAGTTACAGGCCAAAGCCTCGAACCCGTAAACCCTGATTTCATATGTAACCCTTCCGTTTATCTGATCCGATGATTCGCGCCAAACACGAACAAGGCTGTAAGTTGCGTGCCAGACACAGATGACAGGGACGGACAGTGACGGGGAAGGACCGGGGGGGGGACACGGACGGGGGGACGGACAGTGACTGGGATGGACGGAGTGGGAGGGAGGGGAAAGGACAGAGAGGGAGGGGGAGGGAGGGAGACGGAGATTGAGAGGTAAAGGGGGAGGCAGGGGAGGGAAAGGACAGGGAGGCCAGGAATCCCGGGCACAGGCTGCACCTCAAGACGCTGTGGCCAAGACCAGGGCACAGATTTACAGCCCAGAGGGAAGTCCGTTCATGATATATGATCATCCATGGTGGGAGGGATGTGAGGCCCAGCCAGAAGACACTTGTCTGGCTTGCGGTTGCTGCGGAAGGGTTGCTAACCGTGACTTAGTCAGTCAAGCACCATTACGACGACTGCCGCATGCAGATCAAGACGAAGATGGCGGAGGAGGCAATATCAGCACACACAACTGGTGGTGGGCTGCCATGCAGTATAACCTACTTGGAGCACACTTTGAAGGAGTGGATAGAGCCGGCGGCAGTAGTGGGCTTCCCTGGACAGCTGGACTCTGGGTTTACAGAAACACTGCAATGTGAGTACCATATACACCTCACACCCTCATATGCACACACATGAACCCCACACAAAGAAAACTGACACTGAATTGGACTGTAAGATCTCTGGTTGTGACTACAGATGGGGCAGCAATAATCATGTAAATCCAGTAAATATAGTTGTCAGAATTATTATCAATGACATGTATGTACAATATCTTGAGTTACAACTGATTGTGAATAGTGTTTTGCAAATCAATTTATGTTAGTTTCATGTTTGCTGTTGGTTCAGAGTGCATATAAAGCATAAATAATAAATCTCAATTGCAATTGTGTATTTAGTGTCATGAGTTACCCTATCCCTCTCTACCCCATGTTAAACTGCCCTGTTCATAGCTGTTTTGCTTAACACTCCTACTGCTTTGAACCCATCTACATCTTTAAACCAGGTATAGCTGTAGATCCAGATTGATTCTACATCCCCATGAGACTACATGTATGGGTGTGCACATTGCAGCATATGCGGATACAGACTGATGGACTGCAAGTGTGTCTTGTGTACTAGCCTAACATGGACCATGTCTCATTAGCATGTTAACTCACATTGCTGAGGATTGGTCAGTCTCACACATTGCACAGCAGATTCTGCTGAGCACGTGTCCTAATGAACTGCAAACGGCACAATGCACCACCATTACATATTTTGATATGAGACATTATCCACAATGCTCATGATGCAGATCAATCTTTATCTGCGTAGAACAATCACAGCCAGTTACAAGTCACTATGATGTCAGGGATATGGAAACACACAGCAAACAATTGTTCAGAACAACAATACACAAATACAATTCTTCTCTCATTTCAGTACCAAGCAGGTGTACCCTGGCTGCAGAGACCCAGGCAGTGGCTACCCAGGACGATGGGGACTCTTCACCACCGCAGGTGCAGGAACCTGAGGGATCTGCACCAACACAAGAAGCTGGCTCATCCGCAGCGAGAACATTGGGCGGAACCCCCCCGCGGGCCCTCACACGCATCATGGCGACGGTCCCAGCCATGTCCTGGAGACCACGCTACACATGTCCACTAATGCCACCTCCTGACATGCGAATGATGGGTTTTCAGGAGCCCTATGACAATGCACTCCTGACTGGGCCCCAGCCGATGTGGCCCTAGCAGATGGGGCCCCAGGCAGATGTGGCTACAACAGACTGTGCCACCACCAGTCCAGCAGGCCACACCATCGCAAATGTCCACCCCATTGTACCAACCTACACCATTGTCAGGACCTCAGCTCACCACAGCTCATACCGCGTCCAAGTGTGTCCAGTGGCCGAACACACACCTCCTCACAAAGACCCTGGCAGGACTTCTTAAGGCACATATGAAAAAATGATGAGCGCAATACCACATTCCTGCAACAGAACAGAGCCCATCATGAAAAGGCACTCGATATAGCAAGCACACAGGCCAAAACCATCAGGCTACTCTATCAAGAGACGAGGAGGCATACCAGAGTCATGGAGCACTATGCACGTATGGCTCATAGGGCCAGACAAGGCCAGGCATATGTAGCCAAGCGGCAGTTTCAATCGGTATCGGTCTAGGTGAATACCATTCAGCCATCGGTTGCACAGGCTCCACTGCAACCAGAACCTTCGACCTCCTCTTCTCACCCCTTACCCCCAAAATCTGCTGCTGAACAGCCACCCATGTTGGAAGCACCTATTGATCCATCACCTCGTGTCCGTGCTAGAGGGAGGAATCGTGCAGCCATGGAGGGTGGGGGCCCAGTGCTACGAAAGAGGAAGTAGGTGAGAAGGTCCCCTAAGTCAGTTGTTGACAAAACTCTTCTCAGGACCCACCAGACAAACCATGATGTAAGTGAAACACTTTGTGAATACACAGATGAAGCTTTTTGAGGCTCCATCTGTTGAATAATAGTTGCCTCACTTTGTGGGCCCGAGTTCAACATATATCATTCCCTGTCTGATGGCTCCTAAGGAGAAGATTGTGAACCACTTCCCCCAAGTCCTCCTCATCCACTCTCTGCAATGAATATTATTTCCTATTAATGTAGTCACCGTATTGACTGGCTACAGAATGTGTACACATATGGTTATGTTGAATATATATGCAATTGATGTACAATATATTGCTGTTGAGATGAGGTGTTGCAGTCAGTGCATATCTTGTTCTTATCTCTGTAGGTCTTAATCGCCCAGGCACCTGGCCATGATATGAATGGTCAATTGTATGCAGAGCAACATGTGCACTTTTAATCAAATAAAGAATGATCAAATAATACTGTTATCTGTTTCCTTTGGTTTGTACTGTACCATGATTGTGAAACACCATATTGATGTTCCAAAATAATATTATTGTATTTGTACATAGATCTTCCTTCAATATACCCATCCTGTGTTAATGTAGGGTAGAGGTAATAGCTCTGTCACTAGTTCAGCTGATGGTGGAGGTAATGTTCCTGAGTTTGATTCCAGCCACAGCTATGTATATTTGTGTTTCCTAACACATGGAGCTATTTATTCATGGCAAATATTGGAACATATGTCGGTACGAGATGCAGTTGTCTAATCTTTGTGTAGAATAAAATATCTGTTGTTCATATAATTTTATATATATATAATGACCTTGCTAATAAGATGAATGTGGCAGGCAGGGGGTCTCAAAGCCATGACTCTGCAATATGGAGATATATATCGATATAGATATATACACACAACCAGATGTTAACAACTGTGCCACCCTAACAACCTGACACTTGCATAGATGTTCACTATTATTATGTGCACCAGTTACAAACACCGGTCTCATTCTATTTGTTGGGTTTTGTGTAATGGATTCAAAGACTGAACTAAACTGTCAATACCCATCTCCTCTCATGGTTTCAATTCAGTAATGCAAACACACTGTGAATACACTATTTACACCTCTGATGGTGCATAGTGCAGATGTTGACATTCATGGTCCTTTCATTGGTGTTACTAAAATGCTATGGTATCAATATTGGCGAGGCACACAAACAAATATGATGAATCATATTTAATATTTTGCTAAATTAACAAATTGATATGGATGGTCAATTGAGGGGCATCTATAGTGTATCAGCCAACGTGAGGCAATATCATTTACATCATAATATTGCATACTAGCGACTTGCCCGTCCAAAAATGACGGCAATAAGATTGTAAGGCCGGTAAATTTTGTTGGTGTTCCAAGATGCTTCGGCGCTCATTGCGAGCGCCTTCGCTGAGGCTGTTGGTTGTTTGTGTGCTATGAGCATTGTTTTTTTTTTTTTTTTTTGCTAATGAAATAATTAATAAAATACATCAATATACTTTACCTATTT
Source organism: Discoglossus pictus (assembly GCA_027410445.1). NCBI lineage: Eukaryota > Metazoa > Chordata > Amphibia > Anura > Alytidae > Discoglossus > Discoglossus pictus. The sequence continues at coordinate 28,091,268 of CM050166.1, read as the reverse complement.
TCAAGTAATATATGCAGGAAGCATTGTGCAGAAGAGCTGGCAATCTGTTTTGATGTTGCTGCAGCATACAATGTGTGTTTTGAGGGCTGTGGAGCTGCTGTGTAATGTCAGTAATGTGTGTAGTGTAAATAGTGTGCGTGCGAGAGCCAAATCTGTTGGGGTAGCTGTGTAGTTCCGCATTGTGTAAGTTAGTGTTGTAAAATGGCGCCTAATGTGTGTTACGCGTCTGTGGCTGATTTGGCGTGCTTGTTCTTGGATCGCGTCCGTCTTTTTGGGAAAATCTGTATGTGTTCGGCTGCCATTTTTTTTCTCTTGCTTAGGGGATTTTCGGGTGTCTAAACTGTTCTATTTTGACTTAAATTGAGGTGTAACTTCAGTTTCCGAGGTCCTGGGTGCCCCCACTTGCTGTGGGTATTCTTTTTATGTTTTTGTTGTGTGTATTTATTGTGTTTTTAATGTTTTCATGTGTGCGGGTTTCGGGCGGTAAGGTCGTATTTTTGAGATTTCGTAATGTTTTTTTTTCTAAGTTCCACGTCTCGTATTTGTTTCTCGTAAGTCAGTAAATTTTGCGAGGTCCGCAGATGCTGGCAAGGAGCGCCTTTGGCGCTCCATGCCATCAACTGAGGCCCTCACTTCGCGAGCCCGCAGCGTTGGCAACAACCTGCTTGCTCACAACTATATATGTGATGTGATATCTAGACATATTTAAAAATTTTTCACAAGATTTTTTACCCTCTAACTGATGTTGCAGAGCACATATGGTGACTTTTTTTAGTCCTTTTCCTGTATAAGAACGTTGATAAATAAAATAAGGGAAATAACAGATTATTTACGGTAATTTATGGTTTCTTTTTGGTAATGTAGGATATTGCTGCTTGTGGATGGAAAATAGAAATGCTAGAGTATTTTACTTGATGCCTTAGGGTTGATAATTGTGAAAAGCTTCCAAATGGGGTGGGGGGATGCTTAGTAAAAAAAAAAACTTATGGGATTCAAAAAGCAGCTAGTCGAGAAGAATAATTGTGATTCGATAAAGCTCTTTTTTTTTTGTTTTTTCTCTTTTTGTACTTTTGCTTTTAGTATGATTTTTTTTCTCCTTCCATAACACTTTTTATTGCTCAGGTCAATAAGAATTTTCTACTCATGGTGTGGCAAATTAAGTGTATTGATGAGGAAGAGGTCAGGATCCTATCAGAAATTGACAAAAATATCTAAAAGTTTGGAGCCAACCACATTTTTTTTCGTAGTCTCAATATAAGTGTTAGGCAATTGTACTAACATGGTAGCAATGAGCAGTCGGATTTTTAATATATAATTGTTCTGATTTGAACAGAGTACATTTTAGTTGCACATAAGTTAGTCTATCTCTATAACTGTGAATATTGGTAGTTGCTGTCCTTATCCTTTTTTGTCCTTGAAAATAAGTAGATAAGTGGGACCTCCTTCTATGCCAGGACTGGCTTTTGAAATCCTTTGCTTTATAATATTAAGGTATAGATTAGTTATATGGAAGTTTTCCCATGTGTAACTTTGTCTAATCTAACACCTGCTGCTTATATCAGAAACACATTACATCGAGTCATTCTATAGACATATAGATTTATTTTACTTAAAAAAATGGTTTCCGCACCCCAGAGGCACCTGATACTAACCAATAGAAACACTGCACAGTGCAGATATCCAGAGCAGCACTGCTTGAGCTGCTTTCTTGTGGTGGGAACAAAAGACTACACATCCCAGGATGCTTTGCTGCAGAGACTGCTATCCAGACATTGCTGCAATGTTGTAGTTGATCAAATTATTAATTTTACGCTAATTTTGCTTGAATTTTCAGGGGCATTCCTTCTCAAAATCAGTTGCCAGAAAACTGAAGAAATGTTTTTTTTTGGTATGTTTTTGTACACTACTGATTATCCTCTATCAGATGCATTCATAATCCATGAAACTTCCATATACCTACTAGCAAGAAGTGAGACTGAGGGCCAGATGGCATTCCCAAAATTGCATCTTTCTTTTATATTTCAGCTTCCAGATTTATTCAAATTAGCCATTAAACCCTTAGTCGTAAGATATTTTGTTGTGCAATGGAAGCGAGGTACAAAAGCTTTACAAAATGTTAAAGAAAAGGGGTTTTTATAATTAGAATAGAAAAAGTTTTCCAAAGAGTTACCTTTTTATAAGTTATATTCACGACTAAGTGTTGCTCTTCCCCAACTTTCTTTTTCTTTTTGGCTGCATCAGTGCCATCAGTCTGAATTCTTGTAGAAGGAAAATTAGATAAATAGTACCCTGACTCTACTTCAGGCTGTCTGGTATAGTACCCCATGAAGGTCCTCGCCAAAGCTGACGTGATCATGCCTTGTTGACACTTTAGCTTGGAGGACATATGCAAAGTCCTGTTACCTGGTGAATGACATAAATATGTATTACTGGAGTCAATATTACAGCCCTGTAAATAAGGAGGAAGGAAATTATCATGCACCATCTGTCCATTATCCTCTTCCAGCCCCTCTTCCATATGACATGGTCACTTCCACTCTTCTCTGTCAGCTTGCTTGGTAATAATGATAGGTTGGACATGTCATTAACTTTTTTCCCACATAAATGATATTAAAAAAATGTTTCTTTTCACAGGCAGATCGAATTAATTGTTACATATAATATATACAGTGGTCCCTTGGTACTCGTCTACCACAAAACTTGTTGAACTCGGTATTCAATGCATTTGTAAAGAGGAAAAAATGTCACAGCACTTGCCATTTGCTTGGTACTCGTCTTGTTTGCCAAAATCTGTATGAGTCAATTTACATTACTCTTTATGGGAGCTTTGGTATTCTGCATTTTCGCCGCTCATCGTGCCTTCTGGAACTAAGTAATGACGTCTACCAAGGTTCCACTGTCTTATATATGTGTGTATAAAGGCTGTGTAATGCAGCGGACATAAGCTTAAAGGAAACCGTGTTTAAATTGGTTTATGGATTGAAGAGCGAGGCATTTGCATGTCCCAGCTCAGCTTCCCAGAATCCAGTGTAATAACTGTTTTTCTCAGAATTCTGAGCTGGAAACAGGTTTTTTTTACTTGTTTTAGACCTTCAAATGGGAACACAGATGTATTTAATTACTATAATAGTATGTATATATATATATATATATATATATATATATATATATATACTATAGAATTACTATATAGTAAATAAATAGTTTATTTATTTACTATAATTATTATATAGTAAATAAAACATCTGTGTTCACATTTGAATGTCTAAAACAAGTTAAAAAACCTGTTTCCAGCTCAGAATTCAGAAAAACAGTTATTACACTGGATTCTGGGAAGCTGAGCTGGGGCATGCAAATGTGCCCACAAATGCCTCGCTCTTCAATCCATAGCCATTATCCAACATGGCTTCCTTTAAACTTATGCATGCTGTAATGCAAGAAGTTGCCTGGGGCCCGCATGCAGCTTTATAATTTTTTTACTTTCTTTAAGACGCTATGCCCATTATCAAGTTTAATTAATTTCTCAAACAAATGCACAGAAAAACATGTGACCACAGTGGCCTTTTTTTAATTAGCTATTGGTTGTTCTGTACAGCTTAGGAGCAAGTTTTTAATTGTTTTATTTTTTATTATTCATCAATATAATTAAGACATCCAACTCCTATTGCTAGTGATAACTATGCACGTTTTGATTCTAGGCTCAAGGACCGGGCCCTTAATTGTTTTGCAATGTTATATATTTTTTTTCATTTGCCTCATACTTAACCCCTGTATAGCTACAGAATATGTTGGTGCGGTAAAAATAAAGGATAATAATACCTAAATACAATGTAATGCAAAATATATGTTTGTTTTTGTTGTTTTTTACATAAAAGTGCAATGTAAATGTCTACTTTGTTTATGCACTCACTATGTAAAGGTGCAGGGTGGTTTTAAGAATGAATCATCTCTAAGCCTTAATGGACAAAATAGTAGCATAACCTACACAAACAGGATATACTTCCTGGATGTATGTCATGTTAACTGAAACACGTCTACTTTACCTTCTGTAATTATCCAGGAATTGGTCATAAATATTCTCAAAGGCTCTGTCCAGCAGCATGAAATCAGTTATTTACTGTGTAATAGGAATGCTAAGCAGCTTCTGTTTCCTGCTCAGGATTCTGCATTCTGGGAGCCTGTGTAGGGACATGCAAATGTGTCCACAAAGGCTTTGCTCTTGCAATCCATAACCATTTTAAACATGACTTCCTTTAAGCATGCCCACTGTATAACACAGTTTTTTTTTTTTTTTTGCAAAGCTCAGGATGGATTATACACAAGTCCGGAATCCTACCCACGTACAGCTGTTTCAAGGTTACTGCCTCTTATCAGTGTGGGGCTGGATCCTAGCTTGTGTAGTAGATTTTATGAGGAGGTAGTTTACCACAACAATCATATTTATGTGTGTTTGTAATCTTTGTTGCCAGGCTATATGTGTTAGGTGTTTCATGTATTGGTAACTGATATCAGGGGTGGACAAAACACACAAAAGCCAGGAATATTTTTTTAAGAGCCTGACACACTAGGAAATTGCCCGTCGAAAATGACGGGAGTAAAGGTGTAAGGCTTTCAAGTGGCTCGCAAGGAGCACCTTTGGGCCTAAGTCCTGTGCGTTTCAACTGCCCGCCTCGCTTAGCAAGTCTCGCAGTTGCTGGTCTCGCGACGACCGCCTGCGGCACTCATTGCGAGCCCTGCAATGAGCACCTAAGTCCCGCACTTCGCAAGGCTACCAGTCGCGTACGCCCTTCAACGGTTCGCAGTTGCGGCCCTCGCTATGAAAGGGCCGCAAATTGTGACCAAGCAGCAAACGTGACCAACGTTCTTGCTCCACAATTATTATAGTGATATATATTAGAAGTTCTGAAAATAAATATAGTACATTTGTGTTCCCATTTTAATGTCTAAAAATAAGTAAAAGCTTGGCGGGGACATGCAAATCAGCCCACAATGCATTTTCACTCTTAAATCCAAAAAACATTTTATGCATGGCATATGCTCACTGTTTTACATTGCTTTAAGCATAGCACAGGATGGGTTATGTACATTTCAATTAACAAATATCCATAGTACAGAGGTGAAGTGGACCACTCCCAATTCTACTCTGCTTCAGTAATCACATTTCAGGCACTAGAGCTACCCAGTGACATTGGGTACTCACCGCTTATTGCTGTGCATATGGCATTTTTGTGGATAAAAGGTTTAAATAGTGTTTCTGTCCCATTACTGCTAAAAAAGCATATTTCAAGGAAGTGAGAGTATGAAGTATGTTTGTTTGTTTTTTCTAGTATTTTTTTTCTAAGCCATATATCTCATTGGAGTTCACGTAATCAGTACTTTGGTTTGCTTCATTTCAAAAACCCAAACCGAACCAACAAAATATTTTGAATGTTATCTGGTTAAATGTTTGGTGTAGACAATATATCTACCCATATACAAGTAGGCCTTGGTTTGCCACAGTTCATCGTACAGTGATTCACAAAAAAAATAACAGTTTGGAGACAAAAAGCCCCAAAATATAAAAAAATACTAACAAAAATGTGCAAATATATACCAGATATGATGTAAATAAATAGCACAGCCAATCTGAAACCAGAGTGATCCTTATCTAAGTCAACCATGGAGGAGGGGGTAAGAGACATGTGGACCGGTACACTACGTTATTTTATTGGTGTACTGTTGGGCCTCTATCCTACAATTTCAATCTGTGAGTTTTAATCAAACATTGATTAAATTAATAGGAGCCACCATGTCTAGTAAGAGAAGTGCAGTTAGGTAATAATAGGGTGATGATGGCTCATGTGATTTAAATCTCAAAGGAAGTTGCCGCAGTGGCAACTACAGAGATTCAAGCCATTGTAGAGGAGGGTAATAATCCTCCTGATCTAATTTTCCATTTTGTTGTCAAAAAAAAAAAAAAATCAATGCAGAGACCCCTTACAGGCTTAAATATAATGTATTACTAATGTCAATTTTAAGTGTGCCCTGGAACAGAACTCATTTACTTTCCACTGACTTACATTATATGATTTGATTCATTTTTTTCCTATTTACATCCTGGTGTAAACCAATGGCTCCCTGTACATTTGGAATGAGCCATATTCCGATACATTTTTCATTAGTATATTCTTACTTCATCTTTTATTTGTTTTGTTGAATACTAGATTTTCACTATTTCCTGACATTCACCAAATATTTATTTTTCATTTTCTTGAATTGCTAGGGCCTCATTCTATTATCGGCCGCAGCCGCTGCGGGGCCGCAAGGACCGGCTGCAAGCTTTACGGCTATTCTTTTCCCCTCCGGCCGGGGGCTCCGGCAGGCTTGCGGCCGGCGCCTTGCTATCTCTTGCGGCCAAGGAAAGCCTTTGATCTAAAACGGGCGCAAGGAAATTGGCCGTAAGAAAAGCCTGGTTGCTATTCTATTGCTCCGGGAACCCTGTCTGCAAGGCTAAAAACGAGCCGCAGCTTACTTGCAGCAAACAGGTCCCGCTAGCACCAATTAAGCACATAAAATAGCTCAAATAAAGCCATCCTGCACTTTGAGAAGACTATAAAGTGATATTCGGTGTTAGAAAAAATAGCACATAATTATCCTATACTCAAATCCGTAAAATAATATTTTTTTAATATACGTAAAATATACATGTAAAAAGTCCAGAGTGCTTGGAGCACCTCAGACATGCCCACGCCGCAGCCGGAAAATAAACAGTTAATTTGAACTCTGGTTTGGGCTGATGTGCAAGCTTGAGAGGGGGTTACTTTTAATCCTCGTGTCCCCCAATATGATCCCTAGCATTTACAGAGCTGTACAGTGCAGGCTTGAATTTATTTTTGACTTTAAAGATTTCTGCGCTTACGGCCGGTTCCAAGATATGCGGCCGGCCGTAAGGGGAGATCCTTGCGGGGCCGTATAATAGAATCGCAAGTTAACTGAACCCCCGCAAGGAATCGCAGCCTTACGGCCGATTTACGGCCGGTAATAGAATGAGACCCCTAGATTCTAGATTTTTGTTTCACCAGTTTTAATTTCTGCTTTGCTTGGACTTAAACGATTTGCTTAATTAATAATATTTAAATAAAGTACCATGCTAAATGCTAGTTATGTTTTAATAATGTAGGATAGCTGTTTATAATAGTTTCAGAGCAACAAAATGCAATATTTAGCTTTATTGGTGCACGTGTGAAGCACAAATTTGGATGCTTGAACACTACCCTTCACTTGCCCACACTTTGAAGAATTACTTGGTATATATGTTTGAAATGGTATTGAATTGCAAGAGCGAAGCCTTTGTGGGCACATTTGCATGTCCCTGCCAAGGTTCCCAGAGTGCAGTGTAATAACTGTGGTTCTGGGAATTCTGAGCAGGAAACAAGTTTTTTTTTTTTTTTAACTTGTTTTAGACGTTCAAATGTGAACACAAATGTACTATTTACTATATATATATATATATATATATATATATATATATATATATATATATATATATGCAGAGTAGGTGAGGTTACTTACTAATCTGCATTCTATATAACTAAAAACCTTTTTATCATTTATTTTAAAGGTCATTTACACGCAATATAGCTTCTTTTGCTGTTCAGGAACCTCTATAGAAAGAAAGACATAATTGGGGGAAAAGTAACCTTCAGTGAAGTATGTTAGGGATATTCTCTGGGTTCATTATTGTATCAGATTCCCAATCTGCTTATCCAAGGATCCCGAAGATGCGCATGTTCGGTCCTAATCAGCCAGAGTAGCAAAGTGAAGCTAATTCCGGTCTGCTTACTAAACATTACTCAGAGACCATCGCAGCTCCTTCACTACATCTTTCACCACTATGTTTACTTTATCAGGTGGGTCTCATGTATGTTTGTTTGTTTGTTTGTTTGTTTTTTCAACTGTGTTCTTCAATCCAAATGATTGTCTAGTACAGTATATGTGCTTGCATACTTCACTTTGGAGTCATGTTGGAGCCTCTTCATTTATTAACTGAAGTTTCTGATTTGGATGTGGTCTAAGTGCTAAGGAGGCAGGAGGATGGATCCTTGTTGGATATCCTAAGCTTGGATATTTCATTCTTGGATTGTATTGCAACTCGCTGAATGTTGTTTTTGAATATTTTAGTTGCAGAATGCAAGGACACATTAAACCTTGTATTTTGTTTTCATTTATTAAAATATATTTGTAGAGATTGCGGGCTGAAATATTCAGCTAGCTCTATCCATTTATTTTTTTTATTTTTTTTGCAGTTTCACTTTCTGTTCTCAAATTAATTTCACAAAATAGTTCAATTGCTATTACTGCTGTGAGATTCACTTAAGTGTTTTGTCTTCTCCCTAATCTATCTCTGTTCCTGCACAAATACCTAAAATGTGTCTGAATCTGGTTTGAAAGAGGAAAAACAAGCTATATGGGGGGAATTTACTTAATGCAATTATAAATAGGGTTTTCCTAAATTCTAAAATTATCCATTGCATCAGTAATTTTTGTTAATATTGTATTGCTGTATTTGTCATAATATCTGTTTTTTGTGTGTTTTTTGGTGAGGACACATACAAATAAAGAACTTTATATAAGCTAAAATAGTCAAATTCTTAAAAATAAATGTAACCTAATTACTTTGTATGACCTGAATATCAGGGATTGGAAATGTATGGAAATGGAGCTCGTTAGATAAGAAATATTCCAGCTTTATTTTTATATATATACTAGGAAATTGCCCGTCAAAAATGGCAGGAGTTAAATTGTGAACTTGGCAATGCTGTTTGCCAAACGGCGTTCCGTTACAAGCCGCAACTTTCTTGCTTTTGAATGATCACCTTCAGCGCTCCTTGCGAGCCCCACGATGAGCGTCTTTGAAGCTCATCTTGTGGCTCGCAATGAGCCCCTTTGGCGCTCTTTGCCAGCCTCTCACCCTGGGTACTTTTATAGGCGTCGTGCTTGAGTGACTGTCTTGGGTTAAGTGTTACTGTCTTGCGTTAAGTGTTACTGCTTAGGGCTAGTATTACGTCTTTTGGCCTTGTTTTTGCCATCGTTTTTTCGGCAGCCATTTTTTTTTCTCACTTAGGCGATTTTCGATTGTGAAAAAATGGCAAATATGGCTCAACTTAACTTGCAACCTCACTCACAGGCTCCCTGACCCTCCCACTGTGCTGTGTGTAAGTGAATTTGAGGCATATTAGTTGTTGCTTTCAGGTGTTTCGAGTTCTGTAATTCAGCTGTTAAAGTCAGAATTTTGCGAGGCGCACAGTGAATTTACGGGTTTCGGTCCTAAGTTCGGTCTTAAGTTGTACGGACGTAAGTCCCGTGTGCGCTGCTGGCAATGAGCGCCTATGGCGCTCATCATGAGGCATGCAATGAGCTGAAAAAAACAACAAATATGCCTCAAATTAACTTACACACTCACTCACACACACTGTGGTGTGTGTGTGTGTATTTTTAATTTGAGGCATATTTGTTGATTTTTTTTCCAGCTTTGTACTGTTCAGTGATTCAGCTGTTAAAGTTGTATTTTTGCGAGCCCCGCAGTCCATCTACGTGCTTCGGGTCCTAACTAACGGGCCATAATTTTGCGGCCGTCGCGAAGTCATTGCAACTAAGTCCTGCGTGTTTCAACTGTTTGTGCGCGAAGTCCTATGGGCTTCGCGATAAGTGCCTTTGGCACTCATTGCAGCCCAAGTCCCGCGTGCTGCAGCCGTTAACGGCTCGCCTTGCTTTGCGAGGCTCGCAAAGCGTGACCAACGGCCCGTATATGCACAACTATTATATGTGATCCCCACTGACTTATCGCTGAACTCTTATTACGCAGAGAGATAGCTTCCCATCATGGTGCCTGTAACTGTTGTGTGTCTGCGTGTTCCTTAATAACATGGCTGTTACATGAATTCCCTTTATAATAAAACATTTGTCCTTACATTTAGTAAATATGGGATTCTGCCAGAGGTAACATTTCTGCTATTCTACAAATGATAATATAAATGTATACCGCTAGGTTCTTAAGGCTATAACTGTTGCTGTTAAGTAATAATCCTGTGACACATAAGTCTCTGGACAGTAATGCAGGCTTTAAAATATGAAGCAAAGCCTTTAAACAACATAGGCCTTTATAATCTAGGAAAGGCTCGCTAATAGTCAGTGGTCCTGCTCTAAAATTAGATATACATGTCCAACCCCCTTTCCTATTCACTAAACGCGTCCTATAGCACCCCCACAAGTCATTTGCATTGAGACATGTCCTATCCTCACCTCCTCTCTCTGAGCTCTTCAACACAGGCCATTTGCAACTGTACATTGTTGGTTAAATACATTTTCTTAAGGTTATATGGAAGTTTCTTGGATTTATGAATGCATCTGAAAATCAGTAGAAAATCAGTGTAACTGCTCAAGCATATTTACTTGAATGTCGATTTATGGTCTTTTTAAGGACCCAGTGTAGAAGCCACATCTAGCTGGTTGCATACAGCTTTGCTGATTTGGCTGCAAAAGCTGGGCATGCTCACATAGACAGGGTACAATTTTACAAAAATGAACCCTCTCAGGAGTTAAGCTCAATCCTGGGGGTGTAAACATCACCTGCAACTATTTTTTTTTCTAAAAAAAACATAGTGCATGCAAATAAATGTAATCTTACACTACTAATTCCCCTCTATCAGATGCATTCATAACCCAGCTCACTTGCATATACCTTTTAATGCATTTCTGTTTCCGTTGTTAGCAACATTTATGTTGAGCAGTAAATACATTTGGAGCTTCTGTTCTTTGATAACACACCAGATATATACTTAAAAGGAGCCATGTATAAAGTGGTATTTTGGATTTAAGTGTAAGATACATTGTATCCTATTTTGCATGTCCCCGCCCAGTATCTCCCAGATTTCAGTATAATGACTGTATTTCTGGAAAACTTGAGCTTGAAACGTTTAACTTCTTTTATTTTGAGTGGTTTGCTTGTATCCATGTATGTATCCTTTGCCATCAATGCAATATTTCATGTGGATATCCATAAACAACATAATAAAGTCAGAGGTGCTCATCAGAGAACGAATTAACCTTAATAGGTTAGTTCTATAGCCATGATAAGCTACTCTGAGAGCAACCTCTTTTAGCTCACTTGTGCCCTTCACAGGGAGAAATATCCTGTAGTATATCAGTCTGGTCCCACTCAAAAGAGTGAACCAGCCCCGAAATACCAGGCAATTCTACCCTGAACAGGAGAAACAGCAAACCCCAGACGCGTTTCGGCCTTTATGGGCCTCGTCAGTGAGGTGCAGCTGAACTCCCTAAGGCACAGTGAATATCCATAATACAAATGTTTTAAATGTGCTACAGTACTGATAATTTATGCTGAGATTTTTGATATTGCTTGTCTATCACTAATATTATAAAGTGAACTTTGCTTTGCTGCAATACTGTATCTAATATCACTGCTTCTAAACAAGGACACTGGAGCATTTTAATCCTCTTAGAGGGAAAAAAACAAATCTAATGCACCATATGGTTTCATACAGCGCAAGTGTCACGGGATCCACTACTCTATATATGAAAGGCTTTATTTATGTAATGTATTTTTTATTTTTTTGTAATCCACAATATTATTTTACGGAAGAACATTTATTTATTTGAACAGGAGTCCATTTTTTATATTTTCCTTTGATGACTGGATTGTACAAGCATATTTTCATATGGAGTCCGATATCTTATTTAGTCTATTTAGTGCCGGATTCTTCTTCGACCTCTGCAATCTTCTGCACAAAATTATCATTTTCCACTTAAAGGACCACAGTGATGAAACATTTATCTTGTTTCTGGGGGATTAAACATGATTATGGGCAACACCTTTTGTAAAATAAAAAAAACTGAATTTCACCCTATAGTGGTAGGGCTGAGCTTGCCACATAAAGAGAGATTGCCACTTCCTAAGAGCTCAGGGTTTTGGTATCCATGTACAAAAGAATAGTGATATGATGCAACTATACTGTCTGGCAACAACGCTGATATATATATATATATTTTTTTTTTTTCTTTTTTTTCTGTTGTTCAGTAGACACAAGGCACCTTTATGTCTATGGTCATGCTGATCCACTTCGTTTTCATGGCAGAGATACTGGAGTGGATTGCCAGTTCCTTCTCCAGTGGGCCACAGCATACATCTCCTGGTATTCGTAGGCGGTCTCCCATTCAAGTACTGACCAGGCATTGCTTCAGAGAGGTGTGACCTCTTGGTTTCCTGACTGGAATTGAACCCAGGTTGCTGAACAATATCGTTTTTGACACTTGTTTGCCTCTTTAGCTAATGAGATACTCGGCTACACATGCACTTTCTAAGTCTCCATATTGACCACTTTGAGAGGTTGAGTGGTGTTTTTTTTTATTTTTTATTTTTTTTTTTATTTATGTATTTAATAAATGTATACATAGAGTATAAAGTGTAACTGTCTTCGGCGTTGTGTATTTCCTAAGTGCTGTGTGCCTGGCGTTGCTGAGCCTAGTTTTCATCCTGTTTCAGAATTTTTACGTTTTTCGGCCGCCATTTTTTACCTCGCTTTGCTGATTTTCGTTCAATGAAAAACGCAAAATATGACTCCAATTATTTTGCAACTTCACTCCCAGGCTTCCTGGCTCTCCCCCTGTGCTGTGCTGTATACATAGAGTATAAAGTGTTACTGTCTTCGGCGTTGTGTATTTCCTAAGAATGCCTACTAATGAACCTTTAATCACATACATTTATAATTGTAAATTACCATTTTTAATAATTGTGATTCTATGTACGTACATTTGCACCATTACAATCCTATAATGTCCTTATGTAATAAATATAAAGCACTAATCACGTTGTCACTACGGCACGTAGCCTTTAAAACATATGAGGTCGGACATCGGCTATATTAATCACTGAAAATGCCACAAAGCACTGCAGGTTTGCCACTAGTTCTGACATTTTCCTCAGCATGGCTTTTATGCCCCGGTGCCCTTCTTATTACCTATTCCACTTGTATTGCTCTATGCCTGAACTGAGATTCATTCTCTAAATATCACCATGTAGAACTATGCTTTAATAGGATTAGTACATAAAAGCGCTAAATTAACTGTCGTTCTGCAGCACATTCGTGTTCGTCTGCTGTAATTTCATTCCAAATGTCATTTTTACTTGGGTTCAATAAATAAAGCCGTGTAGAGGCAAATGGTTCTCTAAGTTGATTATGCATATATGGAGAATTTTAGCATTTTAGACTGTCCAAATTGCTGACTTATGCAGGCTATCTTGTCTGAAATAAGAAATTTGTGTCTGTATATACTCTGTGTGTGTGTGTATATATATATGTATATATATATATATATATATGTATATATATGTATATATATATATGTATATATATATATATATATATATATGTATATATATATATATATATATGTATATATATATATATGTATATATATATATATGTATATATATATATGTATATATATATATGTATATATGTATATATATATATGTATATATGTATATATATATATGTATATATGTATATATATATATATGTATATATATATATGTATATATATATATATATATATATATATATATATATATATATATATATATATATATATATATTCACACAAACACACATATAAACAAAAAATACAACATAAAAACCTATATAAACAAGGAGAGATAAGAGAACATACTCTCTCTAATTGGTCCTCATAGGTATAAATAAAAATCATGGGACCATAGAGAAATATATATAGCAAAAAAAATACGATATATAATAAAAATATACAAAAAATGTAAAAATATATAGACCCCAGGTAAACGGTAAGGATCCAAGAAAAATGCCTCCAATTGGATTGAGAGGGATAGACCCTACAACATATTCGTTAGTAAATCATGGAGGGAGCACCCCATGCACAATATCTCCTTCTCGAGAGGCTTCTTACCTTACCTTAGACCTTTGTTAGGAAAATGGGGGATGTTCGCTGGGCGTCTAATGGTTTCCGATATCTGTAAAATAAAAAAATAGAGCCGACTGGTTTCGCCAGTCCCATGCTGGCTTCCTCAAGGCTGTAGTGTGACGCTAGACATTTCTACTGTCTCATTGTTTTCTTGTAGTCATTAATTTTTTCTGACTCCTGTCTGTGTTCTAATGTATTTCATTCGCTCCTTATTCCTTTATTATAAGTGACATGATACAAATCAGCTTATTTATTGTATCTTATTGTTATCTTGAACCGGTCGTTGCATTAATGATAATTCTTAATTTTAATAACCCTTCTTTGGGCACATTTCTTAATATTCCGTACATTTCTCATTTTCTTAGAATCCTTTTTTTCTATACATTTCTTTACATGTGTATTCTTTTCTTAATCGGAAATATATTCCGACTTCTTTGCTGATATATATGATTGTACCATATTTACGACCTTTTACTAGTATGTACCTTCTGCCTTATCTCAATCACATATATAGTTGTCGTAATTGCGATTTGTCAGTAAAGTTTGCAAAGTTACGGGTTTGTGCATGCGCAGAGCGCATGCCGCGGGCCGCAATGAGCACTAAGGCACTCATCGCGAGGCCCGTAAAGTATAGGGAGGAGAGGCTTGCAATGAGCGCCAAAGGAGCTTATCGCGAGGCACGCAGGTTGGGGGGGGGGGGGGGGCGGCAGCCTCGCATTGTGTGGCAAACAGCATTGCCAGGCTTCAACTATTATTGCCGTCATTTTTGACGGGCAAGTCGCTAGTAAATCTATAAGTGCTGTTATCAAGAAATTTCTCATCTTATTCTCTTTAATATTATTGACTACATTATATAGACTTTTTAAGGAGGTAAAAATTTAATTAAGCCTATCTTCGTATCACATTCTGTAATAATTGTATTATGCTGAACTTCTTTAAATATTTTTCTAAGAATTTTGTTTACAGATAGGAGATTAACTTTCTCAAGATCTATAAACTATTTTTCTCTTCAAACAAAAGGTCCAAACGTAAATCCTTCGTTCATTCCTTGTAGGATTTGCGCTCCCAATAGGTATATCCACTTATATTCTTCTTGGAGTAATCTTTTGTTGACGTCTCCTCCTCTTGGTCCTATTTTCAGACCCTCTATAACATGAAACTCTAGACAAGTTGTGTCACTCTGATGGTACAATCTTGTATGTCTCACAATTGGCGTATCCAACATATTATTCACTGATGACACATGCTGCAAGATTTTTCTTATCAATTGCATAATGGTTTTACCTACTTATAGTTTTTTGCATTTACATACCACAATGTAGACCACATGTGTGGATCGACAGTCAAAGAACGATTTTAGTGGAAATCATTGATTAGTCTGTGGATGTTGGAATGTTTTTTCTGGTCTTATATACTGGCATGCTCTACAGTTGCTGCATCATATAGTCCATTTATTCTTCTTAACCACGTTTTCTTTACTTTTTTTCTGAAAAGAAGCTTCTTATTAGCGAATTGCCTACTTTAGTCCCTCTTCTATAAGTGATTGAAGGTGTCTCTGTTAGGACTGTTCTTAACGCTTCATCGTTCGCTATAAGGTGCCAATGTTTATTTAGGATTAACTCTTAAATTAAATATTGTCATATCCATACAACATTATTATTATTATTATAGTTTATTTATAACGCACAACATATTCCGTAGTGCTGTACATAAATTCGGTTCAGACAAAGATAAATACAGATTAACATTATGCATCTTAATTGTGTGTGGTTCTCTTTTTGGGGGGTTTATAATGTAATTCTGTTCTTTCCATGTTCAGAGCTAGCTTATAAGCATATTTTAGGGTACGATTGGGATATTTTCGAAGTTTAAATCTGGCTCTCAAGGCATTGGCTTGGATTTTCTTTTTGTATATATTTTTTAAAAAATATATATTTTAGTAATTTTTTTGCTATATATATATTTCTCTGGTCCTATGAATTCTATTTATACCGATGAGGACCAATTAGAAATAGTATGTTCTCTTATTTCTCATTGTTTTTATGTAGGCTTGTGAGACATTCACAGTCTCTTTGATATTTATTCCCCTTATAAGCCATTAAAGTTTTGTGTGTGTGTGTATATATATATATATATATATATATATATATATATATATATATATATATATATATATATATATATATATATAATTACACACACACATCTTTTACCTCCTGAGCGGTAATGCCGAGTGTGACTCAGGGTTAATTTTAAGTACCTAAATCGGTAACCACGAGGGGTTACTGCATGGAGGATCTGGAGTTGGCCCAGTGCTGCCAAATTTGCCTGGGCCCCTCAGCTCACCATTCCTCCTGCTCATCCCTCCGTCCCCCTGATCATCCTCCTCCTCCTCCTTCCCCCTGATCATCCTCCTCCTCCTCCTTCCCCCTGATCATCCTCCTCCTCCTCCTTCCCCCTGATCATCCTCCTCCTCCTCCTTCCC